>PVKV010001297.1:113045-214223 GCA_004027835.1 Alouatta palliata
GCGATATTCCACGATTTCTAAAAATAGCAACAGTAAACAGGACGTTGACAATGTTTAAACAGAAATGTAAACTTCCGAGCTTAAGATAAAACATCAAAAAGCCTGTAAATGTTCAGAATGAGAACCAGATAACCAAACTCATTATCTATGTTTTTGGAACTATCTTATTTTTTATCAAGCAAATTATTAAGAAACCATAAAGCAAGTTAATTATACCTAAGAATTTCATGAGCCAATCTTGAAACACTTTATAATTCTAAACATATTACATTAATTCACAGTGAATTTAATGCTGGCCATACTCTGATCTTATGCAGAGCTTCCAGCAGTTCAAACAGTTCATATCAATTCTGAGAAGTGTCAGAGAAATCACACTGATTTTTACCACTATGCACGTATGTTTTGTGTTGAGGATATTTAAAACTCAGAGTGGGGAAACTTGGAGCAAGACCAGGATCAGGCAACTACACGGATAAACTGAAATAATTTCACTCTCAATTCATCTTTAAATACATCCAGTTGGCGAATATTGTTCTAACTTATACAAGGTGGTAAGAACTTACGATTAGGTGCTAACTGTACATTATATACATTATAACATCACAGTGAGCCCATGAATACATAGGATTACTTCCCAATAAAAATTAAATTAAGAAAAATAATTAGCTGTTAAAAGAAGCATTTGTTTTGAAACCTGTCAGGATTTTTTGGGGGGTACGGTGAGAAGAATAAAATAAAGCACGGCTCTTATCTTACCCTGTCTAATGAATGACAGATAGTAAAATAAATACTTATAAAAGAACATGATGAATGCTATGGTTTGCCTTTTAGAGCCACAAAGGAAACCAGTAAGTTGGTAGCTGGACGGATTGGGTGAGCCTTTCAGGAGAGAGGGTTTGAGCAGGTCTAGGGGCCTCCTGGATGCCATCCACTCATAGGGAGAACAGTCCAGGTGCAAAAGGCTTCATATCACATGGCAGCTGGGAAGAACAATTTACAGGAGCATTTGTATTTGCTGATGCTTCCTTTTAAATGTGTGGTGGTTGTGATGGAGACAGGGATTGAAGAGAAGACAGGAAAGGTCACGGGAAAGACTGGAAAGGGCCCGGCTGGAGTGCCAAGCAGGGGAGACCAACTCAGCATGCAATAGGGAAAAACAACAGAGAGGACTGCACAGTAAAGTGACACAGGTACATTCTACTTCAGAGAGATAATCAGAAGCAAAGTGGAATATGGACGTGAGTGAGAAGAAAGAAAGGGTAAGTGGAAATACCTGTAAATTGTTTATTTACTGCTGGAAAGGAGCCCGTATCAGTGGATGTAGGGAGAAAGAGAGAGAGAGAGAAAGAGCGAAGAAAGAGGAGAGATGGGTGAGAGTAGAAAGTGGAGAGAATGGAGAGAAGGAAGGAAGGAAGGAAAGAGGGAGGGAGGAAGGAGAGAGGGAGGGAGGGAAGGAGGGAGGGAAGGGAAGCAAGGGAGGGAGGGAAGAAAGGGAGGGAAGGAAAGGAAGGGAGGGAGGGAGGGAAGGAAGGAAGGGAAGGAAAGGAAGGGAGGGAGGGAAGGAAGGAACGGAAGGAAAGGAAGGGAGGGAAGGAAAGGAAGGGAGGGAAGAAGGGAAGGAGGGAAGGAGGGAGGGAGGAAGGAAGGAAGGGAAGGAAGGGAGGGAGGGAGGAAGAGAAGAAGGGAGGAAGGAAGGGAGTGAGGGAGGGAGGAAGGAAAGAGGGAGAGAGGGAGGGAAGGAGGGAGGGAGGGAGGGAAGGGAGGGAAGGAAAGGAAGGGAGGGAAGAAGGGAGGGAGGGAAGGAAGGAAAGGAAGGGAGGAAAAGAAATGAAGGGAGAAAAGAAGGGAGGGAGGGAAGGAAGTAAAGGAAGGAAAGGAAGGGAGAGAAGGAAAGAAGGGAAGAAGGGAAGGAGGGAGGGAGGGAGGAAGGAAAGAAGGGAAGGAAGGGAAAGAGGGAGGAAGAGAAGAAGAGAGGGAGGGAGAGAGGAAGGAAGAGTGGAAGGGAGAGAGGGAGGAAGGGAGGGAGGAAGGAAGGGAGGGAGGGAAGAAAGGAAGGAGGAAAGAGAGGGAGGGAGGAAGGAGTCAGTGAGTCAGTCTAGGAGTAAGGCAAGGTCCACATGGGGCAATGTTAGGACGCCAAATGGAAGCAGTGAAACTGAGGAGTGAGGTGAAGCCCACTGGGAGAGGCTGTGGTCAGCATTGGGGCCTGTGGCCCTGGCACTAGTTTGGAGAAGGACGGAGGATGAGAAAAAATGGGAGACAACTGAATTCTTCCCAAATTCTATCCCCGACTAATTCCTCACACACCCTTCCCCTGCCTCGTCCCTCCTTCCAGCCTTAGCTGTGAAGAGCAATTCTTACTGCTTCGCTCCCCCATGTTGCAGAGATGTTTACAAGAAAAAGTAAAGGATTTATGAAAACACATGAGGCTCCTCGTAGAAGTAAAATCTGTATAAATATAAGGGATTATCAACAACACCTAAATTTATTGCTGCTGTTATGACTCAGAGGCTGATACATTTGTTATTCTACAACTAACAAATACAAAGAAATTGTCCCACCATATGCAAGAATTCACCACCTTGAGCAATGGAGCGGCACCATCAATTCCCGAGAAGTGACAGACTCAACCCGACCACCGCTGCGTTAGAATGCAAGAGCGCCATTCCTCCTTTCCAATATCTCACTGTTTGAAAGAATTCCTGCTGAGTGACTGCCATCCATCAGCCTCAGTGTGGCTGGCGAGTGCCAGCCTGTCCTCTCTGGGCTTATTCCTGAGGCACCGATAACCTAAGACAGCCAGCTGCGGCACCGGCGTGCACACTCCCCCTGCTTCCTGGGATATGAGGCCTGCTTGCGGCACACTTGCGCCCCCGACATGCACACTTTTGCCCCTCACTGATCATAAAGCGTTCAATAGCAAAATACAGATACAAAGCAAAACAGAATACGTAACCAACATTTTTGTAAACAAAGCCCGCGAGTTGCATCTCTTCCCCAAAAGGCACTGCTTTTGTATTTCCCAGTTCATCCAAAAGACCCACAACTCTCAGCCTCTTCCACCTCGCCTCTCTTCTTTCCACTGCTCCTGGGTAACTAGCCACCAACGTCTTGCAAAGCTGCCCGCACTTACCATGAGGTGCATCGAATCCTTTGCTTTCTAAGCTTCCAGTGTTCAGTCTAAGCCTCCCTCACGGCACACAGGATTGCTGTTGTTGCTGACTACGTGGTCGCCAAGACACCATGGTGAGAGTGAACACTCGCCCCAGTCTTCTAAGGACCCTGGTCCCAGTCTTCTAACGACCCTGGCATCTGCTGAGACCCTCTGCACCCAGTCTCATGGTCCTTTGCCCTGCAGTATTGCCCAGATCCTGCCTGTCCTTTAAGATCAAGCTCCCTTAAGGCTGCAGCCATCCTACCCTACCCTGGATATTCCTCCTGAAGGCTCTTCCTCCTCCCTGAATTTCCTGTGAATCCTATCACAAGTATACAATGACAGGTGCTCTGTGTGTGTCTGATTATTCCAAGTTTCCCCTTGCAAATGTCTCATTACTTGGTCTAGAAATGAACCTCCGTGAAGGCAGAGGAAGAACAGAGAACATGCATTGTTTACTGTATCCCCAGCCTGGCAGTGAAAATAGAAAGAGTGAAATGTACACGTTACTATATTTAACTGGTGCTGATTTTAATTCCAGACAATGTGTCTATAAGTACCTTTGCATCAAATAAAATAGTAAGCTTCTGGTGATTTCAAAGTACTATAAAAACACAAAGTTCACTGTGTTTTCTACATAGAAATCAGTGAGCTGATTTTCAAAATCGTGAAAATAAATGTATGCTTTTCGAATTTTCACATTCTGAATTTTACAAAATCTGGGAGGATTTAAAAATAGGATTCAACCAGAAATATGCAATTAGGGGAATTTCAGAATGGATTCAGTATTACTTAACAAACCTAAAATGGGACCTACATAGTTTCATAAAGTGTTTTTCTGAAGAGGGAATTCCATCAGCTTTCATTACATATTGATGTGCAAATGTTTGGTGACATATTTACATAATGAAATAAACATTTCCATAAATTATTTTACATAATATGTGAAAGTCAATGCAGACATCTTCAGCATTAGGAATACCAAATAGTGTTATTTTGGTCACAGTGAATTTAATTTGAGGATGATAAATGAACTGACAACAAATATTTTCAACACATTTTCATAGCCAGGAACAGGAATAACAGCACAAATTTCCAACAGAAGCCGAACATTTTCCTTCACATCTTGATGAATTCTTTCATATTTTCATTTTCAGTTAGAGTCATTTTATTCCTTTAGGTTTGTTACATTTTACAATATTAGTTAAATGACTAAATATTTAAATTAATAAGAACTTATATAGAAGAATGAGCAATTATTTAGCATTTCCTTCAAATATTGTACTAAGAGTGCAGATAAATAATTTCTTCTCCCAAATAGGCCTATTTCGTATAGATCTTGTTTTACGCTAAATTGCATTATGGCTCCTAGAATTTTCCAGAAGAGCCAGCCAATCCATGTGCGTACATAACTACCTCTGGAATTTTATTGTCTTGTTCCCTCAGTTGATGTTTCAGTGGCCAGGATGTAAAATGCACCAGGTTCCAGTAAATTGATCAAAGCTGTAGGGACGCCCCTGGTCACCTGGCGTCCAGATGCGGTTGTATTATGGAGATGTCAGACGCCATGGCAGTGGAGTGTACAGTCAGTGGGGCAAGGCTGCCCATCCAGGGCAAGTCAAGACCACCACTACTTAACCCCACACCTCAAGCATTGCCACGGAGGCATTTCTCCTGTCCAGTCTGCTTACAAAATCATTTTCTTATTCTTAACAAAGGAAGTTGATTTCTGGTTAACATAATGGCAAACTCCTGACCTAGAAAATGCTATGATTCCTAGATAAGTCTCTGAACTGTTTTTTTTTTTCCTATGGAGTTTAATAGCACTGAATCCTTCCTCATCAGAACCCTAACCTCAGAGTCATGGTTTATTCCTTTCATACCATTTACAATTCAATTCATGACTGCTCTGTAAATTATGGGTTTTACAAACTATCTGTCATTTATCTTTCTACCTCTAACATAGTGTTTTGGTCTAACACTGTCTTACCGTCATTATTTCAGTAGATTGTGTGATGTCCAATGAGCAACTTTTAACTTCATGGGCATCTATAATTTATGGTTTACATCATAGCAAGATGAAAACCTAATGCAAATGACAAGGAATGTCAAAATTCTTGTACCCCTTTATTTTTACTTTCTGCCCTTCCCTATTTTACCAAGTCACCAGTAATAGTCACCAAAGTCAGACAAGTTGGTGCATTCTCAAACCCTCTCTCTCCCTCGTATTCCACACCCAAGTTCTTACCCACCCCATTGTTAGAAGGAGCTAAAAGGGACACTTGCCTAAAATCATCACAAGAGAACCTTTAAATACTCTCCAACAGTTAAAATACCCTTTGATGTTTTAAATTTTAAAGAATTTCAGTACAAAGAGTGTCCAAAAACAATGTTGTGTTTATAGAAGAAAGACATGACCTGGGACATGACAGATAAAGCAGCAGGTGGGTAGCAGAGCAGAGAGACCCACATCTAACCAGGAAGGGGAGTTTCCTTCACTCCATCTTTCATTATTGTTAAAACAGATACACACCTAACCCCAGAGACCCAGGAAGGAGAGTTTTCTTCACCCCACCCTTCATCATTGCTAAAATAGACACACACCTAACCCCAAAGGCCCAGGAAGGGGAGTTTCCTTCACCCCACCTTCCATCATTTTGAAAATATCTAACAGTGCATGTTCACTCTTGGCATTTACTATTGAATGGTGCTAACTGCATCACTTTGGATTCTTTGCAAAGTTCAAGCTCAGAATTCCCAGTTGCCTTGATATGTTTTCATGTTCCTCAGTCTAGTTGCCTGGCATTGAAATTTAATTGACAGGATTGTTTTCCTATCAGTGTTTTCTGAAATTTTTACTTGGTTTAAAAGAAAAAAAAAACATTTGTTATAGAAATACAAATAGTCTTCAAATGTTTTTATGTCAGAATGTTCAGAGCAGAGAAAAATAACAATTTTGAATCTGAATAACATTTTAGAATAGTTTTTTCTTTTAAAGACATCATCAAAAATGACCTATATAATAAAGATCAAAATCAGAAAAAGAGTGATCTGTGACCCCTTCCCCAGTGTTTCCTTCCTGACATGGTGTCCGGGTCTCCATGCTGCTTACCTTCCTACAAACGAACCTTTGCAAATGCAATGTATCTATGACTAACTAATACAATCACAATCCCTTTTTATTATCCCTGAGAAAGAATGGAAAAATATTCTGTCATCACTCCTAACATTTTAGATTTTATAGCATTTGATGATATCATCTGTTGGCCTTCATTTTATTTCACACTTAAGTCATAAGCCTTGAGTTTCATCCTCATAATTAAATTATTTATGTCATCCTCCTCTAGGTTCTTTTGTCTTTCTCCAAGTACTGGTGGCCAACAACCAATACCTCAGTTCCAAAATGTGAAAGTAAAAAACAGTGTGAATCAACTATCAGATTATGACAAAATACAAGGAATAATTCATTACACAAATAAGAAAAAATAACTGGCACAACTAACCTTGCAGGAAATTATCCAAAGCAATGTAAAAACTGGTTCTAGTCTGACGTGACCTCTGTAGGACTGGAGAACATGACAGGGGTCACCAGGGTGACCACAGACCCCTATTAGACAAATCTTCCACTACCACAGAAGCCAGGCACAGAACAGTTTCAGTGGGATGTCTGACAACATCATACACTCTTACATTTTAGTCTTCATGATGATATATATGTTGGTAAGTTAGCAAAGATAACAAAACATCCAGTTAGAAGGCAAGAGACTGGACTATATGCCCATCTCCACCTCTGACTTTTTTTTTTTTTTTGAGTTATTGAGTTTTTTTTTTTTTTTTTTGACATTTTTGACATTGAGTTAATCAATTAAGCATCACCTTGTGTCACTGTCTTTTCTTAAAATGGTCATCACAGTACTTTCCACCTTCCTCTCTTTGAGAAATGGATGGAGATTTATGTCCTGTTTTTACAGCAGCCTCACCTTGAGACAGACGAAGGTAAGAGGCGTTCCGGTTTCAGGGCACTGCAGTGCTGCACAGGCACATCCCAAACATGTCCTCTCCCGAGCGCTGTCAAGTTCAGCCCTAAGCGCTGTATGTTTAACAATTGCTAAACATTTGTTTTGATACTTAGAATATACACATAAAAAACAAACTTTCTAAGGTAAACCAGGAATTGTATGTATGTGTGCCTGGGGACTTTTTTTTTTTTACACATGGCATTCCCAGAGATGGGGACGGTTTCCCTCCTTCTTAAATGCTTTCAAAATTCCTCCTAGGAACTCTCAGACAGCCTGTCTCCCTGTTGTATTGGAATTACCTGACTGCCTCATCTATTGTGATATTTCCACTGAAGATCACTCTATTGAAAAACGGATTTTATAGGCTTTCTTTTCTTATAGAAGAGTAAAAATGCCATTTTCAGGGTTTTTTTTTTTTTTTTTTTTTTTTTTTGAGACGGAGTCTTGCTCTGTTGCCAGGCTAAAGTGCAGTGGTACAATCTTGGCTCACTGTAACCTCCACCTCCTGGGTTCAAGCAATTCTCCTGCCTCAGCCTCCTGAAATAGCTGGGACTACAGGTCCATGCCACCACGCTCGGCTAATTTTTGTATATTTAGTAGAGATGGGGTTTCACCATGTTGGCCAGGCTGGTCTCAAACTCCTGACCTCAGGTGATCTACCCGCCTTGGCCTCCCAAATTTATAAAAATGTATCGCTATGTCTTGATATATTGATAGGAAAGGTTTGCTCATGCCTGTAATCTTGGCTCTTAGGGACACAAGGTAGTAGGACAGCATAAGCCCAGGAGTTCAAGACCTGCCTGGGCAATATAGTGAGACCTCATTCTCCACAAAAAGTAAAAATAAATAAATAAAAGCAAATGCAAAGGTTTGCAAGGATTCAATCACAGAAACATGTAAACAGCCTTCTGTCTTATCATCAGCATTAGCATTTACCATCTTTACAGTACTCTCTTTTTTACAGCACAGAAAACTCTGAGTTTACAAGTTAATTTTCCTTTTAACATACACAGCTTTTTATTAACATAGTATTGGTTTAAAGTCTGTCAGAAATCAACTCTTCTTTTTTCACAATTGAATGTCACCATGTTGTAATTGATAAGAATTCACAGGACAGTTGTTTCTATAGTGACCTGGGAATGTTAAAGTTTGAGGCAGACCACTCATTTGGGGGAGTGGAACTGAATGTATAAGCACATATAGATTATTTTTAGATAAGAAAGAAAAGTAACTTTGTTAGATTTAAATGCTTAGTTTATTTTTAATAAATTGGCTTATCTTTTAAACGAATTGTGAAATAAGTAAATGTTGTGTTTCTTCCTTTAGCTCCAGGTCCTTATTTCCTTTCATCTGCATATGCCCTCGTCCTTCTGTTGGTCTTCCATGGATATTCGCTGTGACCCAGATCCTTTAACAGGGTCACCTTGAACTCTATAAAAGACCAATGCCCTAACTAGCCCTAGCCCAGGATGCATCTCTCTCTATAACTGGGACATCTGTAGCACTGCCAGCCAATTCAGATTCCAGTATCTAGAAACTACCCCGGCCTTCCACAGCAGGTAAAGCCATCCACTTTCTGAGACTCACAATGAGGGTATCTCGCTGCTAGTTTGTTTCTGCTATGGTGACTGAATGTCAAAATCCAAGCCACTTACTTTTCCTAAATCTGGTTCTTGGATGTGACTCTAATTAAACTGATGCCTTCCTCTATGTTTGAGTCTCCGATCTGATCGTCTGGCTGTGTCCTACGTTCCTGTAAGCATGGACTCTGCTTCATAAGTGCTTTTTCCACACTGGTGCTTTTCACTGGACCTCTGCCTGCTTACCTGCTGCTTGAGGCACCTCTGCTTCATCTCTGGGTATCATGTGACCCTGAGTGACTTTTACATCAGAGTTTGTGTGACCCTGTATTGGGCACCCAATGCTAAACATATGCACAGAATACCCTACAAAATTTTGTCTGTTGCTACACCCTTCAAATACTTCAAACATTGTGTTCAGACTGTCGTGTGATCTTCCGCCTAAACTGTTTTTCCTGACCCTCAGCAATGATAAGTTTCAATCCAAGTCTCTCCACAGTATAGTGGGCTGTGTGTCTGAGGGTTCATAAAATATCCTGTTATCATACCACAGACTTACCAGGGCTGACAATAATACACAAAAGCATTTGCAGAGGGTGAGGTTTATGTAAAATCAACAAAACAGTAATAAAAACCAAAGGAAAAAATCTGGCATTTGTGATCCAATTTATAAACAAAAAATGTGAAACAAATTTTAAATTAAATTGAGGAATCAGTTATATATGACGTCTTTTAAATAAAAGGCATCAAACTCAGTAATATCCATAAAGCGTCTTATGGTCATTATATTGTTCCTTCAAAATAACACAGCAAGGATTTTATTATAACTTGCTCAGGCTCATGTCTATTACATACCAGAATTCCATCATCATGGACCAAAGGGAGGAGAAGAAAGCAGCAGGAAGAAACCAAGGCTACAAAAAATTTACCTAAACATGGAGGCTGCTGTTGGCATAGAATGGAGGTGGAAGATACGTAACTGAAGGAGAGAGAAGATGCCATAGCATTTGAGAGGGCACTGAAAATCTGACCTTGTTTTAGGATACCATCAAGAACAGAGGACGCTTAACAATGAAAGCAGTCACTGAGAGCAACAGTGAGCACTACAAAAGACATTCGCAGCAGGCAAGCGGAGACTCTCGGCAGCCGGACCCCTAAGAGCAGGCTTTGTCATGACCCATTTGCAGGGTGACAGAGTCCAGTTCTGCAGGAGAAAGGAATAAGCAGGAGACAGAGAAGACCCTGCAAGCAGTGGAGAGTTCAAGATGGGCTCCACATGACAGGGAAGCATGTACGATAAACAGGGAAACTGAGGCAGTCACACACAGACTACTGGTATCTAGTTAACACCTTTTTCCCATGAGAACCTGCAGCACTTCCCTTCCCAAGGCCTGTGCAATCACAGACAGCAGTCATTACCCCTCTTGTGTAAAGTGAGGGTTCCCCCTTCAAGTCTGGAGCTCTGACCCAGAGGTCCGCCTGCCCTCAAGAGTAAAGCCCCATTTCCACAAATAGTTGCCCAACCCAGGGCCAGGTGGGCCTGCAGGACCTGTGCTAGCTCTAGAGTGTAAGCAGAGACCGCGCCATCACTCTGCGCAGGGTGCTGCATTGTGAGTGTGCCTTTTCTACCCTCCCTCCTTTTCTGCTAGGGGCTAACTTAATTGCTAGGGGCACAGAGTGCAGTGCCTAGGGCCTACCACCTCTTTAGAGGCACATGGAAATGCTTTAATTTCCTTGAATCAGAAGAAAAAAGTAAATTTCTGGGTGAAAGAAAAGGCATTAATAGACAAGTATCTATTCATCTTCATGGCCACATAGTCATGAGATGAAATTTTTGATGCTTTGTGTGGAGGAAAGGACTCACTAAAGTATAAGAATCTCAAGCCCATGGCAGTCACAGGGCAACCCCATCCCTGGGTGCACGTCCTCTCAGGCTGGAGCAGGGCAGTGGGTAGAGAGCTCTGCAGATAGAAATGCCATTCAAGAGATCTGTCCTCGCAATGATAAACTTCCTCAATTACTACAGCACTCTTCATTTTCTTAGAAACAATGAAGGAATATACGGTTAGAAACAACTTGTCTATACCCAGAGGAATATAAACTGTTCTACCGTAAACACACATTCATGCAACGATCACTGCAGCACTATCCACAAAAGCAAAGATGTGGAATCAACTTACATGCCCATCAGTGACAGACTGGATAAAGAAAGTGTAGTGCATATGCACCATAGAACACTATGCAGCCATGAAAAAGAAAGAGACCATGTCTTTTGTGAGAACATGGATAGAACTGGAGGGCATTATCCTTAGCAAAGTAAGGCAGAAATAGGAAACCACGTTCTCACTTCGAAGTAAGAGGTAAATGATGTGAACTGATGAACACAAAGAAGAGAACAACAGATGCTGGGGCCTGTTGGAGGGTGAAGCATGAGAGGCGGGAGAGGATCAGCAAAAACAAATGGGTACTAGGCTTAGTACCTGGGTGACCGAATAATCTGTACCACAAACCCCTGTGACAGTAGTTTACCTATGTAACAAACACGCACATATACCCCAAATCTAAAATAAAAGTTAAAATAATAAATTAGAATTAGAAAGCAAATACTTTATTTTGAGTTTCGTGGCTCTTCCATGAATATAGGAATGAATTACCAGCAGGTAAGATACTACAACAAAACTGTTTTTTTATTTAACTCAAGAAAGCACTAAAATATTACTTAATTCTTACCAGGTATATGAGAAATGACATCTTAAATAAAATATTTTAAATATAAAAGAAAAACAACTTGCCTACATAGGTTCTGATTTCAGACTGAGGGAGAAACTAACACCAATATCTGTGTTAAAGAATCATGTCACCAGAGACCAGGTATGAGGGCTGGCACCTGTAATCCCAGCTCTTTGGGAGGCCGAGGTACACGAATGACCCGAGGTCAAGCGTTCGAGACCAGCCTGGCCAAAATAGTGAAACCCAGTCTCTACAAAAATACAAAAATTAGCTGGGCATTGGGGCATGTGCCTGTAATCTCAGCTACTAGGGAGCCTGAGGCAGAAGAACTGCTTGACCCCAGGCAGTGCAGGTTGCAGTGAGCCGAAATTGTACCAATGCACTCCAGCCTGAGTGACAGAGTGAAACTCTGTTTCAAAGAAAGAAAGAAAGAAAGAAAGAAGAAAGAAAGAAAGAAAGAAAGAAAGAAAGAAAGAAAGAAAGAAAGAAAGAGGAAGGAAGGAAGGAAGGAAGGAAGGAGAAAAGAAAAGAAGAAAAGAAAAGAAAAAAGAAAAGAAGAAAAGAAAAGAAAAAAGAAAAGAGAAAAGAAAAGAAAAGAAAAGAAAAGAAAGAAGAAAAGAATCATGTAACCAGAGGAACTGATCAAAATTCCACATAATTTCAGATGTTTGCTAACAGTGGCCACGAGTTGGTGACCACTTTCACGAGTCTGGTGCTGTGAAAACACAGAATGGGGATGGTATATCAGTGGGAAGCTCTTGAGCTTTGGATTATATTAATGAGGTTTGAATCCTGGCACTGCCACTCACGAATGAAGGACCTTCACTTATGGAAGCCTCAGTTTCCTGTCCTAAAATGAAAATAACAAAAGGACCATCTTCAAAGGGCTACCTTGGAGACAAAATGAGACAATGAATGTGAATTTCCTGGCAGACGGTCAGTACTCACTGATATATTAGCCAATATTTTTCTTTTACTATGGCCCCCAAAGACACAGCAGGTGGTTTCTCTTGCATCTATACCTGGATGAACTTGGTATTTGACCTTCAGGGTTTCCTGCCAGATATTTAAAGTTACATGTGAATGATATATTGAATGGTAGTTACTCCTATTTCTTTATATGTTAACTTGATTCATTTCAATGTGTAACTTTTCTGGCCTAAGTAAAAGTAGACTGTGAAATTCAGAAGATCAATGTTGACAGAAGATAGATGATAGATACATAGATATGAATAGATGATAGATACAAATAGATCATAGACGACACATCTACAGATAACTGCCTGATCAATCAGCAGGTACATAATAGATATAGATAGAATGATAATAGATCATAGATGGTCAATCAATAGATGATCAATTAATTGATAGATCCATGATAGATACATACAGATGATAGATGATAGGTATAACAGATAAATGCACATCATTGTTGAGATGTCTATTAGATGCACGAATATTATCCAAAATTACTGCCGGATGGCATGAAAACAATGACTTTTCCTTAAAAGGTCATATCTAAGATTAAATACTGATGACAACTGTACTCTGTTCTCTGGCTTTTCATGTCAATAAGACCCTCTTGTAAGCCTTCCCTAGCAGAGAAGGGAAGGTGAGGCTGCTGAGGGCTTGCTGGCTGGCTCCTCACCTACCACCAAGCATCTCTGAGTCTCTCCAGGTGGGGCCTGAGTTAGGTGGGAAGAGGAGAGGAGGGGCCTGGAAGGCCCGCCAGACCTGCAGGTGGGAAGATCTGGGCACATAAGAAAACTGTACCTGTGACCATACAGAAGGTGACCTTTGCAACCTGCTTTATTTGCAGGCAACAGATTCCCTACTGTAAACTGAAATATTTCCTGAAAACTTAAAAGTACATGTAAGCAACAAATTGTACATTTCCTTTATTAAATGTATACTTTATATCTGCAAGAGTAAAGTATACTAACTTTTTTCTTTTTAAGAAATCATCTGAGAAAGAATGAAAACATTTCTAAATAGGAAACTATGGGGGTAGATGCTACAGGGACCCCAATGTCCTCACCTCCTGGGGCTCCAACCCTGGATGTATGCACGATTCTTCTCCTTCCTTGAGTGTGGGCAGCCTGTGACTCGAGATGACAAGTGAACATGGCAAATGTGTGAGCACCACATCCCATGGCAGTGTCTGATCCGTGGATGCTGAGTTTGTCAAGATGTGAATTATCCTGAGGGAGCCTGACTCAATCCAGGGAAAGCCCATAAAAGAGGGTCTGGCCTCCATGAGGTGAGGGCTCCCCCATGGCTTTGGAGAAGCCAAAGAGGACATGCCCTGCCTGGAGAGAGCCATGGCCATGTGGCAGGGAAATGCCAGTGGCACCAAGGGGTGGAAGTCTCAGTCGGACCAATGGGAGGACCTGAGTTCTGGCAACCGTCTGAAGAAGCCCCTGAAGCTCAGAGGAGACCACAGCCCAGCCAACACCTGGTCACGTCCTTGTGAGACCCTGACAGAAGACCAAGCCAAGCCACGTCTGCGTTCCCGACCCATGGATAATGTGAGAGAAGAAACGGTGCTGCTTTAGGCCCCTACATTCATGGTAATTTGTCACACAGCATTAAAAAACCAACACACACAATACTGTCTATTAGTTGAAACACTTTATAAAATTACCTACAAGTTAACTGTGGGAAAACAAACACTGCTTATTGGATATTTTTCCCAGCATTTTTCTCAGCTAAGTTAACAGCTATGTAAGAATAAAATGTTACTGTAAGCCTTTATTTACAAATGATACTTAGATATTGCAATTTATAAACTACACAGATACTGCAAAGTCAAGAGGAGACATTAGAGCAGCATAATATATTTGCCATAATCTTAATCTTCACTGAAGCAATGTAAAAAGCTGTTAATGTTAGTGTGGATTTATGTACGGGCTGAATATTTCCTTATTTACATAACCCTATTCTAATACTTTCCCCTGATTCTTAGCATGGTTGTGAATAATTTTTAAAACTACCAACTGGATAAAAAGATGCTTTGACTCAATTTGCTAGAATGTAATATACCATAAAAACCAAGAAGGCATTGATGCTATTATTTGAATACTATAATCTATTTTACTTTAAAACATCAATGCTTACATAGCACAACCAAAAACATCTGGAAAATCTGTGAATGTCTTTATTACTGATAAAATTAGATTATAGAAAATGTGCATTTGAGTACTGCCCCTCAGCTTGTGTAGGAATTCCAAAATCTAGTTGTTAAAAAGAGGTAATCAATGATGAGATAGACCCACTGTCACGCACTTTTACATCTTGTTCACAGCCAGGGAGGTGACGCATTGGAAGAATCTCTATGAGAAACACACGGAGTGCCTACTGATGCATTTGGGTAGAGACAGGTGGCAGAGGATGCCCAGGGAAAATGACATCAACCTATTCAAGGTATCAGCCCATCCTATAAAGAAAGCATCGTCTCTCTTGGTCAATGCGTGACCTCAGGAACTTCAAATGATGGATTCTGACGTACCCTGTTATTCACCTTCAGGTTTTTTTCTGGTAATTGATTGCATTCAGCGGCTGTGTACACTTCATGTTTGCAATATTTTCTCCTTGTTTGGAAGCACCAAAGTGACAATTCTCGGTGTTTCTGCACTGGTTTTGAGAATGTATTCCTGACCAAAGCCACTATCTCATTTAGAATAATGTTGGTGTCATTTTTATTCTATCAGGGTGTTAATAAAACCAGCATGACAGCTGTACAAACTCACAGCTCCGGGTTTCAATTTTTGCATCCACAGAATATGTAGTAATGTGTTCAGAATTAGTCGTCCATGTCAAACCATCCACCTCCACCTTTTACTTATTGTGGCAAAAACATCAATATGGAGCTATAATGCAAGAGGCTGCAAGTGGATGGGCCATTTTGTGGAATGGACATCATTCTTTTTTATTTCAAATTGAAGTTGTAGAGGGAGTAAAATGGGACTTCCTCACTCTCTCTCCAATGCTCTTTAAACTGAGTATGACCAGACAATCTGCAGATGCACAGTGTAGGTGCCAGCACAGCCTGCTGGGAGCCGTCATGTCTAACCATCAGGGATGATCCCATTGCATCTGTAGCATGTTTAAGATGGTCAGCATGGGGAGAAATAACAGATACAGATGATGGGGAGGAAGGCAGCAAATCACACTGCCATGTGTGTACCTATATAACAATCTTGCATGTTCTTCACATGTACCCCCAAACCTAAAATGCAATAAAAAGTATATATATTAAAAAAAAAAAAAGATGGTCAGCTCCTAGTTCAACAAGCCTTCTCCAAAATACAACTTTTGTAATAATGCTCCCCTGAAAAAAGCGAGTTAATTCTAGAAGGTGATATTGTCTCTAACATTTATGATACGGCTCATGGTAGAGCAAGAAGCATAGCTGTGACTCATAAAACCAAGAGGAGCTCGGGACCCTGGAGGTGTCAGTTCTGGTTGGACATTCTGCACCATGATGTTTCTCTCTCCCCCTGCTCATGTCACTTTTTAGGGGTATTGGTGAACCAGCCTGCGATGGTTCCTTTTGGCCACACCCTCTTCTCTGTTAGGAATTCACAGGGCTAACCTCTCAGTCACTTTGATTACCATGCAATGAAGAGAAGAGCAGCAGAATCAATTTCCCCTCCATGACACACAGTCGCTGGTGTGTGTCCACACGATACAAATGGTCTCACATTTCATGTAAGAAAAAAGGTTAATGGTGACAATGGCTTCTGTGTATGGAATGGCACCTAAGAGTGGAGTAGACATGGGGCTGGATATTCTATATGATGTCACGAATTCTCACCGCAGATCTGCACAGTTCTTTCACATTATTTGCATTTTTCCCAGATGGAGACTAGGCTCAGAGAGGTTAATTCATGGACTGGGGTTCAAAGAGCAAAAGGTAGAAACCTGATCCAAGGCTTCTCTGTTTCCAAACATCTGATCTTCCTACCCAGTCCTTGTAGATTTTTATTTCAGACTAATTTACAGGCACAGGACTATGAGTAATCCTTAAGCACAGAAAACATTTCTCACATAGGACTGTGTTCAGGCTAATGTTCAAAGTGCTTTGAGCAAATGAAGTTACAAGAAAATCCCTATTCCTCCTGAACCATGTAACCACGGGCAGATTTCTCTAAACCTCTGTGTCCTCCTATCTAAAGTGGAGGAAAAGTAGTAACTGTGGGGTTTTCATCAGTATTAAGTTATATCATAGCAAGGCCTCCACACAAGAGTTACAGTACATGCTAATCAGTCCCTTTTCAACCTGGGGTATTATGAGTGTTTCCAAGGCCCCCGAACCACGAAAACTGCCCCCTTCCCACAACAAATTGTAGGAGTTCGTATGCCAAGAGACATGTGTCACCTTCTACAGCCTTTTTCATGATACCTTTTATACAGAGTCTGAAAAAACTATACTTAAATTAATATAGTACTTGGATGTTTTCCAAAGGAATTTCATACATGTTTTTTACATAACTTAGGAAAGTAAACTATTACAGTTCCTGCTTCACAGATAAAATCAAGGCTGGGAAAAAGTGTGGTGGTTGGGAATGAACAGATAAGGAACTAGAGGAAAGATGCTTTACCCTGGTCTGATTTTGTCTCACTTTACCACAGACCAAGGGGCACACTGAGAGCACGTCCTTCATCACAGAGGCCTGTGTCCCGATCCAGACATGGGACCCAGAGACTGTGTTCCCACTGTGGGTGATAGCCCAGCATACATAACTTCCTATGTTCAGAACAGATCAGAAATCCCGCCTCCGGATGCACGCATCGCTGGCCCTGGACTGTGTTTGGGCTTAAAGGACAGGCACAGCTCCTTTGTAATTCATATAGCACCTGGCATTGACCTTAATATGTACCATGTCTAAGATGGTCAGCCCCCAGTTCAACAAGCCTTCTCCAAAACACAGCTCTTGCAATGATGCTCCCCTAAAAAAGTGAGTTAATTCTAGGAGACGGACCTTATGCCAGGTCTATATGAATTAGACAGGAGCTGTGCCTGAGGGTGTGTTGTGAGGATCGTAACTTTCCAGGGAGGCTGGGGATGGCCAGGCCTTGGTGCCCTCCTGACTCCAGAGCACGGCTGACTAATCCCTTGGAACCCTGCACATGACAACAGGAAGACTGAAAAGGGTTGAGTACAAGACTCTGCCACAAACCAACCTGAGAGACTCTCCATCTTCCATCTTCTTATCTCAAAGTCTAGACTTTTTCAAAAGTAGAAAAAATCTTTATAATCATACCAAATTGGATAAAATAAATTGATTTTATTATTATTATTATTTTGGAAACAGTGTCTCACTCTTTCACCAGGCTGGAGTGCAGTGGCACAATCTCCGCTCCCTGCAACCTCCGCCTCCCACTTCAAGTGATTCTCCTACCTCAGCCTCCCCAGTAGCTGGGATTACAGGCCCCCACCACCACACATGGCTAACTTCTGTATTGTTTTTTTTAGTAGAGACAGGGTTTCACCATGTTAGCCAGGATGGTCTCGATCTCCTGACCTTATGATGCACCCACCTCTGCCTCTCAAAGTGCTAGGATTACAGGTGTGAGCCACCATGCCTGGTCTATTCATCAATTTTTAATTAAACATTTTTATATCTATTCAGCAAATATTTATTAAGCACTCCTCAGAAGCAAGCCAGCGGGAGTTGCTGCTCTGCGTCATCACACCCATGCCTCACCTTCACCCACAAGTTTTATTCCACAACTGAAATTTAAGCTTGGGTCTATTTTAATGGCCTCAAAGATCTCTTTGCAGTTGGCAGTCTTGACTAAACAATGAGACAGGTATAAAGAATGACAGAGACTTGAACCCGGGAGGCAGAGGTTGCAGTGGGCTGAGATTGTGTGACTGCACTCCAGCCTGGGAGGAAGAACAAGACTCTGCCTCAATCAATCAATCAATAGAATGACAGAGGACATTCTCGGTAAGTGGTGGCTGCTCTTTCATCAACCCTATGTCTAATGCTGATGCACAGGGAATGCCTATCTATAAAACCAGCACCTGGGCAGAGCAGCCCACGGCCTTAAGGTCAAAATTATTCAAAGGTCAAAAAAATTATTAAGCTCAAAATTATTCAAAGAAAGACCAGTCTTGTGTCTGCTGAGATCAAGCACTCCTTCTACAGTTCTGGCACTGATTACACACTCACCTGGAATCAGCCTAGTGGACAGAGA
Source organism: Alouatta palliata (assembly GCA_004027835.1). NCBI lineage: Eukaryota > Metazoa > Chordata > Mammalia > Primates > Atelidae > Alouatta > Alouatta palliata. The sequence goes on from PVKV010001297.1 coordinate 131,735, forward strand.
GAAAGTCAGCCCGTAGGGATCCGATTACGTTATGTATCATTAAACTAAAGTATCCCTTAGAGTGGCTCAGGCACAAACCCAAACCATAAGTGTTTATGATGTTCCTTCTACCTCTATTTAAACTTCTGCCAATATCCCCTGGCCAGGGAATCCCTGGTGCTTTGTGGAAGGGAAGCTTGGGGAGGGTTTTCTCTGATGAGCCTCTTCACCACATCTGCACAGTAGATACCTCTCCAGCTCCCTACGTTGGCAGCTGTTTTTATTTTCCAGGCGACATCATTTATGAAACTTAGTGCCAAGCAGGCATTGTGGGATTGGAATTGTGTTTAAAAACAAACGCAAATACAAAAGGAGCCCTCCGAGGAGTCTGTAATCCATCTGAGGCTCTAAAACGAGCCACAAGACACAACATATTTGATGCCTGAGGCCAGTTGCTGAAGCCCATGTGTGTCCCTTTTTCATCCCCATGTCCAGGTCACCCAGGCATCTACTCCTCTATGCCCAGGGAGTGGCTTTGCCATGTGTGGGTGCTGGGCATTTCTTGACAAGTTTAGTCAGTGTACATGGAACAGAAACTAGACAGTGAATCGGGGCAGCAAACCACGACCAAGTACATAAATAACATAATGAAATTCTATCAATCAAAATAGAGCTCAGTACAGTTCTGTCTCCCATGAGACAGAATTCAGGATGGTGACGAGGGGAGCAATTTAGAATTCCCCAAAATAAAAATTTTCCAGGGACGAGAAATCTGGTTGTAGGACGGAATAAAGAGAAGGACTTGTGGAAGTCCCTACTTCCTTGTCTCTAAAATAAACACTGTTGTCTGCACAGGGTCTGGACTCAGAGGCAGGACCTATTCCATGAGACCAGCTTTGCAGGTGATTCATTTTTAGGGTTGGCCTGCGCACTCCTGCAGGGTGCATCCTAAGGAGCATAACTTTCCAGAGAAAGGGCTTTATTTTTTTTCTTTTTAAAATAATTGGTACAAAGTTGCCATATGGAATTGTGGCATCTCTATCCTGCAGATCCAATTGTTCATCTCCAGCCTTTCAATGTTTCTTTGGAATAGCTTTTATATCCATCTGTAATTCCTCATCCATTTACACAGGCCCTTCACTTCAAACCTCTGTTTGTACAACATCTAGAAAATGTCCCTGACTGTGTGTCCTCTACTCTATGGTCTATACTATAAAAATATAAAACAAACAAAGAAGTGAGAACTTTAAGAGCCGAGGGAACTTTAAGTGACTAGGAAGGCTAGCCACTGCCTTTCAAAAGCCTTCCCTGGGTGGTTTTGTAGGATTAGACCTCTGGTTCCATCGGGGTACCAAAAATAGATTTATATCATCAGAGGACCCAAGGGACTTTAGTTTAACATCAGAATGCCAGTTCCATAATTTGAAATAATTGATGGAGCTGTTCCAAGTATCAGAAACCCTACATCCACATCAATAAATCACCCTCAGGGCTACTCTCACAGCCAGTGGTTGTGTTACTTAAGGTGAAACGCTTCTTCTTGCCTAAGACAGCTTTCTGCACCCTCGCTGTCCCCAGGGAATATATTTGGAATGACAATGATCCAGTCTAAGCTTCGTATGTCACAGATCACACACCTGCATAAGGTGCAAAGTAGGACAAACAAGTGGACACTCATTGTCCCCAGTTTCAGAGAGCGATGGGTTATGGCTCCATTTGACATTATATGCCAAAAGCATATTATCTGTTATGAAAACAGACAAATCTGGAATAAAAGACAGTGTTTTGCAATGAAGGTAAACTTTTAAAGTTTTATTTTGGTTGGACCTACTACTCTGAAAACAGTAGTTGCTTATTAAATGCTTATTCACTAACATATTTATTCCAATTTGGCCCAAAGATACTCTGGCTTTTCTTTCCTGCCAATCACTTGCGTGTATCAATATCGGACAATATACTTGGTGCTTGCCATAGCAGGACCACCTAAAATCATTAAATGTAAGTTCATCAACCTTTCCGGGCTTCAGTGAGAAGACCGGATTTGGGCTGCAACTATACCACTCTCTGTGTGCAACAAATTACTAAAAGATTTGAAGACTCACTTTTTAATTCACAAACGAGTAAAACGAGCTATTTCCCGAGCCATGGAATTACCAAGATTGTAAAGTTAAAAGTTACCTAAGTGTATGCTTTTGTAAATATTCTGGGATACACAAATATTGTTTGTACCAATTTTTAAAAACGTAAGGGTTTTTATTAAGCTATATATTTTACTCTCGGTTGACATTTTCTAATCTACTCATTTATATACATTAATTATGGATCTGAAACATTTAAATACGAATGTTTCCTTAAGTAATGCAATTAACTAGCAAGAGGCAATTACAAAAGTCTTCTGAAAATAGTTGAAAGTGTCTTTACACAGTCTTAGGCATTAATAATTTGCTTAAAATATTTTATATAACCAGTCATCATTTCTGATACATCTTTTTGGGATAAATATTTGATTCAGGTATTTGATCATATTGGGGAGCTGGGGATTTCTTAAGCTTAATTACTTATATTTAAACCTAAGAATTTAATGTGAGGTTAATACTATTTTCATTATATAGCTATCAGCACAGCCAATTTTCTATTGCAAATATATTTTCCCATCAGTCACTATGTTCCAGCTCTGAGATAATCTTGCATGGAAGACCTGAGGAGTATCTGGGTTTTGCAGGTAGAGCCAAAAAGGTGAAACAGGCAGAACAAGAAAATTACTCCTGTCAAATTGATTATAATAACAGCTAAGGGCCAATCCTCACCAATATTTCTTTCTCCTATTTATAGCACATTTGTGCTACTATGTAATCAAAAATGTCCGAAAGTTGGAAAGTGCCCATAAACATATGAACAGATTCAAGCTCTTACAAAGTTACTCAGTGACGTGACAGTGACAGCAAAACTTCCTGAAGTGATACTGGATACCAGGGAGCAATAGAGTCACGGCATCCACACGGGGTCCAGGCGGGGCTGAGCCTCACCCGCTGCAGCTGGCCTTCTGGGTGAGGGAGGGTGGACATAAGCATGCAACCAGCTGACAACCTCTAGTTTCTAACCAGTCACACGGCTCTGGAGCACATGGACCTTGCTGTCTGCCTCCTGGACAACAAAAGAGGCTTCAGAATGATGGAAACAGTTCAGTGCACACACTGATTCCAAGCACCTGAAATTCCACTATGCATAAATCTTCTTCTGGACACTTTGTGCATCATCATGGGAACATGAGACCAGGGGTTTATAAATGAGAAATCATTGCGACAGGAAAGAGTTGGAGGAAGATGGGAAACACTTACTAGGGATGGAAGAGTAATGAGAAATAAAATATAAGCTGAGCACAGTAAGTTCTCCATGAAGTGGCCATGGGAAGGAGCATGGTGAGCTTAGGAAACTCTCATCTTACAGCAGTGTTGAGGGTGAGATCATAGGAGAGGGGGAGGGACTCAGGCCAAAGTTTTCTGTTTTTTGCCCAGGGAGCCATAGCAGGGGCACGCTTTGTAAGATAAGGCAACAAAAATGTGTTCAGTGGCAAGAGAACTGGAAGAACAACGCATGTGTGCATGGGAACTTCCCATTAATTACACAAAATTCAAGTTACCTAGAGGTTTTTCCAACAGTTTTTCTCCTCAAGTATCCTCTAAGACCAGTATGGGGGCAAGGAAGTGTGGATGAAGACATCCAAGTAGGAAAACAAAATACAGTGAACATCTCAACAGGGACATGAAGTGGAAAAAAACCAATCACAATAGCACACATCCCATCTGCAAGCCAAATGGTTTTATAAGAGCTCTTTGAGATATTTCTAAGAGTGAAATCCTGGAAAGCAAAATTCTAGTACTATAGGTTGATCTTATAACATCAATTGTTACTTATTTATCATGCATAAATATTAATTCATAGGGTTTCCATTTACTCTTTTCAATGGTATTAACACAAAAGTAGAAAACTGGTTTTCTCATGACGTCAGCCACTCTCACTCTATTTTTTTCCCAATGTCTTACAGTTCTTCACCTGAGATTTTTCCTCCTAAGAGGGATTTGAGTTGAGTGATCTTCCTCTTAGGCCCCTGGATTAGCTCTGGGTCTGTGATATGATTATTATATTTTCCAGGCCCTATTTTTGCTCATCTGTCAAATAAAGGTATCCATCACTAATATACATTTATGCTCAAAAATCCAAAACTCTTAAATTTCTAATGTCATGGTGTTCAGCATCATATAGTTTTTAAATTCATCAGATAAGTGAGGTATTTGACAATTTTATAAACTTTATTTCATTTAATTAGTTAATTTTAATTAGTTATTCACACTAAATAGCTTTTCTTTTTTTACTTCAGAACTAAAAATGCTAAAAATGGCAGTTATCATATTGCAGATACCTACTTTTGAAACACATCATCTCCTTTATTTTCCTGTTCTTTTGCCTTCTTCACTTACATCTTTAAAAACATATTACACATTGATTTGTTCATACACATGATGGGGAATTCCTCTTAGTTCTCTCATCTCAAAAATTAGTAGTGAAAAGAAAATAATTTACTACATATAATTGTTATATGTGTGTGCATTTATACATATGATTGTGTGTGTGTGTTTTTCAGTGTATTATCTCCAGTTATATCAAACATTCCTTCTAAATCCTTCATATATAAGCACAAGAATTTTTATCAATGTATACTATATCACAATCAATATATTTGAGCCCATCAGATCTCTAATGTTTTAAGACGTTTCCCTTTTAGGTCCACCTATTTTGTTATTAAAATTAATATTTCCAATTAGATAAATTTCAAACTACTGGTAATGTATCTGAATATACAAACCAGTTGACAGAGTACAGAATTAAACTGCAATCCAAAATGCAGTAGACAGCCAGAAAAAAAAAATCACTATTTAAAACTTATCATATAAGCCAAGTATCAGATGTGTCCTGACAAAATACAAAAGAACGTGATTAAGTCGTACACTACTTACTGGTATAGGTGAGTTGGAAACCTTGGTCAGTGTCAGATCCGTTGGTGTTAAACTCTAGCCACAGGTGATTGGACGTGCTGTTTAGGATCAGTCCCAGAAGTTCATTTTTAGTGAAGGTGCCCAGTGGACGTGAGGAACTGTCTTTTCCATCGTATACCTAATGAAAATTCACAGCATGAGTTCCTCTATGCCATAACTGGATTCTCATGTTAGCAATGTTAATAAGAAATCCAAATGTTCAAAGATGCAGTTTTATATAGTACTTTAAAAAGGCATACGGTGTATAGAAAGATAAATGGATGACTTAGTGCTAAATCATATTTGTTCTTTAAGTTTTATCTTTACCATTAACACTAGAGACAAAAGATTCCATTCTTGTTCAGATCATTTTATATTCATTACTTTAAGAGCTCTTTCTCTGTTTATTTAAAAGTAAATAAATATTTCTTTACATTTCCAGGTTTCATTATTTACCTTTTCATTCCATTTTTCATACTTGAGTTATAAAAGTAAAAAGGGTTTACAATATTTTAGTCTCGAATAACTCCTCTGAACTTTCAACTAAGCCAAAGAACAAACCATTCCCTTCTATCTGAATGCATTAAAGGACAACACGGTGTGCCAAAATCTTGTCAAATTTTGTAGTCTTCAAGCATGAGGTGACTTTCATTTTGAATGTGTAATAATAGAAGTATCTCATCATGCAATAATAACAGAGAAGTGTGACCTTGCTTAAAGTGTTCTGTATGTGACATTATCTTCCCAAGTAGTTGTAAAACAAGAGTAGATATAATAAGTATACAGAAGATAAAGAAGACAGGGCTTGGTTTTGACCAGTCAGGAGAGGGAAGTTCCAGTCATGCATTCCCAACTTTTGGGGAGACAGGTCACACAGTGGGGAACAATGCAGTGTTACCTTCACATAACAAAGGAGGATCGGGTCAAAGTGTTTCAGGACCCATGCTGTTTCTGCCAATGTCATGAGGCTCAGGGAGTAGAAACAGTCCTGACTTTCTAGTAGGAAAAATAACTAATGCATGTGGAGCTGAAAACCTACATGACGGGTTGACAGGTGCAGCAAGCCACCATGGTACATGTATACCCATGTGACAAATCTGCACATTCTGCACATGTATCCCAGAACTTAAAGTAAAAGAAAATAATAAAATAAAACAACATAAAATAAAAAATGAACACTGCAGACCTCGCAGCCCAATAACAGGAGAACACGAGGTGGGCAAGGCTAATCCACCTGCCTCCTCCCTCACTATCAGGGTGCCACAAGAATAAACATTTATTACATTATATTGGAAAATGTTCAGTTTGTCTTGATAGAAAAATGGCACCCTAACTAAATAAAAGTAAACAGAGTCTTAGTAGGCTCTTCCAATGTGTCTTGTTTATTTTCCCCACTTCTTTCCTCTTTATATAGACTAATTCTTCTTCTATCATCTCTCTTTCAATCAACATAGAAACCCAGGGGTAATGTGTTTATTTTCCCCATTTCTTTCCTCTTTATATAGATTAATTCTTCTTTTACTGTCTCTCCTTCAATCAACATATAAACTCAGGGATGTACACAGACACATAAATTCAGAAAAGGAGAAAATACATTTAGAAAAGTTAATTTTGTGGGTTATTTTATTACATTTGAATACGGACATGCTAGTGGGGTAGAATCAGATACCTTCTAATCTCCTTACTAAAAGACTATTGTCACAGCTCATTGTTTAAAAAACATTATTTGGTTTATTCTGTGTTTTTATTAGATAAAGCCAGGGGTCTGACATTCAGAGGGTAAATGGTTTTAAGTCCAGAAGAGTCTGGGTTAAACAGAAAATGTGCAGTTCTCCCCAGGAAGGCCTTGGGCTACCCCATATACCATGCAATTGTCTATAATTCACAGAAATCCATGAAGATGGGGAGAAACTAAAGAATTCAGCAGTCAGTTAAGCCCCAGCTCTGTCCTGATACACTGTGAGCTCACTGCTCCACTGAATCCAGGCTTCCTCCTGAGGACTTGACCAAGCGTACCATGGATCCCTGAGGGACTGCTTTTGGCTCCCAGTGGCTTCCTGGTTAGAACCACTAAAAATGAACAGTTCAAAAGCTGAATTGCAAGACTCTTCAGAACAGTAATTCTGCCTTCTTTATCCTCGTCATCAGCAATTACACTGGACCCAGCCACAGATAACCTCAAAGAAGGCACATGCCATTGATTAACATGGAGCATTCTCCTGTCAGCTCTCAGAAGTTAAAATTTGGGTTCACGTTTTGCACTGATCACAAAAACCCAGATACGAGTGGAAGTCAGAAGACTTGATTCTTGATTCCAACCGAATGAGGAACAGGCTACCGTTGTTTTGAACATTTCCAAGTCATATTTTCTCACCTATAAGTAACTAGATTCAAAGGTTCTTTTAAGTTATTAGAGAAAGCCATCTGGATTCATCTGTTTAATACAAGGCTGTAGGTATTTGCACTACAAACCCTTCTCAGAGTCTGGCGTTTAATCAATGCTGTATACTCTAAGGGATGCTGCTGGGTTAGCAGATAATCACAGATCAGAAGACATCTCATAGAATGCTAGTGCGATAACACTGAAAGTTCTGCGGAAATCTTTCCCGGTTTTACAAAACTATACCCTGCAGATTTATTTCCAAAATTAATTGCGTTTTCCATTATATATTCCTTTCATGGCATGTTTCTGAGAGCTCAATTTCTCTTACATGATTTTTCCACATGAAGCAAGAAAACAAGGTTATTTATGTGTGTGAGGGATGCATATATAAAATTTTAGTCTTTATTATTACATCACAGTATGTGTGAAGAATTAGGCTTAAAATTTCAGATAATTTTACTAGAAACATTTTGAACAGATATATTTATTAGCAAATTTACCAAAACACATGCCTGTAAAACATGCAGGTATTAAATATGATTGACAGCTTCTCTGTAATTAAATGTGAGAAGCAAGTTTTTTAAAAAAACTTTTTGTTATAATCAACTTTAAATGGCATGCAATCACAAATGAACATGATTTCCTTCCTTCCATTCCAACAATATTTATCCGTTTATATTTTATGCAATATCTCTAATCACTCACCTGCACTAAAGTATAGTTAAGACTTGTTTAAAAGTTTGCCTTAAAGGCTTACTGACTTCTAAATTTGAGGTTCTTAAATAATACAGAAAATGCTTACTTGTAACATAACTATTTTATTTTAGATTAGTAAGAATGTGCTAGTTTCCTGCCTAAAAACCACTTCTTAATTACAGTCCCTCATATTGCCAGCACGAGCTTTCAAAAGACTATTAAAATGAAAGAACAACTAGAATAAAACCACTCCACTAAATTATGACATTGAAATACAGTCAAACACGGCCTTAGGAGGAAGTAAAGCCCTTTAATCTATAAGCTTCTCTTGACCTGTGCACATAACTTCTAATGAGGCCAGGTGGAGCCCGGCAGGGGCTCCCTTCCAGCCATTCTGTAAAGGGAGGACAAACAGGCTTTTCTTGTACAGTTGGCTTTCTGCATCTTCTCTTAATGCTCACAGTTCAAAGTGAGCCGGCACTACTGAATCTGAAATGCATCATTATGTGCATCTAGGTAGATGTAAATTAACAGAAAAACCCTAGAATTTTAAAAAGGCAATCAAAGAGCCACGTGTCACTTTCTTGCCACAAACCAGGCTTCTGACCAACTAAATTGCTCACCTCACTGAAACAAGCAGGTGATTAAACTGATGATTTATAGCAGGGATGTCCAATCTTTTGGCTTCCCTGTACCATGCTGAAAGAACTGTCTTAGGCCACACATAAAATACACTAACACTAACGATAGCTGATGAGCTAAAACAAATCACAAAAACGTCTCAAAATGTTTTAAGTACCTTTACAAATTTGCGTTGGGCCACATTCAAAACTGAGCTGGGCCGCATGTGGCCCATACAGATCGGGTTGGACAAGCTTGTTTCACAGCATTAGTTCTTGTTCCTTAAAGCTTTTCCCTTTCAGTGCCCCGAGGCTATGCTGCCCATTCTCCAGTCCCTAGATCACAGAAGGTTCCCAATTTATTGAAACACTTACAGGAGAGGTGAAAATTGTATCAGAAGCCTGAGGAATTAAGGGGCATTTCTATTTGGAGCTGGGATTTTGTAAATCATGGCAGGACCTGGGTGCCTCTGGAATCAATATTGAGATTCTGTCTTGTCCTGGCTTGGCTTCTTCTCATCAGCCCTGTCTGTGATCTGACCACAGTGGCTGGATTTGCCTCCATTATCACTTCAGAACCTTTCCAGCTTTCCACATTATAACCACATTTAAAAATCAAGATAACTACAGAAAGGGTTGGTTTGGAATCCTGAAAGTTTTAATAATTATGATTATGTTCTAGACACAATGCTAGAAACAGCCACTTATATTATTGTATTAAATTCTCCAAACCATCCAAAAAGGTAGGTACAATTGCATTTTCTTATACATAAAGAAGCTAAAGATCTGAAGTATTAAATAACTTGCACAAGGTGCTGGACTAATAAATGTTAGATCTAGGTTTACTCACAGAGTTATTTCTAAGTCCACATACACAGTTCTAAGCAAAGTGACATTACACCTTCTCAAACTCATTGTGTAAATAAATCTAAATAAATCATACATAAAAATATATTAACATGTGCCTATATCTATATATAGAAAACAGACAGACAATATATTTTTTGAGAAGAAAAGTTGGAGTCATCATGTTGGAAAAGATTCTTTTTACCTTTAGAGTATCTCCTTCAAACAGCTGGAAGCTTCGTGCTCTCAGGTGGATACCCTTGCCGGCTTCGGTTTCTATTTTATAGATACACTCATGGTTATTATCATAATTGGATGGAAAATTTGGAGACAGTAATGTTCCTTCATTTCCTTTGACACTTGCTCCACATTCAGCTAAAATAAATAGGACATTAAAGAAAGAGGATTCAAAAGTGGAATTACTGTTTTTATCAGATTAAAAACTTCAAAATTATGATAGTCTCCTCTTCTATCAATGTATGTCTGTTAATAATATATTATTTTAAAATAGATCAGTGATTTTTTCTCATTGCTTTACCAACTGGGCAAAAAGGACACCTCACTTAGCTCATTTTCAAGACTGTCTTATTTATTGTAACAGAATGACCTGTGACTACATGGAAGCAGCATGCTATCATACAGAGACTTCTAGAATAAAAAAAGATGTGCTCCAGCACCTTGACTTACTGGCTGTGTCATCGGGTTGTCACAGCTCTTCTCCCAAACCCGCATTCCTGCCTCATGAAATGCCCTCACCAATTCCCGCACGCCCATTCTACCATTGTTTCTCTGTAGTTTTCCTGCATTGATACCTTGTGTTATCAACTGGGATGCATTCAAAGGGGAATCTAACGATAGATGAAACCATTGAGTCATCTTCAGGATGTCACAGCCCTGAACACCTTAGCACTGTCTTAGGATGCAGCAACATTCAATGGCAGTAAATACATGCTTTCCCCCTTTTCCCAGTGAAGGAAAAGGGTAGTTGACTTCTAGATCTAAATTTGTATCAAACAAAATTCCTCTTAAAAAGGTCAAAGTGAAAATATATAAAACTCTCTACTTTCTGTCAACCTGGAAAAAGTCACTTAACCTTTCAGCACCTGTTTCACTGTGAAAATGAACAGTTTAGATCAAAATGTTTTTCCCAAGATCACATAACTAGTACAGATTAATTACTGATGTAATATAAACTGCTAAGTGCTCAGAAAGGAAATAGCATCTTTAAAAAAAATCCTAAATAACACTTAAGTGTACTTTAAAAGCTCCAAAATTCTGATTCTAACACGATCACAAAATAATAAAGGGTCTACATAGGCGAGTACATGCATACAGACACACACACACAGAAAGAGGTTTGTGTATGCCCAAGAGAGCTCCACAGGAGTCTGCACTAATGATTTTACTGACTACACTGTGTGCCCAGCACACTGATATAAACATCCCACAGAAGCCTATTCATATGAAGAATAACTGTCAGGTTGAAAAAAGAGCATCAGTTAAATGCTATGTATGTACTGAGAGTGGAGGAGGAGGATGCACAATGTTCCTTTTCCAGTGGGTTGCTCAAAGTATCGCAGAATTGTGCAGATGACTTCTGCATGCCCACTGCAACGATGCTCAGTCTCTCATATCCTCCCTCCCTCTTTGACAATGAACACAATCAGCTACATCACTGGCCATGATACCCTAATCCACTTGTTAGCAGGAAGTTGCTAGAGAGCCATGATTGCCTCCACGTGATTTGTGCACAATGAATCTCAGAATGCCTCCATGTGGAAGGGTGTAGGAAGAAAGTCAGAGAGGAAAACACTTAACAACCTGGGTTCACTTCTCCCTTATCTCCTTAAATACATACATAAAGGCAGGCTTTGGATGGGGGTCTTGGGGTGCAAGTGCTGAGGGAGAAGCGCAGGCAGCTGGTGACTCAAAGATGCCATTGAGAATTTATAATAATTTGTGATCATTTAAAGAAATTACAGTAATTAAATTATAATTATGTATTTATATACTTTAAAAATCCTTTTAAAAGATAAATATATGTAATATATATGATATACATATGCATATACATCATATATATGTAATACATATGATATATATGTATATATATCATATATATGTGTGTATACATATGTATATATATTATATATATACATATATAAATCATATATATAAACACCCCCATTTATATATATATGTATATACATAAAATCATTTTAAAAGGGAAATAGATACATATTATATATATATACATATATACACCCTCATGAATAGGTGTGTGTGTGTGTGTATGTGTGTGTGTGTGTATATATATATATACATGTAAATAATCATTTTAAAAGGGCAATATATACATACACATCCATGAGTAGGTATATGTGCATATACATATATAATATAAAATATATGTATTTATATTTATTTTACATATATATATCAATACATATAAAATACGGAGAGAAAAGCAAGTGATGTGTTTCTCACGTTCCATATTTGGCCATCCCTACTCCATCCCATGCCCTGCTGGTGTTTGAACAGTGCTCCTTCTCTGTTAGCAATTTGATGATTTGCAGACAGTGTAAGACTGAAGAAAAATGGGTTCACATCTTAAACTCAGCAACACGCTATTCAGATAAGCAATCTCTTTGGAAAAAGTAATAATTTATGGATACTGAGTGTCTTTGTTGGATGTTCTTTTATTTTTGTTTTTCCTTTCTGAAGAAACAGTGTTTTTCACATGAAAGCCAAAATAAATGAAAATAAAATTAAAACGGCCAAGTTGTATGTCCTCCCATGGCTGCCCCATGGAGGGAATAGTTGGCATTTCCAGTTACAAAATGTGCTGTCCTCAAAGAGAATAAAAGAAAGTCATTGAATTCTCACAACCAGAAAATGAAACCTAGTCACAAATATTAGGGAATATTTAAAATTGAATTTAACAAAAATTAACAAAGAAAACCATTCAAAATTGAATCCTTTATTAGGTTTATAAGTTTAAAAACAATTAATGCAATAGAAGATATACTGGCATAGTGGCAAATAAATTATTTTCAGTCTGAGGAAAACTTTCAGAGGAATCTTCTTTTCTGGCTATGGTAGCTGAAATTGTGTGTGTTCTGATTTACCATACATTTGAATATATCAAGGGCATTTCTGCAGTGAGTGCATTAGAGGCCTGTGAAGGGCAGGCAGTTGTGGGCCACATATTCTTACTACTGGGCTGGAGCTAGAAGGGATAATGAGGGGCATGGCCTCTGGTCACCCACTGGGCACCAGGACATGATGTTGGTCTTCTTACTTGATGGAAGGAGGCCAAGAGGCTGCAGGGAGGGTTATGGGAGATGGGTAACTGATTGAATATGGTGGCAAGTCCACATATCTTGACCCCAAAAGGTGGGATGACAGCTTTGTCCCTTTCTAGAGTTACTAGAGAATGAGAATTTCCTCAAAGATGTCCCAGTGTGTCTTTAAGGAGGCATTCCATGACAAAAGCCAAAGCAAGCAGACCAAGTCTAGTTTCCTCTGTGAATGAGCCAACCCCAGTATCTATGAACAGGAAGGGCCTTCTCATGGGGAGCTAGGACTTCTCTCTATATCTCCTAGGGGGTTCTGTGTTTGCTGTGGGCAGGTTTTCTTCCTTTGTTCTAGTTACGGCTGAATGCACTTTCTTTGGTCTCACCCCACCCTGCTTGTGTGTGTATGTGTTGTAATATCTACAGTAACCCTGTGACAGGGCAATAAACCTCATTTACAGATGAAGAAACTGAAGCATAGAATAGTTTACAAACCCATGTCTTTTCTAAGGCCACACAACTAGTATGGATTAATTATTGATGTGATATAAACTGTTAAGTGCTCATAAAGGCAATAGCACTTTTAAGAAATATCCTAAAATAACATTTATATACACTTTAAAATTAATAATTCACAGTACTGTTCATCTATATAATAATAATTATACAAAATTAACCATCTCATTGTAACTGATGATCCTGAATAGACAGACAATGCTGTTGCTTTACCTTTTAGAAAAAATTAAGGGAAAACAACTAACCAGCCTTCTAGTACTTCCCAAATCCCACTCTGTATTTGCAGTTTGAAAGTAAAGTCTTCTAGTAGTATCTTAATAAGTATTTCTTACAACCTGAGATGCAATTAAGATTTCTAAGTACATATGCAATCACTGCTCATTTATTCAATATCTAGCTATAAACGAACCTGAATATGCATGACCAAAACACTTCCATGTACAAAGCCAGGATTTCATCACTCTGGGGTAGTGCAGCACAGAATTCACAAGATAGTCTGTCACGTGGCATTTTCCCCAGGCGTATGAAATTGCTGTGAAAGTCTATCAACTCATGCCTGTAATCTCAGCCCTTTGGGAGGGTGAGGTAGGTGGATCAGCTGAGTTCAGGAGTTCAAGACCAGCCTGGCCAACATGGTAAAACTCTGTTTCTACTAAAAATACAAAAATTAGCCAGGCGTGGTGGAGCACAACTATAAGTCCAGCTACTTGGGAGGCTGAGGTGGGAGAATAGCTTAAACTGGGAAGTGGAGGTTACAGGAAGCCCCGAGATCATGCTACTTGTACTACAGCCTGGGTGACAGAGTGAGACTCTGTCTCAAAAAAAAAAGAAAGAAAGAAAAAGAAAGTATACAAATTTGGCTTGTTAACTAGAAAAATTATTTTAATACATACACATTAGATTATATATGAATATATATGGAAGTAATCAAATATATAATATGTAATAAACATATTTCATATAATATATACATGTATAATATAATACAATGTGCACTATTTAATTTATATTTTAGTGCCTATATTCCTCAAAGATTTTAAAGATGATTAACACATAATCACATTTTAAAAAATTTAAATTATGACTTTTACAAATTTTCTCTGTTTCAGGCCATTATTTGTGTTTAAGACTATCCTACTGAACACAGGATAGTTTTGCTGTTGCTTCTGTCACCCTTTTTTTCTGATTTTATGTGAAAGTCAGCAAGAACATACGATATTTTAAACCCACTTAGCCATTGTACCTGAAGGGCCTGGTGCTTTGTGACTCCATTTGACACTGTAGTAGTGTGGGCATCTCCAAAGGCCTCCTGAGAAATGTGGGTGAGGAAGGAATGCCAGGACCCGGGCACAGTCTCAGGTGCGAGACAAATAGGATTTTTTTTTTTTTTTTTTTGACAGAGTCTCTCTCTGTCGCCAGGCTGGAGTGCAGTGGCGCAATCTCTGCTCACTGCAACCTCCGCCTCCTGGGTTCAAGTGATAATCCTGCCTCAGCCTCCCGAGTAGCTGGGACTACAGGTGTGCGCCACCATGCCAAGCTAATTTTTTTTGTATTTTAGTACAGATGGGGTTTCAGAATGTTGGTCAGGATGATCTTGATCTTCTGACTTCATGATCCACTCGCCTCGGCCTCCCAAAGTGCTGGGATGACAGGCGCGAGCCACTGCATGACTGAAGCAGAGCTCATGTGTAGGAACTATGGGAGGTGGGACTGCAAACACAGCCTGAACCAGGTTGGAGGTTGGAGGTAATACATGGGTTTCCTTGAACCATGGCAGAAGGTCCCTAAAACAGCTTGGAGCATGGACGTGTCCTGATAAAAGGACGCTTGGAAAAGAGGAAGGCATTAAAAGAAAACAGCCGAATAATCCTATACACTCTAAACAAAAACACAGAAGGTGTAGATATTGTGAAGATTGACTTGTAACACAAATTCTAAAATTTCAATACCAGAGGAGTGTCTTTGAAGGTTCAAAGAAGTAATCGTAGTAAAAATAAGTTGTATTAATACCACGCTTGGTGGGGTACAGCAATTTATGTAATTTCTATTTTGGTCTATATGTCACTTACACAGTGCATACTCTTATTAATATTACATCATTGGCCAGGCATGGTGACTTATGCCTGTAATCCCAGCACTTTGGAAGGTTGACGACAGATCACCTGAGGTCAGGAGTTTTATCCTGGCCAACATAGTGAAACCCCATCTCTTTTAAAAATACAAAAATTAGCCAGGTGTAGTGGCATACACCTGTTGTCCCAACTTATTGGGAGACTGAGGCAGGAGAATTGCTTGAACCCAGGAGGCAGAGGTTGCAGTGAGCCAGGATTGTGCCATTTTACTCTAGCCTGGGCAACAAGAAAGAAACTCTGTCTCAAAAAGAAAAAAAAAATTACATCATTAAATAAATACAATTCCATGGGGTATATACAAAAACTAAACCCATTTTACAGATGAGAAAACTGAGGCACAATAACATGAATTAGCATGCTCAAGATCACACAGGTGCGAGTGGCAGACCAGGATCTGAACCCCAGGCAATCTTATCAGAAGGTGCAGTAAGTGTCCCATGTTTGTTAATACACAATACTGGTAATTAGTTCTACTTGTAGATAATAAATAATCCATAAGGGCTACTTGCTTATGATTTCAATAACCTTGTGGTTTCAAAGGATAGGAAAGTGACGCTGCTGGGAAGCAACTTTTGGAACGGGATAGGTACTATTTTACAAAATGTCCTTCGAAGAAACGTTGGTATAATTTTTGGAGGCATGTCTTATGACTTAATTTTGTTTTCAAAATAAAAAGGATTCTTGTGAAAACTTGTTATCTCCATTCCTGTCTGCTCTCTAACACTGCCCCTGCTTTTCTGACTAAGATACCACCAAATAGCTCACATATCACAAAACGCTTCCTTTTTCTTATTTCCACAGCTGTGCAGGTGGACTCCTAGTATACAAAAATGGAAACAACATGATACTCAAATGAAAGAATGGACATGTTTCAAAGAACCTGAGAGAGGTGCTGCAGACCCTGGGGCAGTATCCAGAGAACACAATTTAATAAGACATTGACATTCAATAAACAGTAAGTGCTCAGAAAATCACAATATTTAAGTGACCAAAATTTCAAAAATTATTTGAGCTTGATTTAAAACATTAATTGAAAATCACCATTAGCAGAGCAATTAAATGTTTCATTTTTTAAAAAGTGTTTTCAATAGTCTATTTAAGATGAATGAATACAATGTTTCTTAATACAAACCACTTTCTGTTTTATAAAAAAGCTACTGAAAGGGTAATTAAAACTGAATTGTCATTTAGACTTTTGCAATGGGAGGAAACTAATTAAAATTAAATTAACACAGAAGAAAGGAGTTAATTGATTTTTCAGTCAATTCTTCTGTACAAAGGCATCCACCTGTGAAACTTGCTGTCTCAGTCCGCTTGTCCTGCTGTAAGGAAGTACCACAGACAAGGTGGCCTTACCAACAGACAGATGTGGAGGCTAGGAAGCCCCAGTTCATAGCCGTAACCAAATGGTCTGTATAAATTAATACATATTCAATATTAGGGATGGTCATTTTATTGGAGATACTAAATAACTTTTCGATTATAAAAAAGTAGGTAAAATATATAACCTCTCAATCTGCCTATTCAATGCAGTTGAACTGGATTCAAATTCTAGAGCTGAAACAACTATCCACCTAAATAATGCTGAGCCTACACAATTCCTCCAGTTAACAGAGGTGTTTCTTAACATAATAGGTGGAAGTCAAGGTGTATGGCTGTGGTTAGTAAAACTAGGAAATTGCTGTGGGGCTTTTGTGGGCA
Source organism: Alouatta palliata (assembly GCA_004027835.1). Lineage (NCBI taxonomy): Eukaryota > Metazoa > Chordata > Mammalia > Primates > Atelidae > Alouatta > Alouatta palliata. The sequence continues at coordinate 148,937 of PVKV010001297.1, forward strand.
TGGTGAGATTGGGAAAACTATTAATATGTAGATCTCTATGTTTTAGAAGCTTTATTTAAAAAAGCACAGAAATAGAAAACAGCTCAACTAAGAAACAGAGGCACAAAAGCTACCTTTCTCCTTTAAACCAAGTTCACTGTGGTCTACACAACAAATAAGTAAATCTTGCCCATAAGAGAAGGCTATAAAAATCAAAACATGCAATCCCATATTCACTCACAAAGAATATCTAAGAATTTCACAAAGGTACTATTTTTCACCCATTCATTATCCTTTAAACCTTTATTTTTACAATTTTATGTCATTATTGGATTAGTTCTTAAGCAACAGAAGCTAACATTTCAGTTTAGAGCATTGTTTCAAGCTTTCAAACCCCAAATTAAAGAACTACATAGAAATTATATATATATATGTTAATTATTATATATAATAATTATATACGTACCATTTAGTGTTAAACTGAATATAAATTAAATTAAAATACAGGCAAGATATTTTGTTTTACTATGCCTGCTGGTAATAACTTGTAATCCATTAAACAATTGAGGGTAAAAGTGTCGTTTTTTCTTTTTTTATTTCGCCCAGTGACTTTCTACTTTGTCAAGCAAATAGAGTTAATACAGTTAATCAATAAGAGGTTATATCTCACTTTCATTCATTTAAAAAAAACTTCTCTCACTAGATAGGCATTTAGGGTTTGCGTTGATGTATACAGAACTTTAACGCCCTGTCTGAGAAAAGTTTTTGATCAGATAATTCTGAAATGTCATAGATGCAATATTAGGTTACCGAATTGTAGCAAATATTTATCTCCATCATATCCGCTGTCTAACTCTGCTCCTGATTTTTTGAATAAAATGCTACAAAATATCACAAAACATCACAGAATATTCACTTTTTGTTATTATTCAACAGCTGTGCAGATGCAATTGTAAATCTACTAAGACAATCATGGCTGCCCTGGCCACAATGACTTCTCAGGAACAGGCATGGGACTCTATGTGGGCTCATGAGAAGAAGCCCAGGACTTACACATAAGCGATCTTGGCACAGCTGTTTCCATGGGGTGGCGGGATGTGGGGCTACAGCACTGATGTATGTCATAACATGAGATCGGGAAGCCAGCCGGTGCTTTATTCAGGTTGGCAAAACTGAGAGATGCTGAGAACTCAGGTTCTTGATGACAAGGTTGAACCCCTGATCAAACTTCACCTGAAGCTGTCCCTATATATGGACTTTATATCACCTTACTAATAAACTTTCATTGTGACTTAAGCCAATGTGGGTAACTTTTTCTCCAACTTCTAAGTGAAAAATTTCCTAAATAATATACATATAATAGAGATGAACAACAGGTGCCAGAAGAGAGGGTTTGAGCATTTCTAATAAGGTTACATACCCGAGGTATATATGATATTATCTCTATCATCTTGAATAATCGGGTTGAAAAAATGCAAATAAAAAAGGTTCCATCACATTCATTTAATAATGACTTGATAAAGAGGAAAATAGTTCTCAGCTCAAATGCTCACTAGAAATTCCATGTAAGGTCAGACATTTATTAGGGAGGCTAAGACAGCATGCTTCTGACTCAGCTGACATTCCTTATGTGACACCTGCAACCTTCGGTATGGATTTGCCTCTTTCTGCCATAGGCAAATCATTTTTATTTCTATAATTTTAGAGAAAGGAACACGAAGTATGCATGAATCAAATTTTTGAGATCAAAAGAGAAGCTTCTGAGGAAAGTAATTTTCCTTTTTTGGATACACAGATCTATATCTTAGGGATGAGGCAGCCCACTGTAAAGGAGCTGTCAATCTCAGGAGGGAGACAAAGAGATGAAGTCAACTTGAGTGAGTCCAGCAGCTGCCAGGGAGGGAGGCTCACCCTGTAGCCTGGGGGAAAGTGGGTAGAGGAAGGGCATACTGCAGGGAGCTGGAAACAGAGAGAGCAGCCTGGGAGAAGAGAGGGGTGGTTGTTCCTAAAGGAGGGAGCAGCCTGTAGATTAAATTAGACACAACTCACGCCTGTAATCCCAGCACTTTGAGAGGCAGAGGTGGGCGGATCACCTGAGGTAAGGAGTTTGAGACCAGCCTGGCCAACATCGTGAAACTCCGTCTGTACTAAAAATATACACACAAAAAAACTTAGCTGGGCATGGTGGCAGGTGCCTGTAATCCCAGCGACTTGGGAGGCTGAGGTGGGAGAATTGCTTGAACCCAGGAGGTGGAGGTTGCAGTGAGTCAAGACCACACCAGTGAACTCCAGTCTGGGTGACTGAGTGAGACCCCATCTTAAAAAAAAAAAAATGAAACAACAACAACAAAAAATAATGGCAAATTGGCAAACACTGCAATTACTTTTACACCAACCTTATAGAAAGAGCACTGGTGCTCTGGGGGCATGAGAGGGCTCCATCTGTCACCACGAGGATGCTGGCTGAGCACTGAGTCCACTCTGGAGAGCCAGTGGATGAGGGACTCTGAGCCAGGACAGCGTGGAGGGAGAGTGATCTGAATAGTAGGGGAAGCAATGACCAGGCTGTTACAGAAGGAAAATTGATGGAGTTTTCACTTTGGAGAGAGCATTCTGGGAGTTGTAGCCCCTGGGGCTGGCGGGATCTGGGGAGTCCAGGGAACCATTAGAGGGAAAGGTGTTCTTGGAGGGACCTGCAGCTGGGAGGGTAGGGAGAAGAATACTGACTTGAGAGCTTGGCAGTGGTCAGAATCCTAGAGAACTCGGAGGTAAGCAGGCGTGGGAAATGAGAGAGAAAGAAATGAAGACAGCACCCAAATACACCAGAAGGGCTGGAAGAAAAATCATGAAACCATAGACAAAATGCAAAAGGCTAAATACAAAAAAGTCCTGTCCCAGGCCCTCTGGTTCCCTGTCCAGTGCTGTGGTTAAAGGCTGAGGTGCAGGCTCCCTGGTTTCGAGTTTTCCTAGCTCTGTGTTTTTTGGCAAAGTTCGTAGGGTCTTTTTGCCTTGATATTTCCATCTATAAAAGGGAACTGTCAATCACAGCATTTACTTCATAGAGATGTCATGGGACTAAATACATTATTACACAGAAGGAGCCTGGAGCAGTGCCTGGTCTACTGTAAAGTGCTTAGTAAAGATTAACTATTCTTCCAACTCTAGTTACTGATTATTTCATATTTTAGACCACAGAGTAAAAACCTGAATGAAAAGAAAAACAGCTTAAAGATAATGAACCTAGATGAAACAGAAGAACATTTAACGGGTCTTTTCATTGTAATTACTAGACTACTTGCTGTTACATATCTAGATACCACTTTGATTCCACTGAGTTGGGGGTTTGTCCAAATTTCAAATGATTTCAATTAGGAGTCTGTAGAATAGACTCTAGCCAACTCTCGGAACTACTAGGATCATCTGTAAGACACTGTCTCTTTTTTTCTTGAGATAATAGTCAAAATTTGCATTCTATTCTCAAATAAATATTATAACCACAAAAAGGAAGAACCACTATTTTAGGAGAAAAATAGATTGTAAAAATATATAGACACACATTTTGGAAAGAGACACAGATGATCTGATTCATGTTTATTATTATTTTTTAGTAATGAAATTCTGACTATGTATCTCTGGCCCATTAAAATCCAAAATGACAGCTTTATCATTTGAGGTACATGATATTCCTAAGCAACACCAAAAACTAAATATGAGATTCTGTGCCATGGTAAAATAAAAAAACTTATGCTAAGTGAACATGTTTGTGTTTTATATGGATTATTAAATTTTATTTTCAGATCTCACCCACCTGCCTCCAGTTCTTTAACTGGTTAAATTAGTGTGGTTCATATTCTGGACTCTCCATGGACTCAGAAGGCTCATTGTTAAGGAGAACCATGGTTAGTCTCTTACCTCCCTTTTTTCTTCACAATGACATTAGTTAGTTTTCTGTAACTTTAAGGAACAATCTGTAACACCCAGCATCTGCTGAGCAACATGGCTGGATGGCAGGAACTAGGCCTTGTCTAGATGGCTAACAATGAGAGCTCTGGCTGTGTGGCCAACACACCCTATCTGAGCTATGGCAGCACTTACGATTCTCCTTTGCTAAACTTCTTAGAGTGGCACAGTTCCCAGATGGCCAATAAATGTTACCCCCCTGGATCAGCAAGCCAATTCCTGCATGTAATCCTAGTACCTCATTTCAAAGTACCGAAATAAAAATTGATGTTACTGTTTGGAATTATCTCTTGTATTCCTCCAGAACACACTGAAAAAGCAAATTCAGCATTCAAATGCCCATCATGCTCGCTTAGCAGGAGTGTGCAACCATCATCCAATCAAAGTGTACAACTCACAACAAAAACAGAATTGTCACCATCGTTCTACCGAGAACACTTGCTGCTTTCAATCAATATAATTGTCAGTGGTTGTGTTATTATAGCTTGGCTTCTATCTTTCATTTTTTTCTTTTTCTCCAGATTTTCTCTCTCTACATACATTTTTTCCCTTCATCAATATGCTTGATGCATGCTTTGCTTTCACTATTCTCCAGTCATAAAATTTCAGAGCTGAAAGGGACTTACATTATAGATGACATAATTCAAGCCCAGAGTAGTTAGGCAGCTCCCTTCTCCCCTGACTTGCAGAGTGGGGCCCACACTCTCACCTTCTCCTTCCTTGTCAACACCCCTGACCCCACCCGACGACCCTGGGCTTCTTGCCCGGGCTATGCCCCGCCCCCATGGATGAATGAAATGAAAGCGTGTGACCACCTACCCACACACCTTGGCAGAGGTGCACTCCACACACGGCGGCCCCCACCCAGGCAGGTAAGCTTGGTTGCACCTTCTAAGCGATATCCTGGGAAGCATGAAAATGTCAGAGAGTCTCCCACACCAAAGCGAAAACCAATTCTTCGGCTGAAGGCAGGGACTCCAGGATCATCACATGGTTCCAGGTCATATTCTGAGGCATGCAGAGACAGAGTAAATGTGTGAGGATTTGGGTAAATACATAAAGATTACATAGCAAGAATAAAAAGGTGTTATTACTAAAAAATAAACCTACATATATATTTTATACAAACACTGTTATAACTGTTATATGCATTTTTTTTCTTATACTATGAACTGTCTGTAACAAATGACATGGGATTTAGTTTTTTGTTTTTTTTTTTTTTTTTAAGAATTGACATACAAGAATGATAGTTACTAGAGGCCAAGAAGGGGGTGTATGGAGGGAAGGATGAAGTGATGTTGGTAAATGGATACAAGGATACAGTTAGAAGAAAAATGTTCTAATATTTGATAGCAGAGTAACGTGACTATAGTGAGCAATAACATAGTGTATATTTCCAAACAGCTCAAAGGCAAGATACAAAATGCTCCCAACACAAAGAAATAATAAATGTTTGAAGTGGAGTATCTTGAATGTCTTGACATGTTTGTAACACATTCTACTCATGTATCAAAATATCACATGTACCCTATAAATGTGTACATTATGGAACTAGAAGACAAATAGACAAATAGCATATTAAAATGAAATGATTCACTTCAAAGCTGTCAGTATGAGAGTGTGGAATTATTTTACTGATATTTCTAGTTGCTTAAATCAGTTACTGTATCCCTCCCAAAGGTGCTTTTTGATGACCAAGGCATGAAGCATAACATAAAAGCAAAGGCACAGCGCTGTATTTGTGGAAAGCTTATCGAGGCCAATTTCACCTCTAGAATACACCTCAGTGAGAACAGTGGACTTTTCCTCTGTTTATTTTCACTCTGCAAACCATGCCAGATTGAAATGTAGTAGACAAGATTTTATACTAGAAATTACTATAAACCATTCAAGAGGAAAGTGCTAAATATAAATTTAAAAAGATATGTCTGACATTTTGCTGCATTTTAGGAGTAAGTATTCGAAACATCAGCACTGATAGCTCACTTCTGTATTTGCTGTATTCTTTAAGTCCAACTCCTTCTGCTCTCTGTAGTATATACATGCAATTGAGCTCTGGCTGTCACTGGCTTCTTTGTCCATTATCAAGTCCATGTTTTTTCAGTGGGAAGTAAGAAAGTGTGGACCAGTGCCTATTTGTATGGTTTCCTCCTTCTTGTAGTCTCCCCAGTCTGGAATGCCCAGTTAAGTCAAATAGTATCAAACAGCCAGCCAGCCAACTAGAGAAATACCCTTAGGCAATGGAATGGTAAGAAGAGCTTTAGAGAGAATACTGAAAGGTATTCAACTAAAAGATGCACATTACTGCAAATAATCGGGACATCGAAGATCACTTTTAGTTTACCATGGGGAAGAAACATTTAGAAAACTATGCTAATCTTTCAAAAAAAATTACTTCTACTTTTTTTGCAACACCATCTTTAGAGTTCTCCTAAATTTTAGGTTCAATATTCTCACTGAACATATGAAGTCAAACTCATCCTTTTTCTCTCAATACTCCTTAAATCTTATCCTTCTTTTTTTTTTTTTTTTTTTTAGTTTTTATCTGCTGAGTTAGTCATTGATAGATAACTCTTACCTACACTTTTATAAAAACTTCATTACGGAACTGTGTACCTAAAGACTTCCTTCATCTCACTTAGTTTACTGGTAAACCTCTGAGGTGCTTACTTTCTGAATTACCTTTGTTCTGCTCTGAATTTAGATAAGCAATCTACTCTGAGTCTCTAATATGTTCAAATTAATTTTTATAACCTTGAGATATGCTTATTAATTTGACTTATGTATAGTATGACTCAGAAAGAAAATAATGTAAATAATGTCATTTCATTGAACTCAACCATTAATTGACAACCTATCATTTGTTATTTTAGTTTTTAGAAAATACTAAAGATGTCACAATCCAGAGAATGTTATCTCACACCTTGCTGTTATCATTCTAACTAAGAATATACTGTGTGCACTCAATTCAAATAATGTATTTCTTGTCATTTCTGTTAAAAAATTGAAAACTCTTGCCAAATAGGAGAATAATTTGATATTAGTAATATGCTATACCTATTATCTTATATAAAGAAATACTATGATCTTGTGGTTCTTTGCTTTGTGTATATTTTTACTCCACAGTTTATACAATTTCTTCTGAAAGGTGCTTACAAGGACAGAAGGCCTGAAATGATACCATGAGGTTAGAAGGTGTGTATTAGTTGTATTCATCTAAATTAGGCTTTGTAAGTATTCTCTTATAACTGTCACATAATTATTATGCAAAGTATATTTGTACTGTGTACATTTTAATCTTCATCTAACACAAGAAAAGTGTATTCCCCTCAGAATTCCATCCATTCACCAACTCAAAGATTTTGTTCTCAAGAGTTTATGCTTTTTCTCTTCCTTCATCAATTCTCTTGACTTATTTCCATCAAGACAAAAATCTGTCTTACAGGGTCAATCTTAAGAATGAGGTAAACAACCAAACCAACCAATAAAACAAATGAACAAAACCAATCTCTGGACTGCACAGTCACCCCAGCCACCACACCACCTCTCTGGTTATCATTAACACAAATTTTCCAAAGCGTTGGGTGTACATTTCATGTTCCCATATTCCCTTCCAAGACTCTCTTCATCTCATCTATTGAGGTTTCCTTCACAGCCTTCTACTCAAAGAGATCTTACCAAAGGCACTGTGACCTCCAGATACAAAAACCAACAGTCAATTCTTAGTCCCTGTCTTACTAAGTAGGTTTTAAAACAGTTGAATGCTCTCTTCTTTCTTAAAAGAGTTTCCTTTCTTAGCTTGTGGGATGCCACTCTCCTCCTAACTCACTGACCCCAACTTCTCAACTGGCTGATTCATACCTTCTGCTGTTCCATGCATTGAAATTAATGCTGTATGCTGATGACTTTCCACTATTTCTTTTTCTTTAATACGATACTGTTATGTGAACTGAACACTCTCGTCAATCACTCTTGAATACATCTCTCAATATCCCCAAGATAAAAAGTCTGTATTTTCTTCCCAAAACTGCTTTACTCCCAGGATTTTTCATGTAAAACATAGCATCCTGATTCACGCAGGTTAAAAACCTCGACCCCACATCTTCACTTCCTGCCAATCAAGTCAGCTCTACCCCAGCATCCTTCCTGTAGTCTGAGCTTCCATCCGGCATCTTCTTCTGGGATTATTATATAACATATTCTTGTTGAGACTCACACATTATACTTCAACTAAACATTGAAAAAGATCGGATCATGTCAAGCTCTTCAAATCCATCCAATGGCTTCATGCAACATTCACAATTAACATCCAAGTTACTTACATTGTCTGCCCTCCATAACTAACTTCACATCCTTCCACTTTCCCCTCAGTTTCGGCGGTGAGGCTGCAGTGTCCTTCTTGTTTATCCTAACTTCATGGCCCAATCCTTCTGTTGCACCTCATTTTTCTGAGAGCCCACCCAAATTAGCCGGCTTGCCCATTCTCTGCTTCACAATCAAGTCTCAGCCTGTTGGAGACATGCCTCAGCAACTAAAGAATGAATACGCTTCTCCTCCATCTCAGGTGCTCATGACTTAACAACAAAAACAGTACCTTCATTTGAAAATTCATGGTACCACTGAAGGAGACAAATACAGAAATGTAATTTTGGGAAATAAATAACTTTGGTATAAAAATGCTGTTATAAAACATTTTTCTCCTATGTCATATAGAAGAAAAAAAAATCTGCTTACAAAAAAGAAGAAAGGCTGCATGTCAGAGACACACTCTGACCTGCAGAGGCGGAGTTTTGCCTGGTAAAAGATGCAGAAAAGACTTTTTCATGAAGAGAAAACCACATATGTAAAGGCACAAAGTTGTCTAAGTTTTAACCTTCTGAAGAGAATGACTGAGAAATGATGCTAATTCATTAGAAGTTAGCACTCAAGAAGTAGACACATTGTAGGAGGGGGGAAGGAAGTGTGGAGTGCCCAGCACACACAGTTAGCAACTAGGAGTAGACAGCGTTATGTAGAACATGGAGTGCGCAGATTTATCTAAGCATACAGGAATATGGAGCTTTTTTTCTACAATGTTACCATTAACATCTTCAGAAATACTGACTAGGAAACACAATAGGAAATATTGCTTTAATAAAGCCTTCTGAGAAAGGCAGAAATAAACTCGACTAGCAGGAAAGGCGACAGACATAAAAGCATATGCATGTCATTCATGATAAGCAACAAAGTCTCTGGGTGGGTAAATGCTTCATTTGTATAATAAACATGCTACTTACCTGTATACTTAAACAATAAACTCCATGGTATCCATGTCACTGGCAATCATTTGCAGCCAGTTTTAAAGCAAAAATCCTTCCAAATGAAATTACTCCTCTAACATACCTAGAGAACTTCTTTAGTTTAAAGTCAACTTTTCAATCAGCAAAAGGTGTTGTCTTCTGTTTTTAAAAAGACTTTCTGCTTGTGTGCAACTGTCTAGATGAAACTGATTTCTTCTGCAAGCTTTATGTATTATTTTCTATTGGTTATGTTGAACCGCATTGTTCTAAATGTTTACAAATTGTTACCACTTTAAACACCCACGAAAGAGTATTTTGTTGTTGTTGGCTTGCTTGTCTGTGTAAGTAGTTTATAATGAGAGTGTCAACCGTATAGTTACATTCTAACTTCTGGTTATATGTATAGTCTGAGCATGTTACACAAAATCCATGTGTTGGAAGTTTGATCCCCTTTTGGGGGAGGGTGTTCATGTCATAAGGATACACCTCGTCAATGGATTAAAGCCATTACAAAAGGACTTCTGGTCTTCTACCACACGGGAATATGGCGATCCTCCTCTTTTGGACCTATACCCTCTGCCATGTGATGACACAGCAAGAAGGCTCACCCCAGACACAAGCACCTTGATCTTGGACTTTGTAGCCTCCAGGACTGAGAAAAAAAATTGCTATTATTTATAAATTACCTAGTCTCAAGTATTCTGTTACGGCAAACGGCACAAACAGACTAAGACAGTAGTCATCAAAAGACTTATTGTCAGCCCTGTGCTGAGGGCATCAGAATAAGAAACTGATGCAGTAAAATGAAAAAAATTTGCATAGACTCCTGAGAAACACCTGCAGAGGTGAACAACAGACTTGCGTCACCGCCATTTTCTTTTCTTGGAGAAATGTATTTAAATTTATTTTGGATCATGATGAAAGTAAAAGCAGAGGGTAGTGATATTCTCATAGTGATACTAATTGAGATACACCAGGGAAGAATGCATCGAGAGAGGGATTTAGGAATTAGTGCTGGGAAGATGGAAGTCTTTGATAATAAAGTGGCAAGTTTTATGATTACTGCTGATTACAACAAATTTCCAAGAAATCAAGTGGTCTGTGACAGTCCTGAAAGCTTCACTCGAGCAGTGAAATACCAAGAAAAATCAACAAAGTCAGATTAAGATAAATCGCAACTAGGTAGAATTAGAGGAAGCATAAAACAGTTCACAACATCTTAAAATCCCCAAGAAATATTTTCCCTGAAGACAATATTTTATTCTACATAACATTAATCATCATGCAGTAGTTAGTGAGTAATTATGAAGTTCTTATTACAGTTGACTCTTGAAAAATGTGGATTTCAACTACTTGAGTCGATTTATACATAAATTGTTTTCGATAAATACATTGGCAATTGTTTGGAGATTTGCAGCAACTGAAAAACATATGCAGGTGAACGATGTCATCAAGAAATATTTTAAAAATTAGTAAAATGTTAGGTATATCATGAAAGCACAAAATATATGTAGATACTAGTTTATTTATGTGTTAACTGTTTATGTCATTGTAAGGCTTTTGGTCAACAACAGGCTATTTGGTCAACAACAGGCTAAGTTTTAGGGGCCTCAAAAGTTATACTCAGACTTTCCACTGTACAGGGGTTGACACCCCAATCCATACATTATTCAATACACCCAAAAACAGGTGACCTTGAATAATACAGGGGTTAGGGGTGTCAACCCTCGCACAGTGGAAAATCATCTTACTTATGAGGAACTCGTCTTACTTATGAGTAAGATACAGCAGTAGAGCTGTTGTTTATATGAACGTGGGGCAAGCCAACTTTCTACAGGATTTTCAGTTTCAGTTTGGGAGATGAGATAAATACTCAAATACTGCAACATGTAATCTCATAAGGGACATCAAAAGTTATTAAGGAATTTATGGGATCTCAAAAGTAGAAGAAATCACATTATGACTGTCGTATGCAGGGACCACCTTATGAAAATGACATTGGATCTGGGCTATGAGGAGTAAGGAAGGAAACCACTCTTCGTCCAAAGCATCATGTGCACAAATGCAAGTCAATGTGATTGCTTCCGTCCACGGGCAGCTGTGGTGCAGCAAGGCCCTTTCTGTTGGTAGAGGGTGGGGGCGTGCTGGTCATGAGGATATTGCAGAGGTTCTGAGCATATCTGAACATCATTTGCTTATGTGACCAACTTTGTCTCTCACATATTTGGCCAGTTTTTAAGTGGGGGTAATTTTTTCCTATCTGTCAAAATAATCAGCACCTATGTCATAGAAATATACAAATTAAACAACCTAAGCCACACAATTTCTGCTGTAACATAAACCTTATGCAAATATGATCTATATATTATCATTAAAAATAAAGATGTTACCTAACTTAGAGTATTTTTTGTCACTGTGTATGAATATATTAAACTATAAGCTCATCCTTGACTGTGTGTATTCACATGCTTCCTTCATCCTAGAGGTGGCTATCAGTGCAACTACTGGAACCTACTAGAGGGTAGAAATCATTGCAATCAAGGGACAACTGACCCTGAGGACACCTCCCAGTGAAAAAACTTTCCTCAGATTTTCTAGAGTTGGTGAAGATAATCAAGTGAGAAGGGCTTTGCAGAAGATAGTGACATTTACAAATTTTTAAAAGATGAGTATTCACAAATTGGATAACACAAAGAGGCATTTTCTGGATGCCATATAACTGTGTTTGCACCCTGCCTCATGGAGGCTCAGCTTTCTGCGCCCCACTGGTTGGAAACATACCTGTAGTCATACATGCACAAACACACACTCATGTACACATTACACACGCACACTCTTACATTCTCACTAAGAGAAATGGCAGCATTGTTGCCAGGGGAGAGAAAGAGCAAACAAGACCAACATACCTGAAAATGTGATATTGAAGCCCTCATAGGAAATGGAGAAGTCTGATATAAACCGAAGCTGGGCGGTGAAGTTTCCAAACAAGCCCGCCTTGATCGTATGAGGCAACACCGACCCGGTGAGCCTGGCAACTGGCTCAGAAAAACTCCCATCTTCTGTGATCAGTAAATAGTCATGGGAACTCTCAAGGTGAAAAGTGTGAAAGATCATCTGAACTCCTGAGAATGGAAGGAGAGATCGAGAGAGAGAGAGAGAGAGGGGAGAGATGGGGACAGAGAGAGAGATGCAGAGAGACATACAGACACAGACATGGCAGAAATAGAGAAGAAGAGACAGAAAAAGAGAGAGGGACACAGAGTCCAGAGAGTAGGAGACACAAAGACAGAGATGAGAGAGAGAGGAGAGATGGAGAGAGATGTGGAGGAGAGAGAGAAAAACAGAGAGGTTAGAAGTAATAATTGCTGAAAAATTGTTTCTGGACTTAGACACATCCAAGTATTGAATCTAAATATTAACATATTATCTTAATATGTAAATCTAACATTGAAGTTGAAGAGGAAAATGAGTAGAAAGAGGATAGCTTTAGAAATAAAAGAAAGCAGAGGGGATAAACAATGAAAATAAATACTTAGGTGCATATAAGTACAGATATGATGTAAATATGAAGATATGATGTGGATATGAATATTGAGGTAGATATGGAAATTACAGATGTAGCTATATATAGATACACATACAGATGTAGATGCAAATATTTAAGAAAAATAGGTCAAAATGTTTACAATGGATTTCATTCAAAAACGGTCAGTAGGTCCTTAGGGACAGTATTTGTCCCAGAGGGACAAAAGAATAGACAATTTTTAAATTTATGCTAAACAAGTATCCTTCAGAAAATCTTAGCTGAGGCCAGGAACAGTGGCTCACGTTTGTAATCCTAGCACTTTCGGAGGCCAAGGCAGATCGATCACAAGGTCAGGAGTTTGTGACCAGCCTGACAAACACGGTAAAACCCTGTCTCTACTAAAAATAGAAAAATTAGCTGGGTGTGGTGGCAGGTGGCCAGCTACACTGGAGGCCGAGGCAAGAGAACAGTTTGAACTTGGGAGGCAGAGGATGCACTGAGCCAAGATCACGCCATCACAATCAAGCATGGGCGACAGGGCAAGACACTGTCTCAAAAAAAAAGAAGAAAAGAAAAAAAGTCCCAGTTGGAAGTCTGCATAACTGAGGAAAAACTTCCTTGAAAATGTAGTTTTAGATACCTCTAATGCGTATTACCTTATAGAAACCAGGACCACAAAGTCTTATTTCTGGATTCCTATAGTGAAATTAATAACATTAACTCTGAATATATAATTTCTAATAAACATGTGTATTTTTATGATGACAAAACTTTGGTCACTCATAATCTGTGTCTTTATGCTTAATTTCCTTCAGGGCAAGCTCTTCTGTTGTGACCTTCATGGTAGCACAGTGCCACACAATAGATATAATAAAATAGGTCCATTTAATATTGTTGGGTTCAAATCTATGTGAAAAGACAAAGTCTACATAATACTTATTGATTGAAATTTCAGACTCTTTTTTATTTTATTTTTTGAGACAGAGTCTCACTCTATCTCCCAGGCTAAGTGCAGTGACGCAATCTCAGCTTACTGCAACTTCTGCCTCCTGGATTGAAGTGATTCTCCTGCCTCAGCCCCCAGAATAGCTGGAATTACAGGCGTGCGCCACACTGCCTGGCTAATTTTTTTTATTTTTAGTGGAGACGGGGTTTCACCAAATTGGCCAATCTAGTCTGGAACTCCTGACCTCAGGTGATATGCCTGCCTCAGCCTCCGAAAGTGCTAGAATATACAAGCATAAGCTGCTGCACCCAAGCCCAAACAGACTCTTAAAAAAATGACAAGTTTAGTCACAGAAAAAAGATTCAGGTTACAATCCTAAACCCAGTGTTTAAAATCTACATTTCCTGCACAAAATGCAAAAAAGTACTGGTCTTCAATATATTTATCTATAAAATGATGATAAAAATACTTACTCTATGAGACATCACTAGATCGTATGAAGATAAATTATTTATTATGTGTGACGATACTGGGTAAACATAAAACACAAAGCACGCACAAAAATTGCCTAAAATTTATCATGGAAATTAGAAGTCAGACAATTGCTCATTTCTCTTTATTTAATCAATGGTCACATTTTATCTAACAGATGCCTGTATTCCTTACCACGATACCTATTTTCAAGCTTATATTCACATGCACACATTTGGGTTATCTGATAAATAGAGAGCAAAATGAGGAATCTGATTTTATTGTACAGTTGAAAGACCATTTTTCTTCCAAAATCTTATTAAATAATAAGTTAAAATTTTGAACTATGTATAAGAAAAGTAGCTATCTCACTTTTTTATACTGAAATATGTTTTTATTTTGTTCTCATGTTTCTGTCTCACTTATTCACCTGTATGTTTGAGACCTATGACAGGCTCTTACCTTTTCCATGAGATACTTCAATGGTCCACGTGCAGTTGAGAGAGTTCGGATAAAAATCTGGGAACCCAGGAGAAAGGACTGTTCCACTCTTCCCATGGATGTAGCCTCCACACAGGGCTTAAAATAATAAAGAGAGATGATTGTAACACTAAAGTTTCACGAGTGCCAGAACAAAACACTGGTTAAATGGCAGGGAATTTTCACAAGGATTGAAAGATCTAATGTCATATCCAAGAAAAAAACAAGCAAAACCTGAGCTTTATTCTACTTGCAAATATAATATGCCAGTATGTAGGTAGGCATTCTCACCACTACAAAACCTTGAAAACATAACACAGAGTAAGGCACAGCAGGAGAACTGGAACCTGCATTAACAAGCCAGCAGAATTGCAAAAATCGTGCAGGTTTGCACTCCCGAGAGTTGCTGATCTTTCTAGCAGCACTTCAGTGAGTTCAAATCCCCTCAACAAACCATGCCATGTTCAAACACTCATTTCAGACACTCATTTTCAAAGAAAGGAAAATACAGTTATATGTAATCATTTCAATGGGAAAGTAGCAACCATTAGGGTATCAGCAGAATACGGGAGCGTAAGTGCTCAACTCTGATGTCAGAGAGTTATGAGGTCAAATGCTGGCTCAGCTACTCACTAGCTCTGTGATCTCTGGTAAGTCTCCCAATCTTTCACATTTCTCCTATCTTGAAAATAGAAATCATGACAAAACCCATCACATGCATAGGCGTTTGCAATGACTGCCACCATAAAACATAATTTACAGTGTGTAATAGATACTAAATGATTCAAATGGTACCTACTGGTAGATACTGATCAAAACATTATCTACGAGAGTTACTAACAGGAATTCAATTCTTAAGATATCAATAATGTAACATTTTGAATAGACTCTATATGCCCTAATTTTACAAACATCAAGGGGAGAATAGTGACATGATCCCAACAACGTTCTTTTATTTCATATCTGAAGACCTCTCAAGCTATACTATGAATGGAAGCACTGAACTGAAAAAGAATAAAAGGAAACAGAGTCACCAGAGCCAGGGGACAGAGGCAGGAAAGGCAATTGCTGTTCATGTTCTGCAAACAGCCACGTGTCTTGAGAGTCGCCAAGTGCTCTGGGTCTCGGCCTTCTCCTGGAACCTCTCCACCTGCAGTTGTGAGGCCCGTGGATGTCACCAGCTCAGACCAGGGGACCAGGCTGCCCACCCTCACTGCAGTGCCTCCACTGTGATGGCGAAGATTATGTGCCAGGGTGACTGGTCTACGGGCTGCCCAGTTAGCTGGTAAGAGACTGGGCTTGTCTATGAGGGTACTGCCTCAAGAGATTAGCGTTTGAATCAGTGGACTGAGTGAAGATTTGCTTTCACCAGTGTGAAATGGCATCATTCAATTTGCCAAGGGCTTGAACCAAATACAAAGGCAGAGAAAAGGCCAGGCACGGTAGCTCACACCTGTAATCTCAGCACTTTGGGAGGCTGAAGCAAGTGGATGACCTGAAGTCAGGAGGTTAAGACTAGCCTGGCCAACATGGCGAAACCCCATCTCTCCTGAAAATACAAAAATTAGCCAGGCATGGTAGCAGGCACCTCTAATTCCAGCTACTTGGGAGGCTGAGTCAGGAGAATCACTTGAACCAGGTAGGCGGAGGTTGCAGTAAACCAAGATTGCCCCACTGTACTCCAGCCTGGGCAACAAGAGTGAAATTTCATCTCAAAAAAAAAAAAAAAAAAAAAAAAAAAAGTCTCTTTTCTTGAGCTGGGGCATCCATCTTCTCTTGTCCCCAGACTTCAGTGCTTCTGGTTCTTGAACCATCAGACTCCAGGACACACACCTTCAGCTCCCCTAGCTCCCAGGTCTTTAGACTCAGACTTAGTTATGCCACTGGTTTTTCCAGGTCTCTAGCTTGCAGAGGGCAGATCTTGGGACTTCTTGGCCTCTTAAACACATGAGCCAATTCCTGCAACAAATCTTGGTTCCATTTCTCTGGAGCATACTGACTAATACATCTACTTACAAGTTGGTTAGTTTCTCTACTCGTCTGTGTTTCCATAGCTTCATATGTAAAAGGGGTCAAAAATCACAGCTCATTCCTGCTTGCTGAATAATGAAATACTTGAATACACGTAAAAACAGTGTCTCACAAGTGAAACATCACTCAGTGTCACAACTGACTATTCATTTCACAAGATTCCTTTGCATTTTTAAAACATGTCCCCATTCTGTGCATATGTATTTATACTTCCTTTCTTGAACTAGGCAAGAAGAACTATCATGAAGTAAATGATATCCAGAATAACGTCTTCCAATTAGTATGATCATTCCGAATTATGTTTTATAAAAGCCACTTCCACAAATAATATTCACAAAAGAATTATATAATCTATGAAAGATGTGACAAGCCTCATCATGCATCTTAAGGGAACAGATCATCTCTTTAGTATGTAAACCTCATGGGAAGCATGATATAAAATAGAAATTTTTAAAATGAGTTTTAGAATATTCTAAGAATTTCTCATGGGGTTTTTGCATCTTAAGATTGCAGTGACTGCACATTTCACTGTGAAAGGGGTAACACTCTACATCCTACGTGAAATGAATGTATTGAACAAACAGTTATCGTGCACCTGCTATTGAGCAGGCCCTGTCCCTCACATCAGGGATGATTAATAATAAGAGAGATAACATATCTGGCCTTGTAAAATAAGCATTCCAGTTGGAAAAGACAGAATAAAGCTCCTAACAATATAAAAGGCAGATGATGTGCAATGCTGGGAGATGACACCTGACTGTGAAGAAAATTGATAGAGGGATGGGATGGTCTGAGGCTTGTAGGTGGCCAGGGGTACTGCATTTAGGAAGTGGTCTATAAATAAGGACTTGAGAAATACAAGGAAAACACTAAATACCTGGGGAACAATTTGGGTGGAGAGAATAGTTTGGCTAGGTCAGGGGCTTAAGCAGCAGTGGGCATGCAGGGGTACAGAACAAAAAAGACACCTCAGTGGCTTGTAGGTCCTCGTAAGGGTTGGACACTACTTTCAGTGACATGATGGGGCACTGGATGGCCCTGCCTAGAAAAGGACATGAATCTCATGACCCACTTGCAGTTTAGCCCTGCTCCTGAGGTTGCTGTGAGAGAATACACAGGGGTGGCAGGGAGGAAGGCGGTCAGGGCCCCAAACCAGGGCATTGGCAGCAAGATGGCAAGACATGGTCTGAACCTGGCTGTGTCTTGACAGTAGAGCCATAGGACTTTCTCATGAATGGAATGTGGGCATTATGATAAAACAGGAGGAGCTGGGGATAACTGTGAAGTCATAGCCTGAGAGTGACGTAACCATAGACGAAGGAGACTTCAGGAGAATCCGGTTAAGAGAGTAAAGCAAGCATTCAGCTGTGAATACTGAAGCTCCATGTCTGCTGGCTTGCATGTGGAATGGTTGATATTGCAACTAGATACACACAGGTCTGGAGTCCATGGATGAGGGTTGAGCAAGGGACAGAAGGGAGACCACAGCTACATGAGACCACAGTGCAGTGAAGGTAGACATTAGCTTCCACAGAGGAAACCGACTCCAGTGCAACCATGTCATGGGAAGAAAAACAGCAGAGGATGGAGGCATCCTGAATTCAGAAGCTATGTATTGGTAACTTCATTGATCTGTGATTGGATTGGTGTGAACTGATGCAGTAACTTCTCAAAGTTTTATGAAGAAATTAACCGTAATGAATTTAAAACATTTTATATAAAACTGAGATATCTTATATCCAAAGCTATGTGTCAGTAGTCTTTATACTAAATTCTGCATATGTTACATAAACTGATAAAATAAATTCATCTCCAACTACATTAAACACAGAAAAAAGATCAATCTTTATTTTATCCTCTGTCTTCATGTCATCAAGAAAAGTTACTTGGTCATCTATTGGGGAAGAATCTGCAAGGGAAAGTGCTCTGCCCTCTGTGATGTTTTCCATGCATACCTCATGGAACCCGGAAATCACCAGCCAACCCTGTCACGCTGTAATTAGAAGTCAGACAGAAAGTTAGAGATAAAGCTGCTCTTGTGCTCTTTTAGATGTAAATGGGTGCAAACACAATGTAGTCCAATTCGCACATAATGAAGCCTTTACATAAAAAAAAATTGTGTCCACAAATCCCATAATATTTTTCAGGAAAAGGAAATTTTATGTCTGGAGAACTGAGGTGGTATTCTCACCTAAAATTGAAGTGAGGAGAGAATAAAATGAAATAATTGAATTGTATTTTAGTATTTATACAGGTTATGGCTATGTTCATATGTAGACGTGCCTATGTTCCCTTAGCAGAGCTACAAATATAGTTGCACATCATCTGAATTACATTAATCTGCTTTTTCATGAATGGTAGATCCTTTTCTAAGTAGCTGTAAAAGACACAGTAAAATTTTACTGTTGCTGTCCTTAGTATTATAATTTCTTGAGTTTTACTTTTCTATTTATGTAACCTACCCAACATCAAGGATGCAGGTATATTACATCAGAAATCTTTTGGATGGAGGACAAAGATATGCAGAAATCATTGAAGAACAAAAGAGGAGACTTTTTGTTTTTTGGGAGGTGAAATCTTGCTTCTTCATCCAGGCTGCAGCGTGATGGCGCGATCTTGACTCACTGCAACCTCCATCTCCTGGGTTCAAGCAATTCTCCTACCTCAGTCTCCCCAGTAGCTGAGATTACAGGCATGTGCCATCATGCCTGGCTAATTCTTGTATTTTTAGCAGAGACAGGGTTTCACACTGTTGGTCAGGCTGGTCTTGACTTCTGACCTCAAGTGACCCACCTGCCTTGGCCTCCCAAAATGCTAGACATGAGCCACCGTGCCTGGCCCATCCAACCGTTTTTGAAGTTGTGTCTTTTGTCCTCTGCTTTTATCCATTCATCCATCCAATCCTTCATTCAAGTTACTTACTAAGAAACACACTAGTGTTTTCCAAATGCTCTTTGATGCTGCTGGGCATAGAATAATGAATAAGACAGACAAGTCCCTGTCATTCGAAGTTTATATTCTAATTGGGAAGGCAAATAACTTATTTTTAAAAATCCAGATAACTACGTTTGATTTACTCTTAGAAGAAGAATATTAACTTGTTCTCTAAACTCAAAGGAGGTCTAGCTGATTAGAGTATGATGGACACGCCTGTGAAACCACAAAGTGATGAGTGCCCATTCCGGCAAATGTCCACTCCCAGGATGGTGACTATGGAGTAAGTGATACAAGGCTGGAGGAAGTGCAGAAGGGCAGAAGCAACCCCGTGTTACTAGCCTGCCCTGCGACAGGCTGTCTGTCGGGTTTCTCTGCCTACTCACTCCAGGATCCTGCATTTTCCTGCTGATATTCACGGCAAAGTACATAGCTCTCTGACGGATTCCGCAGTTATTTATTGTCTTCCTACCACTCGCTCCACCCCATCACCTCCCCAGGCCCTGCCAAAGTCTTCTCATAAATGGAAGTTTGCCGAGTCAGTTATTGTTGCCTGGAACCAAGAAATTGAATTTAACAAGTTTATGGATGGGAGGAAGGTGACAGTTGAAGCACGCAGACAATTTCACAGGCAACAGTGATCTCCACGTTAGCAAGGGCAGCAGGGAAGAGGAGGCAGCGATGATAAACCTGCTAGCTCCCTGGACGGTGGCATTCACCTCCACAGTGCCAGCTGTAACTTGAAACCTGACAGCTTCCACATGTCCATGTTAAACACTGACCTCCTTCTACAACTGTGCTGGATTTCCAACTGCCTGCCAGGTTTCTTGGGATGTCACCTTGGAGTCATCTGTCTCTCTCCTAAACTCCTGCATCCTCCTAGTGACACTGCTATCTATAGCCCCGCTTCGACTTACTTCATCTGGTGTGTTTCAGGTCATTTTTGTCTCATCAATCTCCTACCCTCTGCATGTCTTCTTCATCCGCAGAAAGATCAACCTGTGAAAGCACAGCCTTCGGCCTGATCTGTTTCCATCATTTTCTTGTTCTCCCGAAACCACAAATACAGTTCAGTTTGAAGCCAGACTTAATAAGTTACTTTCCACTTCAATAATATTCATAGACTCTATGCCGTACAGAAGTAATTGATTTCATTGATACATTTATTTATGTGAATATATTCAATACATATTGATATATTTATGTGAATAAATATATTAAATACATTTTATGAATAAATATATTGTTCCTATATTTATTTATATTAGAAACATTCTATCAAAAGGAATCTTGTGTAGAGATCCCCAATAGGAAGGAAGGGAGTAATTAGGGCAGTCCAGTTGCACAGGAAACTCCAGTCCTGATTGCCGTTACCACCTCACCCTCAGAGAAACCCTGGGGTCCTCCATTGGGATTGCTGGGCACTGCAGTGTGAACCTCTGACAGTGCCCTCAGACCAGCACACAAGGCATTTGATCATCTTCTACCTTCAGTGATTAATTCACATCCCCCAAACCTCCAGGCCTCTGCTTTTCTCTCTGCACCTCAGTTTATAACCATTTCTTCACGTTGAAACCTGTCCCTTCCTCTCGACTTCCTTCTTAAAGATGTATCACCACAATTGCCTCCCAGCTTTCAAGATCACAAATTGAAACTTTTTTTTTCCACTTCTTTATCCTCAACCACTTTTCTTGTGTCTAATAAAGCACTTACTTCATTGTGTGATCTTTTAAAATGTCTTCCCTTTTGTTATGCTGATAGATTTCAAACTTCTGACTGCATGATTGCAAACACAGTAGGTTCCCAAAAAATGCTTGTGGAGAGAGTAAACAGTTTTCAAAAATATTTATTTAATAAAAAAAATTCAAAGTTCTCTTTGTGTTTGTCTTTCACAAAATTACAGGGATGTATCCCAATGTTCATTTATTCAACATTTGAAAGTGTGAAAGAGTAACGATAAAAGCACACTGACCTGATGCCGTGGATCTGGGACAGACACTGAGTTTATCTTGTTTCATGTTGATACAGAACATTATAATTATTATTTTTTTCTTTTCTTAGAGCTACACATGTTTAAAGGTTTAAATATCTTACTTATGTACCTTTTGTTGCAAAATAAAGAAACAAAACCATGGGGTTTAAGAGATTGCTTATGATTTAAAGGGTAACAACAACAATCTTTATGGCTGAATGAAAATTATCAGTCATGACTGACTAGAACTCTCATACCAAACTCTAACCCACTCAAAGTTTGTAGAGTTATTAATAGCTTTTTTTTTTTTTTTTTTTTTTTTTTTTTTGAGACACAGTCTTACTCTGTTGCCTAGGCTACAGTGTAATGGTGTGATCTCGGTTCACTGCAGCCTGGACCTTCTGGACTCAAGCAATGTCCCTGCCTCAGCCTCCTGAACAGCTGGCACTGCAGGCACATGCCAATACCCCCGGCTAATTTTTGTACTTTTTGGGGAGATGGGGTTTTACCATGTTGCCCAGGCTGGCCTCGAACTCCTGGGCCCCAGCAATTGACCTACGTCAGCCTCCCAATGTGCTAGGATTACAAGCATGAGCCACGACGCCCGGCTTATTAATAGATTTTTACCATTAATTCTTTATACTCTAAAACATGTTCCAATGCAGCAAATTACAGTCAGGCTATTGATCTCTTTGAAAGGTTTAAATCTCAAATTCACATACATTTACATTGGTAGACAATAAATAAACAAAATGAATAAGCTGAGTATACTTTTATTTTCTATGGAAAATGCCACCCATATATCTGGAATCTCTATAGCATCTCAGTTCCTGTACTGCAAAACCTACATGGTATTTTTGGTCTATTCCCACTCCATTTCTCCTAAATCACTTTCCTATTGATCCCTGCACTCAGTTTCTATTCACCCGACTTTGCTAAACTTCCAGGAATTTTCAGACTGTACCGTGCCAATCAACCCCTGGTAATTTTGCTCATTTCTTTTTCCTGGGATGCCCGTTCACATGCTGGATACTTCAGGAAATCCTACCCATCATGAAAATCCCAGCTCAAGAGCTGTACTTTCCCTGAATTCCTCTGCAGTTACTACTCCCTGGGAACTTAAAATCAAACTGAGGAGACTGAACTGAGTGTGCATAATGTATAAGTCTAAGATATATTCAAGTTGTAAATGCATGTTATCCACATATAGACAGACAGATATTATAAAACTATATATATATATATATATATATATGTAATATATATGTAATATGCCTTTATGGAGCTGAATATCAAGAGAAATTGAAGTCAAAAATGTTAGTGCTGTCATGACCTGGAGCAATCCCAGAGGAATGCTCATCAAGGCTGAGTGTGACCTCGTCTTGGAGGTTGAGAATGATTTAAATAATGCAATATGTAAGGATGAAGAAGGGGAATAAATATTCTATGTGTTTGGTTGTTGGTAAGAAGAGAGCAAGACCATCGATAGATAAGTTTTATTTTCTAGGTCACCTGCTAGATAGAGTAGAAAATAATCTTGGCTAAACCAGGAAGAGGTCAAATCCCTGAAGAGACTAATAAACAACTTCTGAAATTGAGGCAGGAATTAATAGCCTACCAACCAAAAACAAACAAACAAAAAAAAGCCTATGGTCAGATGGATTCACAGCCAAATTCTACCAGAGGTACAAAGAGGAGCTGGTACCATTACTTTCTGAAACTACTCCAAACAATAGAAAAAGAAGGAATCCCGCCTAATTCATTTTATGAGGCCAGCATCATCTTGCTATCAAAACCTGGCCGAGATGTAACAAAAAAAAAAAAAAAAAAGAAAAGAAAATTTCAGCCCACTATCCCTGATAAACATTGATGTGAAAATCCTCAGTAAAATACTGGCAAACCAAACCCAGCAGCACATGAAAAAGCTAGCCCATCACAATCAAGTTTGCTTCATCCCTGGGATGCAAGGCTGGTTCAACATACGCAAAACAATAAATGTAATCGATCACATAAACAGAACCAATGACAAAAACCATACGATTACCTCAATAGATGCAGAAAGGCCTTTGATAAAATTCAACACCCCTTCATGCTAAAAACCCTCAATAAACTAGGTATTAATGGAAGGTATCTCAAAATAGTAAGAGCTATTCATTACAAACCCACAGCCAGTATCATACTGAATGGGCAAAATCTGGAAGCACTACCTCTGAAAACCAGCACAAGACAAGGATGCCCTCTCTCATGACTCCTATTCAATGCAGTACTGGAATTTTGGCCAGGGCATTCAGGCAAGAGAAAGAAATAAAGGGTATTCAAATAGGAAGAGATGAAGTCAAATTGTCTCTGTTTGCAGATGACATGACTGTATATTTAGAAAACCTCATCTTCTCAGCCCCAAACCTTCTTAAGCTGATAAGCAACTTTGGCAAAGTCTCAGGATATAAAATCGATGTGCAAAGATCACAAGCATTCCTACACACCAATAATACACAAATAGAGAGCCAAATCATCAGCAAACTCCCATTCACAATTGCTACAAACAGAATAAAATACACAGGAACACAACTTACAAGGGATATGAAGGAACTCTTCAAGGAGATCTACAAACCACTGTTCAAGGAAATAAGAAAAACAAACAAATGGAAAAACGTTTAATGCTCATGGATAGGAAGAATCAATATTGTGAAAATGGCCACACTGCCCAAAGTAATTTATAGATTCAATGCTACACCCATCAAGTCACCATAGACTTTCTTCACAGAATTAGAGAAAACTACTTTAAAGTTCATATGGAAGCAAAAAAAGAGCCCATATAGCCAAGACAATCCTAAGCAAAAAGAACAAAGGTGGAGGTATCATGCTATCTGACTTCAAACTATACTGCAAGGCTATAGTAACCAAAACAGTAGTATGGTATTGGTACCAAAACAGATATATAGACCAATGGAACAGAACAGAGGCCTCAGAAATAACACCACACATCTACAACCAGCTGATCTTTTACAATCCAGACAAAAACAAGCAATGGGGAAAAGGATTCCCTATTTAATAAATGGTGTTGGAAAAACTGGCCAGCAATATGCAGAAAGCTGAAGCTGTACCTCTTCCTTATACCTTACGCAAAAATTAACTAAAGATGGATTAAAGACTTAAAGGTAAAATCTAAAACCATAAAAATCCTAGAAGAAAACATAGGCAATACAATTCAGGACATAGACATGGGCAAAGACTTAATGACTAAAACACCAAAAGCAATGGCAACAAAAGCCAAAATTGACAAATGGGATCTAATTAAACTAAATAGCTTCTGCACAGCAAAAGACACATCAGCAGAATGAACAGGCAACCTACAGAATGGGAGAAAATTTTTGCAATCAATCCATTTGACAAAGGACTAATATCCAGAATCTATAAGGAACTAAACAAATTTACAAGAAAAAAAAAAAAAAAACAAATAACTCCATCAAAAAGTGGGCAAGGGATCTGAGCAGACATTTCTCAAGAGAAGACATTTATGTGGCCAACAAACATGAAACAAAGCTCATCATCACTGGTCATTAGAAACTGCAAATCAAAACCACAATGAGATACCAGCTCACATCATTTAGAATGGTGATCATTAAAATGTCAGAAAACAGCAGACGCTGGAAAGGATGTAAAAATGCTTTTACACTGTTGCTGGAAGTATAAATTAGTTCAATCATTGTGAAAGACAGTGTGGCAATTCCTCAAGGATCTAGAAACAGAAATATCACTTGATCTAGCCATCCCATTACTGAGTATATAACCAAAGGATTATAAATCATTCTACTATAAAGACACATGCACACCTATGTTTACTTCAGCACTATTCACAATAGCAAAGACTTGGAACAAACGCAAATGCCCATCAATGAAAGACTGGATAAAAAAATGTGGCACATATACACCATGGAATACTATGCAGTCATAAAAAATGCATGATTTCATGTTCTTTGAATGGACATGGATGAAGCTGAAATCCATCATTCTCAGCAAATTAACACAGGGAACAGAAAACCAAACACTCCATGTTCTCACTCAAAAGTGGGAGTTGATCAATGAGAATGCATGGACACAGGGAAGGGAACATCACACACTGGGGCCTGTTGTGGGGTGGTGGGCTAGGGGGAAATAACATTAGGAGAAAAACCTAATGTAAATTATGGGTTGATGGGTGCAGCAGACCACCACAGCAAATGTATACCTATGTAACAAACCTGTATGTTCTGCACATGTATCCCTGAATATAAAGTATAATGAAAAAAAAAAAAAAAAGAAAATAGTATTGGTTAGATACCGAAATATTTTAAAAAGTAGGTTACCAATGCTCAATGAGGAATTTGTGGATCGTATTTGAATGCACAGATACATGAGCGTGTTGTTTTCTTTTGAGAAAAACTTCACTTAAAATCAAAATTACAGCTGGGTATGATGGCTCACGCCTGTAATCCTAGCACTTTGGGAGTCAGAGGCGGGCAGATCACGAGGTCAGGAGATCGAGACCATGCTGGCTAACGTGGTGAAACCCCCTCGCTACTAAAAATACAAAAAAAATTTAGCTGGGCATGGTGGCACACGTCTGTAGTCCCAGCTACTCAGGAGGCTGAGGCAGGAGAATTGGTTGAATCCAGGAGGTGGAGGTTGCAGTGAACAGAGATCGTGCCACTGCACTCCAGCCTGGGTGACAGAGCGAGACTGACATGCACACGCATGCACACACACACACACACACACACACAATCAAAATTATGTATCTCAAATGAGTCAGGTAAAGTCTCTTACTTGGGCACGTCAGTTTTCATTACCAGATTAAGAGCCTAGGTTCATCAATGACTGTCCTATGATGAACAAGGTGTCTTCACCCATCACCTTACAATCAGAGTACTACAACTTTTCAATCTTTACAGCTATGATTAAAAAGTTTGCAAGTAAAACAACTTGGCAAGCCCTATGTGGGTATCTGTTCAACAGACCTACCCCACATAAAAATAAAAAAGACAGCAGCTTACACACTTCCCATTTTAAAATTCTATTTTTGTCTATAGTACAAAAAAGAAATTATTAAAAGGGCACAATATCATACAAGAAAGCCGTATGTGTTTGCATGGCATGTAAACGTTCAAGAAAAATTACTGATACGATTAACTTATTCTATTGAAAATTTAAGGTAATTTAATAAAATATCAAACTGATTCAAACTCAGTTACATATGAAGAAAACTTGAATATTTTAAGGGTTTTCATTCTGATTGCAATTATTTTTAATAGAAAATACAAAAATATAACAAATATATGCATAGTCTATATGACACTCTTGAGTTTTACAAAATTATAATCAGGCAGTAGTTAGCATCTTTCCAACACTAAGAGTTATACAGATGAATGTAGTTTGTTTATTTTTCATTACTAGAGTTCTAATTACAAAAAGAAAACTTCAAATAATATCAAAATATGTAGAGTGAAAAATCAAAAGTCTCACTGCACCCACGCTACAGCCTAGCTATCTCTAAAGAGGAGAGCACGAGAGTTACAATTTTAGAATGGCTATTTCCAGTCAACTTCCATGCAACACTGCGTGTACCTTCAGTTACATGTATCTATGCAGTATATGCATATGCACAACATGCATTGTTCTACTACCTCTTATATTTTACTCTAAAAAAGGTGTATCATCTTATCTTCCTAATAGTGTATACAAAATATGCAGCTCCCTAATCACTCAAAAATAGTCAATATTTTTGATCTTTTTACTTTTTTTTGCATACCCAGCAGGAAAGGGAAGTTATCATGATTTATTTGCATTTTTCTGATTCCTAGTCAGCACTGGATATCTTTTAAAGTTTATTGGATTAGGGTTATTGCAATAACTAATAACTAGTTATTGAAATGTTAAGGATAAATATATATTTATCATTAGCAATATATATTTATCATTAGCTAATATACATTTAAACATAGATATATATAATGCTAAAGATATATATAATACTAATGATAAATATATATTTGTCATTAGCATTATATATATTTATATTTAAATGTATATTTATTATTAGCGTTACATATATTCATATAGATAGATATAAAATGTATCTGCATAGCTCTTTTTCTCATAGATCTTTTGGCTTATTTGTGTTTTCTTCTCTCTTCCGATTGCAGAATATGATTATTTCGTGTGTATATTACATGGTGAATGCAACTATTTTTGGTATTTTTTTTACCTTTTTACATTTTTTTAATAGAATAATATTTAGTTTGTATATAGCAAAAATGGTCAATGTTTTTTCATTTACTCTTTCTAAATTTCTTTAGTTTTTCCAAGATTTAAAAACTAAAATTTCTCAGAAAGCAAAACCAATGACAAAGAAAACATGACTCTCACAGGTATGGTCGCTTATCCTGTGACAGACTCATCAGAGCACTGAGGGGAGAAATAGGATCTCAACAATCAGTGACGCCAGTTCATCTGGATAGCCATATTGGGAAAAAATCGACCAGGATACTACATCACTCCTTACTAAACATTTTTAGATGACTTGAAGTTATAGATTTAAAAGATAAACATAAGTCTTTACTTTTAGAGGTGATTATGAAGTTATTGATCATGGTGATGGTTACATAGATGTATGTGTGTGTGTGTGTGTGTGTGTGTGTGTGTGTGTGTGTATCACAAATTATATCAAATTGTCCACATTAAACATATGCAATTTACTGCATTTCAGTTATACCTTAATAAAGTTGTTAAAAATTTTAGAGTTTTTACCAGAAAACAATACAATATCTTCATTACTCTGAGTGTAGGCAAGTCTTCTTAAACACTACATGGAAAGCCTCTTTCGCAAATGAAAACAGTGAAACACGGGGCTATTTTAAATTCGAAACCTTCTACTCATCAAAAAGATACCAATAAGAGAACAACTCCAGAATAAGAGAAAAGATTTACAATGCGTGGAAAGTAACTGTATCTAAATATACATGCAACACCTGAAATTCAGTAAGATAAAAGCATGCAACGCAACAGAAATGCAAGCAAAGAAACAGAGGCTTTATAAAAGACGATATATCAATGTCCAAGAAATACACAAAAGTGTGCTTGGAACAACTGAAAAGTCAGCAAATAGTACAACAAAATAAAAAAAAATGTTGGTATGTTTATGCAATAAAATTAGATGATGAGAAGGAGCGAAACACAGCTAAGCGCCATAATACACATGGACCACACAAACTTAAGCAAACTTAAAGTTGGAGGAAAGGAGCTGGACAAACAGTACCTTTGCTGGTAATTTTACTTATTTACAACATCACTAGTGCCAGACAACTAAGGTTCAACCCTGGGAGGCAGTGACTGGGAGAGGCTGTGAAGGGGAAGTGTGGAGTGTGGTAAATGTTCATTTAGTGAGCTACATGGTCTCGACCTGACAGGAACATATTTACTTTGGGAAATGCACTGAGCTACACACTTACACTGTACAAACAAATAAATATATAGACATGTTTGAACAAAGGTTGTCTGAGAGATATCCTGTATTTTCACGTAACTTTAAGTTTTGAATCTTTATGTTTACACCTTTAATCAAAGTGCAACTTATTTTGTTTACATTTTTAAACATTATAAGATCAAATCAGGTATTCAATTTGTCCAACACTGTGTATTAATAGGATATCCCTTTTCTCTGATATGGAATAATATTATAAATTCAGTTCCTGCACAGACAAAGATCTGTTACTAGAATCCCTACGCTATAGAATATATTAGTGTATTTCTGTAACAAGTGCATGTTGTTCGGTTTATCATTAGTTTTTCATATACTTTGATATAAGATGGGACAGTCCTTCCTTACTATCCTTAACAATGTATTTCTTATTCATTTGGAGCATTTCTCTTCCAGATTAATTTTTAAATATTTGAAAATGCTATTAAAATCCCAATTAATTTTAGATTTTACTGAATTTAAAACTTAATTTGTAGAAAATTTGTACATGTAAATTTTGTTCTTCTAAAACATACTACGCATTTTCATTTTTAAAGGTATTCTTCCTATGTATTTCACATGAAATGCATATGTATATGAAGTTCCTAACTGAATACAAAAGAATACCAATGTTGTTGCATTTCTATATTTAATCGTAAACATATACATTTAGTAGTAAATTTCATATGAATTTTACAGTTAAATATATATGTTTACGATTAAATATATATCAAAATATAAAGGCATATATATGTATACATGTATGTATATATCTATGAATGCATATGTATACATGTATACATATGTGTATATGTATGTATGCATATATGCCTTTACCTTTTTTGTTAGATATATTATTCCTGAATAATTTTTTTTACCTTATATGTTTTTATTACATTTCTAATAAGTTATAGCCTATGTAGAACTTGATGGACGTATTTATCCTGAATGAAGCCACCTGGTGAATTAATTATTGCTAATAGTCAACAATCTTCTATTTATAATATTTATAATTCACATCATTTTCATATACTTTTGTATTTGTTAGGATCATCTGAGCAATGTTACATGATAGCACTAAAACCAAGGAGTATACCCTGTTACTGATTTTCAAGGGACTTTTTATAACAACTTACTATTAATTATGGTGTATTCGTAGGCAAATTCACTTATATGATGGTTCTCTGTAGATTTATGAAAGCAATATATTATTTTAGAATTTATTATTAATTATTTATTTTAGAGTTTAAAGTTTAATGTAGGAAAATGAAAATGATGAGACGTGTATTTCCATAAAAATTTAGGCATACCTACTCTTCACAAGTTTTTACTTCTTTCATCTGCTTGGATAAGAAGCAGTTGTTGGCCTAAGAATTCCTCTGTGGGGAAATGTGGGGGCTGGGTACCTATAGTACATGCAGCAGATTCATATATGAGAGGGGGAAAAAAGCACTAGGTAATTTCTGCCACTTTCTGCTATTGTTGTGAAATATAAGAGGAATTAAGAATGCACGTTTTTGCAGTTCTCTAAATTCTTACAGTTTTTCCTGCTCCAATAGTAATTCTTAGCTCAGTTAAGATGGGTAAGTGGCAAAATAACGTCAATACAATGTCGAAATTACCTTGGTGCTTACACCATATTCCCTAGGCAAAGAGTTGATGTACTGGAATTATAACCAGTACCAGGAAAAGAAAAATGCCTCAGCTCATCTGCACAAAATAAAGAGCCCTTCTGGATCTCTATTCAGAAATTGAGCAGAAAGGGCATTCACCGGGGCGGGGGAGTCACCCTGCATTGCTAGGCCAGCAGCTCATGCCAGGCTGCATCTCCTTGAGCCTGTCCGTGTGGCCCCATGGATGCAGAGCTCGGCTCCCACCTATTCCTGCCCAGAGCACAACCTTTCCACTGGTCCCAGCTGGTTGCCACACTTCCTACGCTTCCCGAGGGGGCTCTAGCCACTCTGTCTGTCCACCTGCAGTTTGTGGCCTCTCTGCCACAGTACCAGTTACTGTGGGGTTCGTGCTTTGGTGACAAATGTCAAAGATTTTGAGTGATCTGCAGCTAAGCAGCTAACGGTTAATCCCACAAACCCTGTTATTTTGGGCGCTCGTTTTAAATAAGTCAAGGTGTTTAAAGAACACATGTATCATGTTTGAAAGAAAATGGCTTTGTCTATGAAAAGTACTGAAGACACAAATAATATTATATTTTTGTTTTTTCCATAGACAGAATGTTTTCTGAAACACTGTTTTCCATAGAAATAATGTCATAATGGGGTTATATTCATGGCCAAGGACAAAATACCCCAATTTTGTTTGTTTTTTTTTTGGCAAATGATTACAAACAACATATTTACCTGTTATTATAACTACACACTGTATAGTATAAAGTTGAGCAATACAGTAACACAAAATAATCAGGAATGCTATTTGTTGTGAGATTCCCAAGAGAAGATTTGTGTAGGGCATGAGGACTGGCTGTTACCACAAAAAGCCGCTGAAGATCTGCTGAGAGCTCCTGTGCTCAGAATGAGAACTCCCAGGAGGCTCTGCTAGAGATTCAGGGCAAGGGAACAAAGGCACACAGTGCAGACTGAAAGGAAGCATGATACATGGACAAACGTCAGAGGAAATCAGGTCTGACATCCTAGGCTATATGCAGCGACTATGGTGCCCCAGACGGTAGTTCCAATAAATACCGTCTGTAACATACGTGCAGAACGAAGCTCTGTAAGTCTGATATCTGGGCATAAAGTTGAAGGAGAGCTGTTCTATCTAGGGGATACATGGTGGTAGGTAAACTTCGAGTGATCAGGAATGATACGACTATGGTATAGAACTTTTCAGAAAGAAGTCACACCAGTTATATGCTACCACCCCCCTGAAATACACACACCACTGAGCGACCTAGACATATGTGCTATCTCTGCATGTCTGTGTGGTACACTGTCTCTTGGAGCTCCACCTACCATCGCAGCTGGGCAAGGCGTGGTTCCACTGGTGGTTCCTCTCACAGACAAGGGGCTCGTCATCACTCAGTGTGTACCCGGGGTCGCAGCTGAACGTCACCGTGGACCTGATGCCAAAGTCACTGCCATGGCGATGGCCGTTCACAGGGATGCCCGGATCCAGGCAGGAGTCTGACTCTAGCGTCACACCTGGATGCAGAGAATGAATGCAGCAGATGAGGGTGTCTCTGGTTGACTGAAAACAGTAGAGGCACGTGCCATAAACAATGAAACAGTCTCAGAAATCACAAGACCTGAAAATTATACAAGTGAACCCAATGAGCCATGGGCATAAAAGCCAAAGCATCTTCAAACATCTGACCTTGTATTTTAAAAGAGAGATTTGTATTGTTATGCTGTTTACCAGATATTATCTACATAGAATAACCTTGAATAATTAATTTTTCTGAATTTTACTTTTTTCTTGAAAAATCAATGAATTGCACTAAATAAAGTATAAGACTTTTCCAGTTTTCTATTTTCACCCCTCTGCCTGTCTCATTTACACACACATACACACACACACCCCCAGTTAGATTTTGGCAGTTTAACTTTCAAATATATGCATACACACACCCAAACACATACACATGTAATGCAATCGAAAACTGCACTACTGTTATTTTTCTAAGACTGCATTCCATAAATCCATGCAATTTTTGAATTTAAATAAGTCAGCCATTTTCCAGATAGCTACTATTAGCCTTTGCTAAAAGATGTGGAAAATCAATGTGCATGAACTAATTATGATCATGTCATTATGAGAGTTTCTCTTCTCACATTTCTCATTTCTCTTTCTTTTTAGAAAAACATATATTTTAAGAGACAAGGAAAATAAGAATGGGGAAAACAATATCACCGTAATATTTACATACACAAAGAAATAAAGAAGTCCTTGTTATTGCTGTGTCATTCTCTCAGTAAGGTTCAGAACATCAGAATTAATATCTGAACTGTGAATTAATAATCTTAAAATATTTTCAATTTCAAGACGGTTTAGTCTCTAAAAGTGATCTTTGGGATATTGTTTCTGATCATTGCACATTTATTTATTTTCCCAAAATTTGAGTGCTATAACATGGGCCAGGTTCCGGTAATTTTTTTCTTAAACTATTATTCTAACAAATTTTCTAAACACTAACACATGTCCATTACCCTAAACAATAGGATGTAACTCTCCTGGCTGATAAGCCTCCTTCCAACTCTGTAGGAGGTTTTATTCCGCCAGAGGCAACATGGATATGATTTGGCTAGAAATCTATTACCTACCCCCACTCCTCTCTCTCTCTCTACATACACACCATACATATGCACACACACACACACACACACACACACACACACACACATACACACACACACATTTAGTTTCAGAGGCGTTGTTTATGACTTCTTTCAGGACACCCCCCACAGACTGTATGCATCACTGGCTCTGGATGCACACATGGGTATCCAATGCTGGGTAAATACTTTTTTTTGTTGTTTACTTTTAGGTTTAGGGGTACATGTGTGGGTTTATTACATAGGTAAACTTGTGTCATGGGGGTTTGTTGTACAGATTATTTCCTCACCCTAGTATTAAGCCTAGTACCCATTAATTATTTTTTCTGCCCCTCTCCCTCCTCCCACCTTCCACCCTCTGAAAGGCCCCAGTGTGTGTTGCTCCCCTCTATGCATCCAAGTGTTTTCATCATTTAGCTCCCACTTATAACTGAGAACATGTTGCGTTTGGTTTTCTGTTCCTGTGTTAGTTTGCTAAGGATAATGACATCGAGCTCCTACCATCGAGATCAAAATCAAGACAAGAATTCTCTCAAAAGAAGAAGCTCTGCTGAAGAAATGCATCGATCTCTAGGTTTCTGGGGGAAAAATTAAAAATTTCATTTCTTCAAAAGGATTTCTATGGTCACTAAACAACAGTATATGCAATGCAGCACAACTGTAATAGGAATTATTATCTCAGAGTAAGTGAGAACTAAATGTCAATGAATAGTTTTCATAATGAAATTTATAAACCATAAACACAACTTTTCCCACACAAAATTTACAGTGAAAAGAGAAAAATTGTAGAAATAAAAACATAAATTTTAAATGCTGAATTATTTAAATTTACAACTGAGTAAACTTTTAAGGTCACAACTGAGGCTTAATTCTGATATTATGCCATGATATTTTCATTCTTTTTTTAAAAAAATAATGGGCACTAATATTGAGTTTGGAAATGTGCAGACATTGTTATCTTTTGCATTACAAATCGTTTGAAAGGAGAATAGAGGAGGGGAGGACTGTTGGGTGGTAGAATTATCACACTATATTTGATTTCCCATTCAACTCAAACTAGCCATGCAGAAGAATCATGGAACAAGAAAATGGTAGGAAAGAACATATGGAATACAGCTGGTCACGGTGGCTCACACTGTAATCCCAGCAGTGGGAGGCTAAGGCAGGTGGATCACCTGAGGTCAGGACCAGCGTGGCCAACATGGTGAAACTCTGTCTCTACTAAAAAAACAAAAATCAGCCAGGTGTGGTGGTGCCTAGAATCCCATCTACTAGGGAGGCTGACAGAGAATCACTTGAACCCAGGAGGCAGAGGCTGCAGTGAGTCGAGACTGCATCATTGCACACCAGCCTGGGTGACAGAGCAAGACTCTGTCAAAAAAAAAAAAAAAAAAGAAACATGGAATTTCATAGCAGGTAATTTCTCTCCAATGGGACAAACATTGATAATAAACTAAGATCAGTCTGTGGACACAGGCAGCCAGTTTACCTAGTGGGAAAGGCAGGACAAAGTCCTTCTGAGTAATGTTTAGAGCACCTTCTTTTCCTTCCTGTCTCCTGTCTGACAGCACAAAAAGAAACACGGAACAATGGACTCTGCTGAAATGAAGTCTACATTCAGAGTCTATTCCCACTTGCTCTTACTTGAACTTTAAAGCAACTATGAATTTTTGACACAAATTGATATAAATATAGTTCTTTTTTTTTTCCACTGGCCTTTTCAAAACAAATGACTGAATACATTTGCTAGTTAATGAATAAAGGGAATTGATTACTTTGAAAATAATCCATGTGCAGCTTATACTGAGGAACGTTTGATATGAGCAGGGCTTTAGCTGAATCATGAGTCTTTATAAAAGTTCTAGTCCAAGGAAGGACTGAACATCTTCTGAGCACATTTCATATGTCAAGCTTAGAGAGGTCACTTCTCACAGCCTCCAGAAGATTTTAAAACAGAGGTTGAAAAGTCACAGTTGACAGAGGAGGAAGGGAGCCAAGAAATTAAGCCTACTAGTCATGTTACATTATTTACTGTTTTTCAAACCTGAGTCTCTGCCTGATTTTCTCCTCTCTCTCTTTCTCATGTCATGCATGCATGTGTTTGCATGTAGGTATTAGCAGGTAAATACTACCATGTACGTGTGTTATATATATCCTTGTATTGCATCCAGGACAATTACATCTCAATCACTTTCCTTTCCTCTTCCGATAATAGAAAAAGTCACTGATTATGTGTAAACCAATCCGTGTGGTATGCATGTACATATAAACCACTAAATATACTTCTTTATCGATCACAATGTTTCTTCCATTAATAACACCATATATGAATTGCATAGTAGAATACGTACATTTACATATGGTCAATCTTTCCTCTGCCTTCAAAGATTATCAACAAGATACTTTTGACAGCATTTTCAAGAAGTGCTCTAAAATTAAATGGGAAACCTCCCTAACCTTGAGAATTCCATTTAGTTTGCAATTTCTTACAAAAGTATGCCTAAAGTGGTGATTCAAAGACCAACAAACAAAGCAGATGATTATTCTGGAGCGAGAATGCAATAACCATTATATACAAAAACTGCCACATTTCTCGTAAAGAATGGCTAGACTGTCACTGGATACTAACGTATGAGATGATTCCTGAGATTGAGGGCAGGAAGCACAACTACAATTCTAGGTATGTTTTTAGAAAAGCCTTAAAAAAAAAAAATGACTTGTATCTTTCCGCCACACAATTCAAAAAGGCCTTCTGGAGTGAATGCTGTTTACAGTAGCTCACACTACCGCGGCTGCAAAAATAAGTCAGGCTCAGTCCATGTGGCTGTAATTTCTGCAACACATTTTGTCTATAGAGTGCATTGCCATTGGCCTCTTTGGGCGTGAAGAGGAGTCATTCATAATTTCCCAAAGCAAGAAATGTTTACAATGTGCAACATTTATGATGAAGCACAAAAGAGATAAATAATATTTTTAAGAGGCATAAAGAGTTTGATATAAATCATTCTTGGGTCACAGGTAACTCTTTTTTTTTTTTTTTTTTTTTTGAGACAGAGTATCGCTCTGTCACCCAGGCTAGAATGCAGTGGTGCGATCTCAGCTCACTGCAACCTCTGCCTCCCAGGTTCAAGTAATTCTCCTGCCTCAGCCTCCTGAGTAGCTGGGACTATGGGAACACGCCACCATGCCCAGTTAATTTTTGTAGAGACGGGGTGTTGGCCAGGATGGTCTTGATCTCTTGACCTTGTGATTTGCCCGCCTCGGCCTCCCAAAGTGATAGAATTACAGGCGTTTTTTAAGAATATGTTGGATGAGTGAATGTAATCATTTTCTAGTGGCTGCATCATGGCTTCAGAGCCTGCTTTGTAGAAGGGTGCCAGACAGGGTTACATTGATGAAGAGGTTAAGAATGTTTGTGTCTTCCAGGTTTGCCTCTTTTTTTCTGTCTCTGCTTTTCTTGCTGGGTTCATTGGTTCCTTTATTCCTCCATGACCTCTGCTGGACTTGGCCCCTTCCCTCCTGCCTGCCTTCGGGTTCACTCTCCCTGGAGACTGGGATCTGTGTCGCCTCCACGTCATTCAGAATCACCTCGAGGACTTGATTAAAAGCTCAGGATTCTGATTTTCGTCACAAACTCCCAAGCCACAGTATTTCGAATCTGGGCTTGGGGGTTCTACAATTTACTAAGCTTCCCGGGATGTATTAGCACACTGCGATGTTTGAGGAAACCTGCCCCTTCAGCACCGGGTAAATGAGGACACCTTCTGAGTGGGTCACCAGCCTCTGAAAGCACTCAGATCTCCACACCATCCACAGAAATAGCAACTGCAGCATCCGAGCTGGCGCTCAGGCATCAGTTTTATTTTAAAGCCCCTCAGGTAACTGTTAGGTGCAACGCCGGTGATATGCGCTTACAATATCCCAGGCCTTTCCTGACTCCTGTTCTTAAAACAAAGACCATGTCCTGCATCTGATTCACTTCTGTACATTTCCTTACTTCTCTTCAAATACATAGCAACTGATACAGTAATAAGAAGTGACCACAAGTCAAGGTTCAATATCACACCCCTCTGAGGTCATAGTTCTCCCTTAAGTCAGAAGAATGCATGCCAAATCTTTGAGAGCCTCCTGGAAGGATCCCTAGAACATCACAATACACAAGTCTGAATATGTGTTCAGATCAGTGAGACTTTTAAGTCACAGTACTGGGAAGTTCCACACATGACAATTTCCTGTCTTTACTCACTAGGTGAGGCCTTGGCTCACTTCTGTGGCTATGGAGCTACCTCCTGAGATTTCCAGTAAGGTGGGAAGGAGAAGGAATGCTAGAGTCGCCAGTAGATCAGAGCTTCACAACTCTCACACAGTCATCACTACTAAACAGGCACCATCTTGTTGACAGTTTTCTTCTTTTTAGGGGTGCAGAGAAAGAAAAATGGCAAAGAGCATTGCTCTCCGAGGGGTACTCCGGGTAATGGAAGGATGCCTTACGAAGCCTGCACTCTACTTTTAAGCACAGGGTAAATAAAAAGAATACCAAAACAT
The DNA here is from genome assembly GCA_004027835.1 of Alouatta palliata. Classification (NCBI taxonomy): domain Eukaryota; kingdom Metazoa; phylum Chordata; class Mammalia; order Primates; family Atelidae; genus Alouatta; species Alouatta palliata. The sequence goes on from PVKV010001297.1 coordinate 186,844, forward strand.
AGGCTAGTCATTTTTTTAAGATTGTAAAAATAGTTGTCAGCATTATTTATATATTGATATATTATGTGTAGTCTATATTTTATAATAATAAAATGTTATAATACTATATTAGTGAGGATGACAAGCTAAATGAAATTTGTGAATAGACTTATCATTCTCTGATTTTCCAGAAAGAGAATGAAAAGGAGTCATTTATTTAAATGAGTTAGATAAACAAATGAAATTAGTTTCTGCTCCCTTCACATAGCTTTGGAACACTTTCCTCAAAGGGAACTAGAAAAAGCAAAGTCATCTACAGCTACACAAACAGAGATGAAAAGAAAGGAAAACTGTCCTAATATTTGTCAGTGTCTGAAAATAATTATTCTCTGAAGTTTCATGCACTATATATCAAAGGGCCAAGAAATTCTGGTGTAGAAGAAGTTGCGGGGAGGCTGTGAGGTTGACAAAATACAAGGCTTGGCTAACTCAGTGCTCAGGAGTTTAACACATTCAGATCATTGCAATGTATATACATATTGTTACTCCAAAGAAAACTGACAACTTGAATGGACATTTTAAAGAAACAAAATGTAAAATTTTCTGGTCTTAAATTTCACTTGGAGTTTAAAAATATGTTATTTTGGAATAAATGTTGTATATTTATATAAGTGAAGAGTAATAAATAAGTTATATTTGAAATTCATCATTAAGTCATTAATAAGCAATTTTCCTGCTATCAAAATATATTTTTATGTAAAAGTATACATAACCTTAAGATATACATGCATATGCATGTTTGTGTATAATTATATGAGTATGTAAAACAGAGAAATACACTTAACAGGTTATTACTTTAAATGTGCTGGAGCAGGGCTCAGGGAGAGGTTAACAAGAGTAACGGGGTGATTTGGGGAATGGAAGGCAAGAAAAAGAATAAAAGGAGATTTGAAGCCCAGCATATTAGATCTTATTCTATGCATTCATTTGTAAAATCATATGTATGGGTATATGTAATTTTTAAAAACATCTTTACAATTAATTGTGCTTGTTTTCAGATAATGTTTGAAAAAGAACCACCATAAAAATTTGGCAAAATAAAGCCTTGATTCCTTCAGGTCCAGTGGTAATTGCCACTTGCTCTCCCTTTTTCCATGCTTCTCTTTGAGGGAATTGTTTTTAAACAGAAAAGAGTAACAGCTGCTTTGCTTTGTTGTGTTTTAATTGGCTAATGTTAAAAATGTATTCCTAGAGGGGATTCCCATCAGTTAGATTTCAGAAGTGTATTTGCATAAATCTTATTATAAAATAATACAATTACTTAATCGCATCATTTCAGAAGCTAAAACTTTGACTTGAGGGAACAAAAAAGGAAAGGAATACTTCCCATTTGGAAGTTTGAACTGTCTTGCAAAATACATCCCATTATCATATTTTGGCAATTGTTTTAAAATATGTTTAATAATTATTCTGAAGTATTATTCATGCTTGCTGAAAGATTATTAACAATTGTTTGGAATTTGGTAAGGTTTAGCAGGTTTGAATTCCTTTTTCTGTCGTCATTACCTGATTTTCACCTGGTGAAGCATGTCTAGCTGTAGTCTGAGATTCTGTACCACAAACTGACCCAACCCTGTTTTTCTAGCAAGGATCCCTTTCTCCATTGCCTAGGTTAATACAATTTTAGTAATATATCCTATAAGACTTTTGGTCAGAAAGTATGTTTTCTAATAATAGAAGTATATTATTACTTTATGCATAAGATGAACCCATTTCTTTTTTATTTCTTTTTTTTGAGACAGCCTCTTTCTCTGTCACCTAGGCTGGAGTGCAGTGGCACGATCTGGGCCCACTGCAACCTCCGCCTCCCAGGTTCAAGCAATTCTCTTGCCTCAGCCTCCTGAGTAGCTGGGATTACAGGCCCACACCACCACACCTGGTTAATTTTTGTATTTTAGTAGAGACAGGGTTTTGCCATGTTGGCCAGGATGGCCTTATCTCATGATCCACCCGCCTTGGCCTCCCAAAATGCTGGGATTACAGGCGTGAGCCACTGTGCTCGGCCCATTTCATTATTATTTTACTTTATGCTAGATGATCAATATGTATTTTTGAGAGTTAAAAGGGAATGTCTCCAACGCACTCTCTTATGAATAAGAAAGTTCTTACAATTGCATAATATAGTTTTGCCAGAGTCAAGCAGGATCAGTAAACCAGCACAGTCATCTGCACGCTGAAAATAAGAACCCAGATCTTAAGTTCTTCAGCCCATGCTGCCCCACCGTGCTGTCAAGGGAAGATGCAACTCACTCTCATAGTGGATGAGAAAGCCAATGCTGGAGCGACTGTTGTCAGTGGTGAAGAGCAGATACATGAAGTTCCCAGTGCTGATGAGGAACTGGGGAGCCTGGGTGCCATGGTATTCGCCAATCAGCGGGGACGAATTGGCTGGCCCGTCTCTGACCTCCAGGGTGTCATAATTGACTTCTGTCTGAAATCTGCAAATATGTGCATCCCATGAGAAAAGACATGCAGAGCTGCCAGCTTAGAGAGTGCTCCTGACATCCTCATTCCTCAATCAGAAACCCGGGCATGTCAGTATAAAGAGAACAGTTGAGACCACATATGCTTCTGAAAACTTTAATACACATATAAGGATAATACGTTCTTTTCTCTATGAAACAGCACCGATTAAATCCCTTTCTCTCATCTAATACTCTGTCTTACATCACAGGCTCAACAGAAGGTTTTTATTCAGCTTAAAACAAAAACAAAAAGAACTATGAACCAGATTAGTTTTCATACATATAGATATAGATAGATAGATAGACTGATTGAAAGATTATTCTCAAATAGTAAAAACTCAGCTATACATTTTAAAACTATTTGTTACCATTCCCTATTTAACATAATTATAGACACCTTAAAATGGGTGCACTAGAGTGAAATGGTCTCTTAAAGGAAGAAAATCATTAAAAATGTGTGATAACAGTTTAAGTACCTTTCATGAAAAAAGAAAAAATCTCGTGCCTTTTAAAATTGCATTAACTCTTTGAAGGCATTAGAATAACCCTGGGTATACTGCCATTTCAGACATGAAAGGATACTTTAATAACTTCAAAAAGTTAGAACAGCTTCCAAAAAGTGCTTAAGTTTTCTTATGTTTCCAGAGAATCTGGACAGTTGCAGCCACTTAGGCTCCCTTTGATGCAATGTAGGTACCACTCCAGGCACTGAGATAATTTTCTAAATGGGCCCATCTCATCCTCCCAGAGCTAACCTGGTTTCTGAGTGCCTGACTTTGCTCTCAGGGAGCAGTTTAAGCATCTTAAGCCTCTGACTGACTCAGTCACCTTGAGCCAAAGGAGCACACGGAAGCCTATGCCATTAGACCCCACGCTCTGCACTGGAAGTTGCTGATGAAGGGAGAGAAAACTTGGGAGAGAGGAAGCAATCTTAGAATCATGGCACGTAGCAAGAGAAATGGATGTGGAAATCAAAGGGCTGTGTCCTCCATACATTAGATTACGTACACCCCGATTAGTGCAAATGCACATGATTACATATTTCTGCAACTAGTCAAGGTGGTATCCTGAACCCCATTCTCCCATAAAGAGAAATTCGAACCATTTGAATAGTACGTGGCTGGACCAGAATAGGGCCACAGGCTGCCACATTTGGGATCAGATAGTGCCAACTTTGTCTTATGATACTATTCTAAAGCTTTTTCTAAAATCTGATTTCTCAGTTGTTTGAGTTCAAATTCAAGAAGTCTGGATAAGCATGGAAACAATCTCCTTTGACATAGTCACACTGAAGTTTTTCTATCCTGTTTCTTTAGTAATAGTGAGGACTGACAAAGTGCCTATCTCAACAACTGGAAGATTTCCAGGAGGACCTTGGAAACAGAAACATCTGCATGTTCTTTGCTGTCGTGCAACCTAATGCCTGGCAACACCATCAGCACAGAGGTCAGAATTTGCATGCACAATCCCTTCCTTCATGAAGGTGTCAGCACATCGATCATGGTGGAAATGAACATTTCCTTATGCAATTCATCTTTTAAGAGTAATATACTATGTTTAGGATAAAGATCACATATGTCTAAAAATATTAGAAATATTAGGGACTTCCAAATGGAATTTAGCAAAACATCACACTGGAATAATATTGAATGAACAAGATTGGGAAAAGTCAAGCAAGTATCTTCCTTCAGGCAACAGAAAATACAGTGCTAATAAACTGGGCCAGACAAGAATATAAGATCCCTACTTTTGCTAAATGACTTAAATTTGATATGCTGCTGGGAGTCAGCGTGTGCTTCAGCTCCACCTGCCAATACCTGAAAGGGGAGCAATTAATAGGACACCAAACATAATCAACTGAATACTGATAGAGTTAATAATTTTTCAAATGACTTTACACACAGTAATTCACTCTCTAATACAGCTGGATTTGTCAACATTTTTTTTCTTTTATTCTGGGTGGTTATCGTATTGGGAATTATTATTATTCTGTCAGAAGCAAGTAAAATACGGTTCATGAACCAAAGGCTTTTTAGTTTCTAATCATCAATTTGGTTTCAGTGTTGACACAAATAGGAACACATTTGTTATGCAGAATTTCAACAGCATGCTTTTTTTTTTTTTTTTTTAAACAAATACCTATACAGCTATACAGTCCAGCATGCTTATTTTTTAGGTCATGATATGCATTATTAAATAGCTAAGCCTAACAACATTCTAGTGATAGCAGCATTCACAGGCGATTAGTAGGTGATTAATCTGCTGCCCACATCCCACTGCCCACCCAGTATCACTAGCAGCCCTTGAGTGACCAACAGCCACCACCAGAACAGGAGAGCTGATTTCCTTTGCCACAGAAGGTACCTAAGGGACTGGGGACCCCAAGTGGCTGCCATATGCAATCAGACACCAAGCAGAATTGATTCCAGTGCAGGTCCAAAACCGAGAGTCAGATACAAGGGCCGGACCTCACGAATGGTCCTCCAGGACTGGCACTTCCCCAACAACCTGCAGAGCTGTGGATGAGGGCTTAGAGGACACCACTGAAGAAAAAAAAAATCTTACAAGGAAGTATCTGTTTCTGGTAAAGTGTATGCCTTTGCGGGAACCAAAAAGAATTAACATCTTTTTAAGGTTTAAGATCAATTTACTAAAAATATGGAAGAGACACATGTCGTCAGGTCCAAATGAAGACTAATTTCTTTTGCTTACCTATCAAAAGTTATCTTGATAGAGTGCCCTGGTTTTGCTTCAATTATCCATTCACAATTTAAAGAATCTTTATAATATCCTGGCCACCCAGGAGGCAAAATGACTCCACTGGATGCTGTCAGATGTCCACCACATGGAGCTAAAACAAGATGCACAACATCTGTCAGATTAAATGAAACTAAGACATGCCATAGCAATACCTCAATAGAAGCAAGAATCTGCCTCTGTGTTCACGGATTCAATGTTTTCAAGCATCAAAGCAAATCTGACTGCCAAGTAAACTGAATATTAATTGAAAGCAGGGTCTATATACCCTACCTCCATGTACTTATCATAACTCGAAAGTAAGTTCTTTTTCTCTAGTAGTGGCAATGTATATGTGAGTCCTCTGTGCTAAATGAACTATCTCATTTAATTGCGAACCAATTCATGAGGTACATGCCTAGTTATCCATAAATTACATGCATTTGAAATTTAACAAATATCTATGGATAAGCAAATGTAAAATGACCTCAGTCTCAAAGTGGAAATAACCTAGGTGTATATATCTATACGTATTTACTTTCACTGTGTGCACTTTATTAAATAAATAGCCACATGCAACATATTATTTGTGAGTGTTAGAAAACAAAACTTTCAATCAAATTTGATGAGTACAGAATTAGATTGCATTGATCTTTTTGAAATGTTATGTGACAGTGATTTATAATTGTAAAGGAAAAATAACATTTGAAAGGGTATATAACTGATGCTCACGAAAGCGATTATGCATACCTGTATCATTTAAAGAAATTTTAAATAGCACATCAATATTTCATACCATAATTAAGAATATGTCTCTGGCCATATTTTTTTTTTAGATTTTATATATTCTCTCTTAAAATTATTTGTCAGTAGTAATCATCTTTGTGAATTTATAGATATCGAATAAAGTACATGAAAAAAATTCCCAGTTGAAAAAAAAATCCTTTTGGAAAAAATACTTCTTTAAATGGCCATATATATAATATAAAAATGCATAAAGTTTATGTCATTTTAGCCATGTTTTGATGCTGGAAAAAATGAAATGTATGGATTTACCAATGGTATCTTAATTTACATCAGGAAACAAAATAAGAAAAAATAAAAGTTAAAAAAATTATGGAAAGTTAATGACTGTATATTGGAATGTGGCAAATATATTTGAAGTAACATTTGGAAATTTTGTTGATATGGGAAAACCTTTGCAACAGAATATTAAACTTGAAAAGCAGGATACAAAATTTTCTATGTATTATACATTTAATGGAAGAAAAATTTTATTCAGTGAACAGGGGAGTGGAAATTAAAAACATGTTAATAATGGGTAGCACTAGGATTGCTTTATAGATCACATTTTTTGATATTTTTTTTTTTTACCAAATAAGTTGCAATTGTTATATTTACAACTACACATTATTCTATACTTAAAAATATGAAAACAGGGTAATTTCTATGAATTTGAGCTCCTGAAGAACACTTGATTTTTTGTGATGATAATTTTTAAAACAACCAATTTATACTAATATTTTAATTTTTCTAGTTAAGTTCTTAAATTCACATTTGGAGCCTATGAATCACATATCCAGATACCTATATATTAGATATAATTTAATTCATTTGTTGTTTAAAGTGATGTAGCAAATCATTTTAAAAATACAGCATAAGCCAAATTAAATATTTATTTTGTCATGTTTAAGCATCCAAAGATACTGTAAGACATATGCAAATTTGCAGAATTCAAAAATTATGATAATTGAGATATTTCCAAAATCTGCATAAGGAGTTATTTCTGTCTTATTTTCCATATAAATACAAAATCAAAGGTTTCCTTTACTTTAGTAATGTTTTATTTTGTATTTTTATATTTCTTGGGATACGTCTAGCTTGTCACATATTAACATTAATTATTTTATTGTATCCTTACTCATCACTTGATAATTTACACTGTAAGTTAGAACCGGAATTGCTTTATCCTGATGAAATAGACACTTTAATCATTAAATTGCCAATGAGAAAAATTAACACTAAAATGGTAAGTAATAATCTCAGAAAGCAGATACTAAGTAAGTAAATAGTAAGTAATAATCTCATTTGTATTAGTCAGCTTGGAATAGATTACACTGTGGTAACAAACAGCTCCAAAATTGTAGTAGCTACCATGGGAAGCAGATTTCTCACACATGTGGCATGTCTAGGGGCTGGGATACACAGATTCCTTCTTCAGTTGCTATGGCTGATGGGAAAAGGTCTTTCGAGGGCAGTCAAAGACACTGAGCCAGAGGTTGAGTACATCACTTCCACATATACCTAACTGACCAGAACCCAACACAAGGTTCCTTTAACTACAAGGGGTCCAAGAAAAGGCATTCCACTTGATGGAGACCAAAAGTGTTTGATGAACAACATGAACGATGTTCACATTCACTTAGCTAATAACAAAAAACACAAATATACCAATGAGGTGTTTAGAATGCAATTTCTTTTTTGCTTTGTTTCTTTTTTTGATGATTTAAACTACAGTGATGAATTTCCCGATGCTGGATTTCTAAAAAAGAAAAAAAAAAAAACCCAAACTTTCTTAATTACATATGTGTATTTTTTTTTCCCCTATGGCTTTATTTTCAATGGAACAATCTGATTTGGGTTACATTAATGCTGGCTTGATAAAACAGTATGTAGGAGGCAGCCTGTCTTTTCCATTATCTGTGCTGGTGCACAACACTAAAGTCCTCTGTCCTTGAAAGAGAGCTCACTCATGCCCCTCTAGGGTACTTGTGTCTTTTTCAATGTTCAATCCTTAATCTTTTCTTTCAGTTCTTTTCTATGGTACTTTACTTACATACCACACTTTTTATTTGAGTCATTTTTGGCATTTTATATCATGTTACAAAATCACCCATTTCCTACAGACTTTAAGACTTGCTGTTTTAGAGTTGATGTTTTCATATAGAGTCATTTTTCTCCAAAACAGTTGGAGTTTTTAATGATGCCACTGAGCTGCATTGAGGAATATGAGCCTGTTAGAAGCAGAACAAAGAAAGAAAGAGCAACCTTTTGCCCAGAAGCCATAAAATTTACACTCAACATGTGCCTGGCATCCAGGAAATTATGCCAGAATAAATAAATATCATACGTTTTTATACAACCAATTGCTCTACTGTGAGCTTTTCACTGTTTATATAAAGTTACGTTATTTTTGTGAGAGTGATATTTTCTTTTTTATGTTACTAAATATCTGTAACATTTTTCTTTCCCAGTTTCTTTTGAAAGAATAATAAAAAGTTTGTCTATTTTATTGATACTAACAAAGAATCATTCTTGCTTTAAATTGTTTCTAACACTTGAATTTTACCAATACCATCCTAATTTATGTTTTTTCTAATTTTTTAATCGTATTAAAATTTTTTTATCATTTTGTTCTATATTAGAGGACTTAAAGATACACATTCTCCTTGAAACTCAGGTTTTTCTGTCTTACCTTGTTTCAAATAGAAAGTACTATCTGCAAGGTTTCCAGAGAGGTGATATAGGCATTAAGGTTTGAGTTTCTCTTTAATGTATAATTATAGTGGACTTTTGATTGACAGAGATTTAGTTTGTGGTTGTGGTTCTATTTTTATGACATACTTCTACTTTAATTGGAATATTATAGGGCATGTGACCTATTACTTATTTTAATTTGTTAAGGTTCACTTTGTGGTCAATTATATAATTGATTTAAAAAACATTTTTTTGAAAAAAACAATAAATATGAGAATTCTGTAAGGGATGTAAGGTTCTTTAAACATTTCTTACATCAAGTTTGTTGTATTACTCCCTACTTCATTGCTATTTTATTTTTTCCCCTACTAGATGCATTTACATCTGAAAGTTGGTTTTCTATTTGTTTTCACTGGAGGCACTGATTCAGGTACCCACCTGTTCCATCAGAGCATCCCCCTACCATCTGTAAGGCTCAGCTGCTCAGTGATTAGGTTTCCCAGTGCAGGCAGACTTCTAACATCTTTTCCTATTTTTTCTTTCTTCTGAGGGTTTTCTTTGTTAACAACCTAGAGCTAGGTTTTGTCTTTAACTTCACCCTGTTTGTGTTGCATCCAGACTCACTCCACAGCTTGTAACATACCTACAATCAGCCTATTACAGTAAAGGACCTAAGGGACAGCTAGACTCGTGGCGAGGATAGAACAGAGATGGGAGCGTACTGTTCACTTTAAACTTCTTCCTCCTGAAAATTCATGCTTCCCAATCACTAGCCATATGCTTGGCTAGAACATGATTTGCACCCATGATGTGATTAGTATCATATGTTTGAACACCACATATGTACATACTGACTTACCTAAAAAAGATAAAAACTTACCAATTTATTAACGTTTTGTACAGCATAAAACATAAAAACTCTACATTTAAAATATGTGATGGAAATAGATACAAATGAAAGTTCAATGATTAATAGTGTTTTCTTGCCCTTCCATGTATCAATATTTCACCCATGAGTGGTGCCCCTAGTCCATCCAGTTATTTCAGCAATGTATGAAAAGGGTGAACACCAGAACAACCTCCTTTACATTTAGTGTCACCAGATGGTATAATACATGGGACCTGGTTAGAAGTTTACTTCTCTTCTGAGGTCAGGAGTTTGAGACCAGCCTGGCCAACATGGTGAAACTTCTTCTCTACTAAAAATACAAAAATTAGTCAGGGATGGTGGCAGACACCTGTAATCCCAGCTACTCAGGAGGCCAAGGAAGGAGAATCACTTGAACTCAGGAGGTGGAGGTTGCACTGAGCTGAGATTGTACCACCGCACTCCTGGGCAACAGACTCAGACACTTTCTCAAAAAAAAAAAAAAAAAAGTTCCTACTTTGAGTAACAGTCAGTAACTTTGGAGGTGTGGCCAGGGCAGGATGAGGTGATGAAGCGTCACACCCCCAACCAGGCTGTGATTGTCATGGAGGTGTTTAATGCTCCACATCTAGATCCCAGCTCTGCTAAGACTCACAGAGATCATAGGTCTGGGAATGTCATTTCAAGGATTTTAGAGAGGGGAGTAATTCTCAACTGTATGTGATATTTAATATATATATTCCTTTTCTATTCACTTATTAAAAATAAGTACATGTTGAATAAAGACAAATGAGAAAATCAAAATAAGCTAAATGGGAAAAAATCACCCACAACCATAATTAACATTTTGGTGTGCAGTCTTCTCTTTCATGTTTTATGAAATTATTTTCATGAGATATGTATGTATTTATGACACATGTACCTGTATACTTTGGTCTTTCACATGCTAAGGATACCTGAGACTCTTTGAGCTTATGATCTTTGTATTGATATCTGTTATTCTTTACAACTTATTTAACCAGTCCTCTGCTGTTGAAATTTAATCATTTCCAACTCTTCACTGCTATATATAGTCTTGCAGAAAACATTCTTCAAAAATATTTGTATAGTTTCTTGACTATTTCTTTATGATATTGATCCAAAAATATAATTTATGGGTCAAAAGACAAGAATAATTTTAGGAGTCCTACTAAGAATTTACACTACAATACCATAATTTTTATATCCTCAATAGCATGATTAGGAAATCCTAGTTTCTATATAACCTTTTCAATAATACATCTTATTCACCTGTTTAAATCTATGGTAACAAGATAGACAAAAATGATATTTTACTTTTCTTTTTAAATTTGTATTTCTTTGATATACACTGGAGGTAACCTTTTTTTTTTTTTTAAAGATTTTCTTAGTTTATTTTGCTCCGACTATTCTGATATGGAATGTGGACATATACTCTAAGTAAACACTTTTAAAATGAGTCATTGTTAAAGGCAACGTATTTTTCCTTAAAATATTTTTCCTCCCTAGTTTTATTAGATAAGTAACCAGAACAGAAATATGAAGAAGAAAATTAGATGGTATTTATGCCAGCTGTGATGAGAACAACAAAATAGTTAACCATAAGCAACACTGTTAAACAGGTTGAATTGCGTCCCTTCAAAATTCATACATTGAGGTCCTAACCCTCAGCAACTCAGATGGGGACTGTATTTGAAGATAGGGTCCTTGCAGACGAATTTAGTTAGGATAAAGTGTTACTGGAATAGAGGGACCTTAATCCAATGATTGTGTCTTTTTAACAAGGAGAATTTAGACACAGGAACAGACTCACACACAGGGAGAGCTCCTTGTGAGTCTGGAGGCAGAGATGAGGGTGGTGCTTCTGCAGCCATGGAACGCCAGAGACTGCCAAAATCTTCAGGGAGCTGGAGGACCAGCCTGGGACAGATCCTCCCTCAGAGACCCAGAAGGATCCCACCCTGCCAATGACATCTGGATCTCAGACTTCCAGCCTCCAGAACGGGGAGACTGTGCATTCCTGTTTTTTAAGCGGCCGTACGTGGTATTTTGTTAGGGCAGCCCTAGCAAGCTAACTCGGTTGGTTTCTGTGTGTGTGTCTGAAGACAGATTGGGATTTCAAAGGAGAAGAGTGGGTGGTGGCAGGGACTGCACCTTCACAGCGGGGCACAGTGGAGCTCCAGACCACGTTCCCATCTTGCAGGATGCAGGTGATGGACTCAGATCCCTGGGTCTTGACGAAGCCATCATCACAGTGGAAAGAAACCGAGCTCCCGAGTAGAAACCTGTCACCAAAACGCCGTCCATTTATAGGAATGCCAGGATCATGACACTCATTCTGGCCAAAAGCTGAAAGAAAAAAAAGAAGAAAAAATGAAATAAAAATATATGAGTATTAATTACATGTATTAAAAAAGAAAAAAAACAGAACAAGTATATAAAACATTCATATAATGTATGTAATTAAAACATTTCAGTTATATCACTCGTAGACAGACAACACATTAATAAATAGGATATCAGTGTCTAGTGAGAAAGAGCAGAGAGATAAATAGATACAACTATCATTTATACAGCAACTTAGGGTGTGGAAAGCCCTTTTCATGTGAGCTTAAGAAAAGGGAGAACTGACAAAAAGGTGGGTGGTGCAAGGGTTCAGGATTTCTCTCCGTAGAATCCCGATTTTTGTTCTTTTTATGTCAGAGGACTCTGACACTGGGCAGATGACTCTGATGCTCTGAGTCTAGCTATCTTTCGTTACAAAACGAGAGACTATTAAGTTTATATCCCCTAGTTACCGTAACACTAAATGAAATAACTACTGTCAAATTCTAAGCATAGTGCCGAAGCAAGTGAGCAGTTAATACATCATAATGTAGTATTATTTATATTAATATTCTCTCACTTTATCCCCTCTACAATCCATTTAAGTAGATATTCTTACATAAAATAGGTTTTAAAATGAGGAACTAAAACCAAGAGAAGGTAGCTGTCATTAAATTTCATTAACTACATACAAGTGCTGTACTTTAATCCTTGGCTCCTGACATCGAATGACTCAGTTGCTTTTACTATGTTACTTAGTTGCATGAAAGATCCATAGGTGGGTGAGTGGGTGGGTGGATGGTTGTATAGATGGAAAGAGGAATAGAAGGAAGGGAGGATGATTGAATGGCTGGCTGGATGAATGGAAGGATGGATGGAAAAATGAATAGAAGGATGGAAGGATGGATGGATGGATGGGTGGATGGATAAATGGGAGAATATGGATGGACAAATGGATGGATGGGTGGGTGGATGGATGGATGAAATAATGGATAAATGGATGAACAAAGGGATAGAAGGATGGATGAATGATGGATTAATGGATATAATGATGGATGGATGGAATAATGGAGAGATGGATGGATGAATAGATGCATGGATAGATTAAATGGATGGATGGATAGATGGATGGATGGATGGATGGATGGATGGATGGATGGATGCAAGAATAAAGGAATAATGGATGGGTGGATGCAAGGATGGATGCAATGATGGATGAATGGATGGATAGATGGATGCATGGAAAGATGAAACGGATGGATGGATGGATAAACGTATGGAAGAATAATGGAATAATGGATGGATGCAAGGATGGATGGATGAATGAATGAATGGATGGATGGATAAATGGAAAACAAGAGAGAAAGAGATGTAGGAGATGAAAGAGAGAGGAGATCCAGCCCCTTAGTTTAGGAGTAACCAAACCACCAATATAAATACAGTGATGTATTTAAGTTTTCAGGATAACACTTTATAATTTTGCTACTCTCATTTTAATAATGATTATAAAACCTCTGAAATACTAGCCTTGAAATGCAACTTCACATACATATAAGAAAAATAAGAACATGTAAGTAAAATGGGAACATGGATGTGTTGACTGTGTGGGCATACTTACTGGTGTAAGTGATGTTGAACCCTCTGCCAGTAGTAGAATGGTCAGACTGAAATTCCAAGCGAACTATATGCCCACTGCTGGCCAGCTGGGAAGGCACTTCATTGCCAGAAAAGGTACCCAGGACAGTTATGTCAGAAATGCCATCATCCTTGACCGCAAGAAAGTCAAACTGAGGCTCTACATCAAAATCATTAAAGATGAGGTGAATTCGACTTCCTGGCTCCGAGATAATCAACCACACACAGTTCATGTTGTTCCCGTATTCCTCCGGATAATTTGGTGAGAGAATAATCCCAGATGATGCCGTAAAGTTGAAGAAACATGAAACTGTGAAGATGCAAATATATTTTCAAACATTTTGGCACATATCCAAAGAACTGCCAGGTGAAACAGATGGCTAAGAACCCGGAAAGGCAATGCATGCCTGCCAACAGCTCTCATGTTCCAACTACTTTAATATTAGTAATTCTGAACCATAATATTTTCTCCTTACCTAATTTGTAAGTCGAATATTTCATTATCTTATAGAGCACAACCAGAACCTATACATAATCAAGCACAAGCTTGGTTCAAAAATGATCCTTTCAAGTTGACCAAAAATGTGTGCCAAGTATTATAATTTCTACTTATAACTTTCTGCTTTCAGAAGAGCAAATATTGATATGAAAAAGTATATGCCTCTATCATGGGAACAATGCAGCCTGCTCTTCCATGATAATTTTTTAATTTATATTTTACATTTTCCTGTAAGTGCATTTCTCCAGTTATTTAAAATTTTATTAGTTACAGGGTAAAAGTGAATAAATAAGTAACTTGAAAACATCAGATCATGTTCTAGTTGGATAATATAAACATATTTTGGAAAATTTACATTTAAGAATGTGTACTCAAAATTACACACACAAACACACACACATATATATATAACATTTTTTGGAGGGAGCAACTGTTGGATTTATCTCTAGAGTACATTTTTGCTTCTTATTCCACATAGTTTCATACACACTCTTCAGCCATTGCTGTAATTATTTATAAATAAAAAAAATTATTTCTTTAAAACTGACTGAGAAGTCTTTTCTTCTAGTTAAAATAATATTATTAAGAGGAAGAGGGCAGCTCTTCAACTGAATTCCAAATCAGTACCACCACCCATGCTTACAATGGTGAACAACTGCGTTAAGTGTTATACAGTATTATTAAGTCACTAAGGACTCTGTTGATGTCTGACACAGTAGATCATAATCAGATTTTGATGGAAACAATGGTATATGTGATGACGTTTCTGGTAGGAAACGTTCAAGTATGTTTTATCTAGTTCATGTAATAAAATTATAAATTAGTTTTTATTAAATGAAGAAAGCAGGCAAGTTGATGTTTGAGGATGTCCTTGCATGTTTCTGGTAAAGGAAGCACCCCGAGCTATTCTGACCGCTGCCCTCCTTAAAAGGGTGATCTGTGTCTTTCTCCTTTTATCCCCTTGCAAGGCCCTTGCAGGACAGGAGAGATTCCAGGTCAAGGCACAATACTCACATACACAGCTGGGCTTGTTGCCAGACCACTGATTGTTCTGCTGACAGGTGATAACTCTCTCCCCGACCAATTCAAAGGCTGCCGGGCATTCAAAGGTGAGTGTATCTCCATGGAGGAAACTGCTGCCCATCCTCTTCCCATAGGCGGGGATTCCAGGATCCCCACACCCTCCCTTTTCAATTTCTGAAAATGGAAAAGCAAATGAACCCTTAAAAAAACACACAAGGAATATTTTTATCTCTGCAATTTAGAAAGTGAGCATGCGACTTCTTTTATGCTGAACTACACATTATTTTTGTAAACAGTTTCAAAAGGATATTCAATTGATCTAATATTTAATTTCAAAAGCCAAAAAAAGAATGTCATTTCAACTGAAGAGAAAGGTATTTACTTTGTTGTCTTTTAAGGGATACACATGGCTACACAGATATACTGACAACACAAATGCTGCAATTAATCGGAGCATCTTTTGGATACGTCTGATCTTTTGTCTGCAATTCCTACTCCTAAAATGCAAATACCAGTTTTGTTTTCAACTATGTACTTTTTGCTATAATACAAATAAGATTCTTCATTCCCCACTGAATATTTAAATAAAGAGAATCTATTTGAACATGCTTTCCCTAAAATGAATGTTAACAGTCATTTATGAAACAGAATGAATAACTATTTGGTCTACAGAGGAAAGCAAAATATTCAGAATCAATCTCTCATTAAAACATCACTGTAATAAAATATGCATCCAAACACACCAAACCGCTAATATATTTTAAACGTTGATCTGTCTCAGATGTTAACTACACAGAATGTTTCATTAAAATATGTTGTCTGTTTATTCATTTAAAAGATCTTTTTTGAGAGCCACTGTGTGTCAGGCCATCTTCTAGGTAATGGGCGTAGTGAATAAATGAGACAAAATCCTTGCACACATGGGGCCTTCCACCCAATTCTCATTTTGAATTTCCATGTGCTGTGGGAGGCATTGAGTGGGAGGTAATTGATCATGGGGGCAGGTCTTTTCCTGTGCTGTTCTCATAATAGTGATTAAGTCTCACGAAATCTGATGGTTTCCTAAGGGGCAGTTGCCATATATAAGTTCTGCCTCTTTGCCCACTGCCATCCATGTAAGACATGACTTGCTCCTCCTTGGCTTCTGCCATGATTGTGAGGCCTCCCCGGCCCTGTGGAACTGTAAATCCATTAAATCTTTATATTTGTAAATTGCCCGGTCTCAGGTATGTCTTTATTAGGAATGTAAAACAGACTAATACAGGGTTTATGCTTTATGGAGAAAAATTTTAAAAAATTAATTTTTTTTTGAGACAGGGTCTCATGCTGTTGTCCAGGCTGGAGTGCAGTGAGGGGACCATAGCTCGCTGCAACCTCCAACTCCTGGGCTCAAGTGATGCTCTGATCTCAGGCTCCCAAAAATGAAAGTGATTTGGTGATGAGTAATTTAAGGCAAGACAGCAGGGTACAGAGAAATGGACAGAGGAGGAGGCAGTGAAGAAAACGCCCTGAAGCAAGATGGGAATCAGTCCTTTGAGAAAGAGATGTGATCCCAGTGTGCCTGGCAGGGCAGTGAGGGGCAAATGTACAGAGGTGGCATGGAGAGTGAGGAAGACCCTGCCTGTCGGGCTTCCTGATTGTGCCAAGTGATGCAGGAAGAAGGTATTGCAGAGCTTTGGAGGAGACCTGGTGTCATGTGATTACAGGTTTAAAAGATCCCTCTGCAGCACTGGAAGAGCAGAAGCAGGAGAAAAACGACTTCCAGCAAGTTCAGGGTGGTTTCTCTGGACACTTATCCCAAAAATGCACTGGTTTTACTTTTAGAACTGTTCGTGGGCGTGCACTTTGTTATCTTGCAGGGTCCAAGAGCAAGTTCCAATTTCTGTCTTTTTGTTGTTGTTGTTGTTGTTGTAACCTACTTCTTTTCTTTTTAAAAAAATTTACATAGGTTTTGGGGGAACAGATGGTATTTGGTTACAAGAATAAGTTCTTTAGTGATACTTTGTAAGATTTTGATGCACGCATTACCCAAGCAGTATATGCGAACCCAATGTGTAGACTTCTATCCCTCATCCCCTTCCCAGCCTTTCTCTGAGTCCCCAGTCTACTGTATCATTCTTTTGCCTTTGAATTCTTATAGCTTAGCTCCCACTTATGAGTGAGAATAGATAATGTTTGGTTTTCCATTCCTGAGTTACTTCAGTTAGAGTAATAGTCTCCAATCCCACAAAGGTTGCTGCGAATGCCATTAACTTACTCCTTATTATGATTAAGTAGTATTCCATTGTATACGTATACCACAGTTTCTTTATCCACTCATTGATAGGCATTTGGGTTAGTTCACATTTTTGCAATTGCGAATTGTGATGCTATAAACATGTATATGCAAGTATCTTTTTCATAACCTAACCACTTTCTAATTAAGCTGTCAGGTTTTGGAAAGTTTGTAGAAGTGACTCAGAACTTAATTTCTGGGTGGTTTGAAGGTCTGCGGTGAGGGATATAGAAACATTCAGAGGTTAAGCCAGAAATGCTGCATTCTAGAGGAGAAACTTGATCTCTCAGTGTCTGGGAATGTCAAAGAAGTGAAGTTTGCATACATTATCAGACTAGTACCAAGACGTTCAATACATAGGATATCACTACTTTCTGCGAAGCAGAATAGCACGCACACAAAATGCAGGTATTTGGTTGAGGTTCAATGTATGCTTCACACCTCAGGCTACCAAGCAAAGACAATCCTTACAGGGTCAGGTCTATGAAAGCAAAACATTCCTAACGCAAAACAAGCCAAAGAAAGCTACAGAGAACACTTTTGCTTAAATATAGTTTTTAGAGTTTAAGTTGTTGAACGTGAGTTGAACAGGGCTGGGAATGGATTTACTTAAATTTAATGCTTGGGATGCCTTGAACAAGCATGTGTCACTGAAATTGACAAAGTTAATTCAGAACCCTGCATGGTTTTTAACGAAAAGAGCTCTTGTTTGATGTGGGCTCTCCATCGGGAAGCTGAGCTGGGCACCCAGCGTCCTGGCACAGGAGCAGGCACTAGATTCGGTTTTGAATCCCCAATGTTTGCTGGGCCACTGTGATCAATTCCGTCTCATCAAGCCTCAGTGTTCACATTATGAGCCTCCTCCTTTCTACCTCAAAGGGTGGCCATGAGAAGTAAAGAATGAAATTCATGGAAAGTACTTGCCATACTGCACTGGAAAGATAATTATTGCTATGATTATCAGCAAACTTTAAATGTTTCATTCTGCCTCTATGATAATAAAGTTTTCAATTTCTCCTTAGAGTAAAATAAATTATGGCATTTTTGGATACTATTATTATATTAACTAAGGCAGGGAGCTCTACTGTGCAGCGGTCTCAGAAATAAAATGAGGGTGAGGGCCTTTCTTCTTTCCATGCTGAGGGTCAGGAGAGTCCTGTGGTTACCCGGTCCCACCAAAGAGGCCAGCATTTGTTTATCCTGATGTATGGCTACTGCTGGCCACGGGAGAACCTGTGTTGGACACATCCCTTATCAGGCATTAGGCACTGATTAGTAACTAACAAGTAGCACCGTCCAAAATCAGGAGGTTTGTGTATTTCACCTAACTTTTGTTCTTCAGTTGTAGAAGAAATGTAAGCATGTTTCATGATTATGCCAGTGATGCTTCATTTGGGGGAATTACTTTGTGATATTTTGCATTCTTGACCTCTTACACACTGAGTGTCACTACTGCCTCCAAATTATGGTGAGAAGATTCACACAGGTTTTAGAATTTTATTTGAGGGTCCTGTCACCTTCAGGTAGAGTAGAAAATGAGTAACAGACTGTTAACATTGATATGCTATGTTTATCAAACCTCCTTCTCTGTATAATCAGGAGGGTCTCGATCTCTTGACCTCATGATCCACCCACCTCGGCCTCCCAAGGTTATTCTTTTTTTTTTTTTGAGACAGAATCTTGCTCTGTCACCAGGCTGGAGGGCAGTGGAGCAATCTTGGCTCACTGCAATCTCCACCTCCTGGGTTCAAGCAATTCTTCCGCCTCAGCCTCCCGAGTAGCTGAGACCACAGGTGCGTGCCACCACACCCAGCTAATTTTTGTATTTTTAGTAGAGATGAGGTTCTACCATATTGGCCAGGGTGGTCTCGATCTCTTGACCTCGTGATCCGCCTGCCTCAGTCCCCCAAAGTGCTGGGATTACAGGCGTGAGCCACCGTGCCTGGCCTCTGTATAATCAAACGTAAGATGTCAGAGACGACTTTGACATGTTTTCTTAGAAACAAACACTATGGCTGGACGTGGCAGCTCACACCTGTAATCCCAGCACTTTGGAAGGCCAAGGTGGGAGGGTCACCTGAGGTCATGAGTTGGAGACTAGCCTGGCTAACATGGTAAAACCCTATCTCTACTAAAAATAGAAAAATTAGCTGGGTATGGTGGTGCATGCCTGTAATCCCAGCTATTGTGGAGGCTGAAGCAGGATAATTGCTTGAACCAGGGAGGTGGAGGTTGCAGTGAGTCAAGATCGCGACACGGCACTCCAGCCTGAGTGACAGCAAGACTCCATTAAAAAAAGAAGAAAAAAAAAAGAGAAACAAACACTACGGTTTAATATCAATTAAAATACTGATGCCCCTAAAGCAAAATAATAATAATAAATAAAATGTTGTTCAAAATCTCTCTTCCAAATTATTGAACTAGAAATAAGATTTGATAATGAAGGGGCCTAAGGAAAATATTGTTTTAGGATCATTCCAAAGAGCTCACATAGTCCAGTTACAAATACTGTCACACGTCTCTCTCTTCCCCAAAATACATCATACAGAAATGGTGTCTGTTGTTCTAGCTGTCGTCCCAGACATGTTGCATCTTGTTCAGGTTCTCACCCTTCACTGTCTACCCTCGTTTGCCATCATTGATGGTGTTGGGATCATCTCACTGCTCCCCATGCTGCATCCCATTTCTTGTGCTGCAGCCAAAATAATGTCCCCATTTCCGATCCTAAGGATGACCCTACCTTGCTTCAAAGTTCTCTGGTGACCAACTTCATTCTTAGTCCGGATCCTATCTAGGACTCAGGAAACCCTGTGTGATGTGAACATTGCTGTCTTCCCCTGGCACTTATTTCGTGACATCTTTCCTGGCATTTCACAATCCAGGCATACTACGATTTCTTTTAGTACCTGAGGTTGTCTCCCCTCTTCAGCCTTCACACCTGCTGTAAACATTTAGTCCACTCTTTCCTCTGTTTTCTCATTGAATCCATGCACTGTTGATATTCTAATGCAGTCTGCACTTGCTCGGGGATGGCCCGTAGCCTACGTGTCTCTAAAACCACTCTCTTTTCTGTTGCAAGACTTGTCACTCTGCATTATATTTTTTGTGCTTTACTGTAAGCCCTGGGAGGGTCTTTATTTGTGGCTGTTAAATCTGCAGCACCTATTCCAGGAGTCAACACAAAACAGATGCTTTTCAAAATCATTGTTCTTATTAAACTTCGCAATTTAATTTTTATTTTCATTCACATTTATTTATATTTTAATTGACAAATAAAAATTGTATATACTGATCATCTACAGCATGTTAGTTTCAAATATGTATACATATCATAATGGCTAACTGAAGCTAATTAATATATGCATTACCTTACATACTTTTTTCATTTTTTTCTTGAGAACACCTATACTCTTTGCAATTTTCAAGAACCTAATACATTATTATTAACCGCAGTCACCATGTTGTATAATAGTTCTCTGAACTTATTTATATGTTGCATTTATTTATTTGAGATGGAGCCTTGCTCTGTTGCCCAAGCTGTGGCGTGATCTCAACTCACTGTAAGTGGACCTACGATGGAGTTTTAAACATACAATTCCTACATAAGAACGTATTTGGTATACACTTGACTTTCAGAAAGGGCTGAGAACAAAGCAGAAAGGAATAAAACATAATTGTGCCTTCAGAAGCATAGTTAGCATGCTTGCTTGTTTTCTTTTATGCAGTCAACTGCGGGTGTCTCAGGGGCTACATGGAAACATGACTAGGGAGTTCCCTGGCCCTTCAGATTCTGCTGTAGACACATCCTCTGTTAACACTGTCTCTCGTGCTGATGTCAGGTCAGGCAGGGCAGGGCTGTGCACAGACACTAGACAGGTAGTGCAGAATTCCCTCAGTCTACACTGCTGTGTGTTCTTTGTTCTCTGTGACCTGTCTCCACAAGTAGATGAGAACTCCACAAATGACAGCTTGATGAGGTTCCTTCTCTTCCCTTCCAAAACCACTTATGAAAATTCTTTGTATAAAGGCACTTAACGAATAAAACTAAATTCTAAAATTATGTTCACCCACAGTCATGTATGAAGAGCAATTTCTCTAAATCTAAGTAGATGACTATTGGATTATATAAGCTAATATCCCTAAATTTTAGTGAGAATGATTTACCAAGAGTTTAAATCACACCACGTTCTGCTCCCATAGTTGTGCAAATTTATTCTAGGCAGGGTAATAAAATTTCTGTTTGACATATGAAATAGACTTGGTTGCTGCAGTCTTTGTTACCATGAAGAGTTCATTTAGATTCTTCAAGTTATCGCAGAATTGATGTGCTATGATGATGTTCCATAAATAAGAGGGACCTTTAAATTCTATAAGGGTTGCCACTGGATTGCAATTAATATTCTGCAGAAACCATTTAGCTATAGCTGTTCAGGAAATATTTCTTAAAAAATAGTGGAAAACGTTTAGCTTTTAGACAGCTAACTTTTTATCTCCCAAAATAGCAGACCAAACCACTTATCATCTGTGTAAGATATTTACACAACTCCTTATGTGTTTATTCATATAAAAGCAATGTTGTCTAGTTTGTATATCTAGCTTTTTCCTCATGTGCTATTTGACTGCCATCTGTATTCTGCTTAGGGCTTAAAAAATTGAAACACAAGCTAGAATAAATAATGTGTGTTCCACGGCGACTGTAACTACTCCACGAGGTAAGCGCTAACAAACAAATTAAAATGGCCCAAAAATCAGTACCTGCTTCCATTTTCTGGCTGAAACAGAGAGTGACTAAAAGCAACAGTTTCTTGTGCAAGTGATCACATTGTGCCTGCTCTTAGATTAATTCTCATTTTTTTCCCCTGAGGCTTTCACTAAGAAATCTCTAAAATAATTGATTTATTTTCATCATCTTTGGGAAACAAGATTGCAGCAAAGGAATGGGAATCTACTGGTCTTGGATGGAGTGTCAGAAGGTTTCTACAAGGTGTGGACGTGGCATATGCTCCCGGCACTACTGAAAACCGCACAACACAGCACAGCCTGGCACCTGGACAGACATGGAGCCTCCAATGACCATGTCCTTGTCCATCACGATCAGTAACAAAAACCCAGAAACTAGCAGATTGCTGTTGCAGCAGCCTGTGCTTGTTAAACTGATGTGTAATTGTGCTCAATTATGGTGTTCTGGGGAAATTCTGTTGTGTACATGAAATATTGTATTTGCTTTTTATACAAGTGTGCTTTGTTTGGTTAAAACAAAAATGAGATGATTTCAAAGGTGTAGTTAAAAGCTACGATGAGGCGGAATTACACCTGCTGTGTTTTTCTTTCCATCTTGTGGCCTCAGCGTGAAATGCTGGGCTCTGGAAATTCAGGCTATAAGTAACCACTGCAATGAACTGTCTCCCCAACTCATCTCCCATGTCTCATGGAGATTGTAAGTGTATACATCTTCAAACTCATTTATAGCATTGTCCAAATTATTTATTACTGCTGTTGGAATTCAGAATTTTGTTTCTGGTACTGCCCAGAAAACTACGAGACTGGACCTCAGAGAGCACTTACTGTGAAAACAACAATTTTATTCAAGATAGTGGTCAGCTGCAATCCTGGGGTCATATTTATTTGGTCAAATTCCCTGACAGTCCCGCTGATCCAGTAACCTGATTTGGGTATAAAAGAGGATTGATTTTGAGTGTAAGATTCAGATCCAACAGTGTCCTGTGTCTCAGCGCAAGGGATCTGTCTGCCATAACCTGCAAGATAACGAGATACAGGCATTCCAGTGACCCCACTGCCCCGCAGCAGAGCAAGAGAAATATACCTCCACATTACAGGGCACCTTCAGTGAATTTCCAGATTGGGGATCAGACAGACACACGGGATTCCACAAACATACGCCTGACCATATGAGGAAATGAGAAGAATGAGTCATTTTAAAGGATGTATTTTTTCCATTTTTGATATTATAGATTTGTTTGAAAGACACAGAAAAAAAAAATACAAGAGTCAAGCTAGTAGCGAAAAGCAGCTCAGAATAAATGACAGGTATGAATAATGCAATTTTACTCTCCAGAATTAATTAGTAGACATTTAGTTCTGGAAAATCGTTTTGCTATAGTGTTATTTTTGTTTATATTATACTCAAGGCATAGCAATATTTAATGCTCTGCTGGGTGTGTTGCCACCATTTAAGGCTGAAACGCCAGTGATAAACCTCACGGAGGTCGAGGCTTCCCAGTGATGACACAAGCTGTGCTGTTCTCTAATTCTTAACTCAGCAGGAACTCAACTTTCTGCATTAGCAAGTGACACATTTCTGTGCCTAAGTGGTCATCCTCACAGAGGGATCCTATTAGTCTTACAATCTGCACCGACCAGATGCTCCAGCTTTATTCTCAAGTTCAGGTTCACTATAAACTTTAAAAATAAAACTAACTCCACGGTCATTTCCAAAATGAAAAACTGAAAATGAAGAATGAAGGTCCTGATCACCAGATGATGTCAGGTGAACAAAATAGGGATAAAAATGCACTAATCTAGAATTTCTGTTTCCAAGTAATAAAAATACACACATATTTTTATTTTTAAATAGGCATATATATTGATTTTTAATAAAAAACTATATGTATTTGTGATTTCATATCGGGAGGAGGATATTCAAGTAACCCTCAGGTATAGGAAATTCTGAAATCTGGAAAATCCCATGTCTGGTCAATTGCTATAGATTCATGACCCCTTTTATCAACAGGATTGACAAACAAACAAATAGAAAAAAAAGTGGAGAAATAATTCAGATTAGTTTAGTCTCCTACAAGTTTCTAAGAAATATCACATGTTCTTATTGAATACCAAATAGCCAGCATCCCAAGAAAAAAAATCTGCATGTCCAGATTCATTGAAAGAAATAATCTTCATCAATACAGTTTTTCATAAATTATTTTATTTTCCTGCTACTTCTACATCATAGTCTGGAAGCAGGACAGTGAAGTGGGAAACATGGACTCCAGAAATAGATCCTATTTAGGTCGAATCTCAGCAACATGCATAATCTATGTGACTTCCTGTGAGTTGTCTGAAGTACTTGTTTATCTAATCATGGATAATATTCATCCCCATAAAGAGCCAATGCATGAAGATTCCATGCGAAGTGCTTAAGTAATGCCTGATGTATATGAAGTTCTGTCTCTTTGCTATTACTAATATTGTTGATACTACTTTTAATTTCATTAGTTGGGAAGTCATTCAACTTAAGGAATGTCAAACTAAGTCCCCAAAATCATTTGATAAAAGTCCTTAAAAGATGCAGCTACTCTATGGTATTTCTTGAGAAACGTATAACTCCAGTCTAACCACGAGAAAAGCATCAGGTCAATACCACCTGAGGAACAGTCTACACAATACCGACCAGCACTCCTCAAAATGCCCAAGGTCATCAAACCAAGGAAAGGCAGTAACAACTGAGAGGGACCAGGTGAGGCAGGACAATTACCTCAGGGTAGATCTGGGTAATTCCCAGGACAGGAAGAGGATATTAGGTTAATTTTTAAAAAGCCATGGAAATTTGAATAAAGTATGACCTTCAGTTAATAATGTTTCCATGTTGTGATTAATGTACCTAGGAGTATAAAATATTAACATTAGGGAAACTAGCTGTGGAGTGGACAGAAATGCTCTGTACTGTCTTTGCTGTGGGTAACACCTCCCATGGGCACCGAGGAAGGAGAACTGTCTAGACCCCAGGCACAATTAGTGCCTGAAGAATATATTACACTGTTATTATTCAGCTATTTCCTTTCTATAATCCTTTATATATAATCATATATTAGTTTATAGAATTAGTGCCTGAAGTATAACTTACTGCTTACATATATCTAGCTTATATAATCATACTTAATACTTATATCTAGCATACTTAGTTCCATATAATCATATAGGTACCGTAGTTGGAGCTGTACTGACACATTTAGTGCTGATTTATAGAATCCTTCTACATAACCATAGTAGTTTGTAGTAAGAAGAATGCCTAGAGCAGTCACAGAACAGAATCAGTACATGGGAAAACAGCCAGACCAGGACAAGAACCAAAGACACAGGCGGTGATGTCCCTGCCTGAAAGAGCATACACTGTATGGCAGGCTTAGAGCAAGGGCCTCTTCTCCTGATAAAGGAGCTGTAGTACCTTGCATCCAGTTCCTGTGGAAAGTAGGCCTCAGGCCTGAGATCTTGGCAATGACCAAGGGAGAAGGAGCACTCTGGTGTGACCAGCCACTGCGGCTGTACACCCTGTCAGTCTTTTCCCCCTTCTGTGCTAGCTCAAATCATCCTCCCGCAAATATCTTAAGAGAAGAGCACAAGTCTGTCAGCTCCCACTGCATTGGCTTACAGTATCCTTCTATTAGAAATCCTTTGAAGTCTCCAGCCCCTAGATAAGAAGTGTTGCACACGACACCTGTTGCACACAGCTCACTTCCTTGCCTTGGTGACCTAACGGGGTTGGACCCTTTTTCTGTACATGACCCTCTACTACTGCACATGGCACAGCCCCTTCCGGCGCACGGTCCACCTCTCTGCCCAGGTGACATAATGGGGTGGCCCCCTCGCTTGTGTTTCACGTGATCATGTATGCCCCATTACTAAGCCTATAGATGATGACCTCACTCACGACCCTGCCCCCGATTATACCTAATAAATAGAGAGGCTCCTGGGTATTTGGGGGTCGCTGATCACCACACAAAGGTTGTGTGGTCCCCCAAGTACAGATGCTCTTCACCAGTTCTTCAGTGTCCTATCTCTTTACTTCTTGGATGCTGCACCTCAGCACAGCATAAGGGACACCCCACGACCCTGTGGGGCCAACAGCCCTACATCTGCAACTTTACTATAAACTTAAATTAAAAATTAAAAATTTTAATTTTGAAAAAAGAAGTAAATGTTGTTTTTAATTGTCTACTATTGTTTTGGTTAAAAATTTGTCAAATTGTAAAATGCTGGGTCTCAGTACCTTTCTCACGCTTGAAATGATTCCTTTTAGGCATAGGTTATAGAGTACTAAGATTCTGAACCTTCTGTTACTTTCACCTTATGTGCATAGATTGAAAAGATCCCTTAAACACATAAAAATAGTACATGTTTACACTCATATAGATAGATAGATAGATAGATAGATAGATAGATAGATAGAGAGAGAGATAGATAGATAAGAAAAATGCTTCCCATGATTGAGAATAATCACTCTGGTTTCTCTTGGTCCAGTTATCTAATAATCAGAATTTATCACATACTAAAGAGACTAATACTGCCTATTTGTAGTTTTCTTCTGTGCTGTAAATTATAAAAAAAAAAGACACTAAAACTGTGCAAAGTTTTACAGTGCTAATGGTCATTTTATCACATATCTGAAAACAATAAAGCTTCATTTGCCGATTCTATGCTCATTTTTAGTATGAAAAAATGTAAACTGTATTTTTAAGATGTTATGAAATTGGTAGGCAATTTCTTTTCTTAAACTCGTAAGAAAATTGAAGACAATTGAAAATTCAAGATAATTGAAACCAAGTGTAGAGGAAAATGTACAGTCATAAAAAGTATAAAGGGTGGTGGTCTTCAGGGACTGGACCCAGGGATTGGTCAGCGGTTATCCAGAAGGAAAGATCTGGATATAGGTTGAGAAGGATGGGAGCCACACATATAATGGACAGTCACTACATAAAATACAGGTTATAATTAACAAAAGATAAACATCATTCTCTACCTGACCAAGGGCTTCATTATTACTTTATTTACTCGAAACAAAGAATAGAGGAGTTCTCACTACGAAAATAACAATTTTGTAGACTCTAGTAGTATCGGGCCATTCAAGATAATATTTAGCCTCTTTGATTATCATGTCTTAATCCCCAAGATTAAAAAAAAGCCCCAGATTTCTAAATGATAGATTCTACAAATTTATTTAATTTAATTTTATTGTTTGTTTGTTTGTTTGTTTGTTTGTTTATTTATTTATTTATTTATTTATTT
>PVKV010001298.1:0-50636 GCA_004027835.1 Alouatta palliata
GGTCGAAATGAAGGAAAAAATGCTAAGGGCAGCCAGAGAGAAAGGTCAGGTCACCCACAGAGGGAAGCCAATCAGACTCACAGCAGATCTCTCAGCAGAAACTCTACAAGCCAGAAGAGAGTGGGGGCCAATATTCAACATCCTTAAAGAAAAGAACTTTCAACCCAGAATCTCATATCCAGCCAAACTAAGCTTCATATGTGAAGGAGAAATAAAATCCTTTATGGACAAGCAATTATTGAGAGATTTTGTCACCACCAGACCTGCTCTACAAGAGCTCATGAAAGAAACATTAAGCATGGAAAGGAAAAAGTAGCAGTCACTGCAAAAGCAAACTAGTTGGCAAAGACCAAAAATGCAATGAAGAAAATGAGTCGACTAATGGCCTAAACACCCCAATCAAAAGACACAGACTGGCAAAAAAAGTTTTGCAATCTACCCATCTGACAAAGGGCTAATATCCCGAATCTACAAAGAACTAAAACAGATATACAGGAAAAGGGCAGGCAACCCCATTCAAAGGTGGGCGAGGGATATGTACAGACACTTTTCAAAAGAGGACACATATGAGGCCAACAAACATGAAAAAATGCTCGTCATCGCTGGTCATTGGAGAGATGCGAATCAAATCCACATTGAGATGTCATCTCACACCAGTTAGAAAGGCGATCATTAAAAAATCTGGAGACAACAGATGCTGGAGAGGATGTGGAGAAATAGGAACACTCTTACACAGTTGGTGGGACTGTAAATTGGTTCGGCCATTGTGGAGGATGGTGTGGCAGCTTCTCAAGGATCTAGAAATGAAGATTCCATTTGATCCAGCAATTCCACTATTGGGTATATACCCAAAGAACTATAAATTGTTCTACTATAAAGACACATGCACACATATGTTCATTGCAGCCCTGTGTACAGTAGCGAGGACCTGGAGGCGACCCAGGTGCCCATCAATGATAGACTGGACAAAGGATGTGGTACATGTACACCATGGAATACTACATAGCCATAAAAAATGATTAATCCTTTGTAGGGACTTGGATGAATCTGGAAACCATCATTCTTAGCGGACTGACCGAAGAACAGAGAGCCAAGCACCGTATGTTCTCACTCATAGGTGGGTGTTGAACAACAAGAACGCGTGTACTCAGGGAGAGGAGCATCACACATAAGGGACAGTTCAAGGGGGTAGGGGAGAGACAATGGGGGGTGAGGAGGGAAGGGAGATTGAGGAGGGATAACATGGGGAGAAATGCCAGATATAGTATGCATCTAAAGTAAAATAAATAAATAATTTTAAAAAAAAAGGGATGAATGTGTTTTTCTCTGTTGATCCAGACATTCTCTTACCTTTGGGTTTACAGTATAGTTTTCAAATTACTTTTTCCCTACTCTTGAAGTGACAGTGATTGTAAGGATGGGGAACAAATTATGTGGGGGAGAGTCAATACCATCTACATCAGATGCTTCAAAAGTCTACATCGGAAAGTGATGTGCTGTTGTTGCCCATTGCAGTCCCACAGTGAATCTGTGATTGCTAAGTATAATGTGATTTTAGCTGCTTTCCCTTCTGTTTGAATTAATGTTTCTTTTCGTTGCTCTTAGCTAACATGTTATTCAAATTCAAAACATTATTATATTCTCTCTTTTCTATTTCAGATCAAATTTTATTAACAAACCTGACTCCTACTCATTTTATTGTCAGTCCCCTTAAGGTATAACCAGCAGCCTTCATGCTTTTAGAAAGAGTGAGGCAGCACAATTAGTTGAGCTGATACCTTAAAGGCTTAATGTTAAAAATACCTATAAATCAAAACTCATAAAACACATTAACATTTTTAAGCAAAATTGTCCCAAAGGCCACTTAAAGGAGATAAATATGAGCTTTCTTTCCAAATGTCTCATATCACTGCCTTTTAAATATTTTTCTCCTTGATATTTTGGAGGCGACTATCATGCTATTATATGTCTGCTTTAGAAAAGCCATTTTAAACAACTAATGTGAGAAAAATCAATCTGAACTCACAATCCATTTTAAGCACCATTATAGTAAACGTCTGTCTGCATATAACATATGTGCCCATGTTTAAGATGCTTGGAGAAATATACTGTATCCTTAAAAGATGTAGTTGATGTAAAAGTATTGATCTTGCAAAATGTAAGGGGTAAGAAGTGTATTACTGGGTGGATATAATTTCTAAAAATTACCTAGTGAAAATTCAAGAATAATGGTTCATATCTGGAGTCTTTTTTCATGTAATTTCATTCACACCAGTAAGTAATGGTTACCAGGCAGCAGTTCTTCCCAATATTAATCATGAACACAAAGACACACACACATGAAAACTCACATAAAATTGAAGGAACACATGTGTGCACTTGCCCACACTTAACTGTGCCTACACATACACTCAGATAGACATACACACACATACATAACCCTGGGTATCTCTAACCTTTGGGTCCCTGTTTCCAGTTCTTTTCAGATTGAAATTATGCATAAGAAGAATTTTGTCCAAAAAATTCTAGGTCACTAGAGATTTAAAAACGCAAATGTTTTGGGAATAGGGGCTGAGAATTTTTCTATACACTCTCCTCCCACCACCATTCAGGTAGTTTCTTGCAAGCAGTTCCTGAACCATTATACTTTCTCATAAGCATAACAAACTTTGACATAACAAGAAGAATGACATCTGAAATATCATTTATTTTATCTTGTTGTTCTACTATTTAGTAAAATTTTAGTCAACTTTTCCCCTAAGATTTACACATTTTAAATTAAGAAACAAATAAGAGACATTACTTAATAAACTTAAGTCCAGACCCTCTTAATTACTAGCAGTGAAACTCTGCTTAAATTTCAGTTTATCTGAGTCTCATTTTGTCTCATCTGAAAAATGAGAATAATAAACTTCCTTCTCTTCCTTATAAACCCCAGCAAGAGAAGTGAGCTGAAACATGAATATTTTTAACTGTGAAGCAGTAGACAGCATTACTAGCTATTAAATAGCCCTATTAGTATATTTGACAATTCTCTGCCTTATCACTAGTAAATACAAAGTATAAATTTATATTCTGCCTGCTGATTCAAAGAGCCAGAAAAATATATTTATCAAAGTGAGATATGGGTGCTTTCTAAACAAAATCTTCTAAAAAGCTTTCCACCCTATAAAGAGAACATAGTTTTGTGGGAAGTGCACTGAACTGGAGATTAAAGTACAGAATTCCACTAATTATTTGATGACAATCAAAGATCTGATATTCTGCATTCTCCAAGTACCATTTAAATTGAAATCTGGAAATGTGGCTAGAAGTCTTCTTTTAATTTTTTTAATTTTTTGAGTCAGGGTCTTGCTCCGTCACCCAGGCTGGAGTGCAGTGGCTTTTGGGGAATCACTACAGCCTCAAACTTTTGGGCTCAGGTGATCCTCAGCCTCCCAGTGGTCTTTGGTAGAGAGCCTGATGGAGTCTCATGGTACAGAAGATTAAACAATGTCTTTTAATTTTAACAAAGTTCTGCAATCCTAAATAAATAAATAAGCTACAGAATTGCAAATCTCACTTTGGCCAAGAGTTAGCTATAGAGTTTGGACCAAATGGACTTATTATTCTTGGGCTAATTTAGATTTAAATTGTCTCTATATCAATAGTTATATCTACATTTATATTCGAATAAATTTTTAGATTAAGGATGCATAAACTATCTTTTTGGTTAAACTATTATTAAATGTTGACTCAACCACAATTTTCACTCTTCTGTTTTAAGTAAAACTGCCATTTTAAAAATCTCAATTGCTCCTCATCCAAACAATTAGAGATTTGTTTATCTTCATTTTCACAGTGATTGTGCTCATGATGATTCCAAAAATCACACTGTTGTCAATGTTAATAATAATTATGGTAGATCAAATAATAATTTTAAGCTTTTGTCATCTTGAGGTAGAATCTATTTGCGCACTCCTTGACCCTGGACAGGCTGTGTGTCATGCTTTAACCAACAGAAATGCAAACGAAGCATTCCTAGCCTATATGTGACAAAAGCTTTCTTACTGTCATGTGACTAATCCCAGACTAAGCTAATCTACTGAAAAATGAAAGAACATAGGCAAGTTGTCTGCCCCTTCACAACTCTCTGTTGCTCCAGCCACCAATTACCCAATCATCAGAAGCAGAGCTGTCCTCTGAACTGCAGCCCACTGCAAATGTCAGTGAGACCAGGCTGCCCAGCTAAGCCCAACCCCAAGTGCTGAATATAGAACAGTGAGCTAAAGAAATTATAGTTTTAAGACAGTAAGTATTGGAGGGTTTTCTAAGCAAAAGATAAATAAATAAATAAATGGAAATAACCAGAAAAAAATAAAAAGAAAATCAAACTGTAGATATTAACAAATGATAAGTTGATTCTAAAATTTATATTGAGAGACAAAGATACCAGAATAGACAAAACAATTCTGAGAAAGAAAAATAAAGCTGGAGGAGTCACATAACTTTATTTCAAGACTCACTGGGAAGTTACAGTAATCAAAACAGTGTAGTAATAATAGAAACACATATCAGTGGGACAGAATTGAGAAATACTATTTTTCCAAAGGTGCAAAGTAAACTCGAGAGAGAAACAGAAATTTGCAGAAATGACTGATTCTAGGTCTGGGGAAGGAAAAATATAAAATGAGTCTGGGGCAATTTGTAGTGACAGTAAATAAGAAAATGCTAAGAACAGATAGAATCAGAGCATGCCAAGGAGATAGCAGAGCCAGTTTGAAACAGCTTCCAATGGCTAAAGCTGGAATAACAAAATAAAGCAGTATTGAATTACAACTAAACTGTAAAATAAATATCCATAACTCCATCCTATATAAATAATTAATTGAATACATAAGTAAAGTCAAATGAAGAGACAAATCTATAAAAAAGAATTCTGAACAGTTTTTATAAAAACTTTCCATTGGGGGAGTTTATTTTCTCCCTTTCTTGAGTATAGACTGCACTTAGTGACTTCAAAGTTTAAAATTTAAAAAGGGATGAAAAAGTAGTTTATAGTGGAGAAGTTTGGCAAACATTACCTTAATCAAGACATCAGGGTTACTACCACCAGAAATAAAATGTCACATTTATAACACATACCTTTAACACCTCGTAATAAGAAGACAATCACACCTTTAAAATCATATTCTCCAAAACCCACATCCCTAGTCTTAGCAGCAGAAAAAAAAAAAAAAATGAGAGACATCCTACAAAACTTTCAGGATCTCTTTAAAAGTAAGGAAATACTAAGTAAATATCCAGGCAACAGGAGACTAAAGAGAAAATGATGATTAAATGTAAGGTTGCTTTCTAGATAGGATTCTAGAACAGAAAAAGGACATTAAGAGAAAGTGAATGGTGAATGAGGTGAACACAGGTGATTATAAAAAGGCAGACACAAGAGATTCTTAGTGTTCAACTTCTCTACGTCCTGACTGTTGTTATAAACACATGAACCTAAACATGTGATAAAATGGCATAGAAATAAATATACACATACCAGTACAAGTAATACTGTTTCAATAAGTCCTGTAAGATACATGTTAATATCTTGGTTGTGATATTGCACTATATATATTTGCAAGATGTTACATTAGGGAAATCAGGCAAAGAGTACATAGAATCTTAATGTACTTTTTACAAATGCATGCAAATCTACAATCATCTCAAATTTTTTTTAAGTATAATTTAAAAAATTAATCTGAAAAAAAAAAAGGATGGCCTCTTTGATTTTCACTTTGAGATGGGCACTGGTAAGTCTGATGCTGTAAAACTATACACTGTGCCACGGTCTGCGAGGGGAGTAAGCAGCTAGCCCAGCCAGTGTTTCACATGAGTTAGCTATGTGAGATGGTGGTTAAGCTATCCCATTAGGCATTAATTAAGTGAGTTATGTAAGAAGATTTTCCACAAAGAAGGAATAATGTGAATGGAACCATGTAGACCAGAAGCAGCATGACAGCATAATATGAGAGAGAAAAGTATGAGGACAGAGGTAATGAAGACTAACACAAAAGACAGGTAGGTAGCTGCCACACCACCAAGCATCTTTTATGTCACAATCAAGAGGTTGGAGATTTTATGGAAGTGATGGGTCAATGGAATGGTTATATATGGGATTTAAACACTTTATTCTGGTTCTAACCAAAAAATAATTGGAACTGGGGGACTAGATTTAACCAACCCAAATGCCCATCGATGATAGACTGGACAGGGAAAATGTGGCACATATACACCATGGAATATTATGCAGTCATCAAAAATGATGAGTTTGCATCCTTTGTAGGGACATGGATGAACCTGGAAACCATCATTCTCAGCAAACTGACACAAGAACAGAAAATCAAACACCGCATATTCTCACTCATAGGCGGGTGTTGAACAATGAGAACACATGGACACAGGGAGGGGAGCATCTCACACTGGGGTCTGTCGGGGGAAAAAGGGGAGGGACAGTGGGGGGTGGGGAGTTGGGGAGGGATAGCATGGGGAGAAATACCAGATATAGGTGATGGGGAGGAAGGCAGCAAATCACACTGCCATGTGTGTACCTATGTAACAATCTTGCATGTTCTTCACATGTATCCCCAAACCTAAAATGCAATAAAAAGTATATATATTAAAAAAAAAATTTACTCAAATTTCATAACCAACTGAGATAATTTCTTTGAGCATGACAAAGATAAATGGTGATAATGAGGGAGTAGAGGAGGATAGATTAAATATCTTGTGTTGTCTTTAAAGACATATTGATTACTTACAGAGGGCTACAGAATGAAAGTTACATAGAATGGGTTTCACCTTAAGTGACTAAGTGAGAGGTGGGGCATTTGTCAGAGGCAAGGAACCCAGGAGGACCAGCAGGTCTGAAGGGAAAAAAAAAGTGGATTAAGTTTTAGACTTCTGGCTGAAAGTGCTTAGCATAGCTCCTGGTGGGTTATAAAGTCCCAGGAAAATGTCCACTATGGTCTTTATGTCCAGATGTTCCCTACATTTCTGTCAGAGCACCTATAACATTTTACTTTATGTAGATTGGTTTAAACCTGCTAAACTTAAAGTCCTCATAATCAAGGGCTACTTTGTATGTCTTTTCATTGGAGTGTAGCACGTTTTCTGGCACATGGTAGGTGTGATAGGATGTCAAAATGGGCTATTTCTGTTTCAGAATTTTTGCAAAGACTCAAAGGCCAAGAAGAATTGTTTCTATGCACTCCACATCCTAAAACAAGGCTCTAAGTACTTCTGTAAGACATTAAGAGATTGCAATAAGATGTTTCCAGGATTAGCCCATTTCTCCCCTTTGTTTTTATTGTTGTCGTAGAGGGGAGTTGGGTATTGTATAGAACAGGAAATGAGAATTTGAGAAGATGATTTTTTGAAATTGATTTTTTAAAGTGAATAATTGTTGGAATTCTGTGACATTTGCTTTTTCCACCCGATGGAGAAGGATGACCTCAAGTCAGGTGAGTGGGGCTTCACGGAAATTGTTTGGAGAGCTTAATATGAATTTTCTGAAGCTAGAGGGACTTGGGTTCTAGCATTTGACTCCTCCAGAATAAGTAAGAAGGATAAAACACTTGAATTGTGTATATCTGAAATATCAAAATAAAAAAAGAAGAAAGAAGGCCTATGATGGAGAAAACCTTATTTATCCTGAAGGCAGGGCAAATATCATGTGTTTGGGACTTCATTAGAATTCTGAAGTTAGTTGGCCTAGCGTCATCTTAACAATAGCCCTGAAAGGGATAGAGGGTTTCCATCAGAGAGGTGATTACTCGCAGACCAGTGGCTGAGAGGGGTGGTCAAAAGGGGAGTAGATGTATGTCAAGGGAATTGCAGGTACAAGTCACATCAGGAGGATCTCTGTGGAACACACAGAAACTCAGAAGAGAAAGAACCAAAAATTGTTTCTTTACCACCCTGCGTATGTTGACACCAAATTCCAAGTTTAATAATCTAATTAGGTTTTTAATATCTCTGATCTTCCTTTTACCCCCAGCAACCCAATAAAAGCCAGCAAGGGAAGGTAGGATTAGAGAAGTGAATTTATAAATATAGTTCTGGAGAAGAAGCAGCACTAAAGAATTTGATAGAAATCAAATTCTCAGACCCAAAAGACCCTACCAAATCAGAAATGCTCAGGGAGAGGCAAAGCAACTTGCTCAAAAATTCCTCCAGGTGGATCTGATTCACGAAAACATCTGATAACCACTTAGAGAAATTAAGAGCGGAAGGGGTTTCACTGCACCACTCTTCTCCATTGCAGGCCTGAGATGTAGAAGGAAATGAGCTCCCAGACAGATCAAGAGGACATTTGAATAGGATATAAATGTTAAATAACTGAAATTGAGAGTTTCCTTTGTCCTAGTAAGGACTCAAAGAAGTGATAGTCTAGACGTAAGAGAAAAGAATGAGTTTAGAGAGTGTTTGATAAGAAAACGGGTAAAATAGAGCCTTTTTCTGATTGTCTCCTGCAGAGTTTAGTTCATATAATAAGCCTGCCAGGAAGCTACCAAGTACATAGTATGTGTATTTGAGTAAGTTTATTACACAAGTCTGAAACTCAAGTGAAAGGTCCGAAGAAGAGATAATGATTTTGCTGTCCATTGCGTATGGATGCTTGTTAAATCCCTGAGAAATGTGAGGAAATGTAGAAACCATCAGGCAACAAAAGATTGGAGTCTGAATACACCAATATTTAAATAAGAGCTGAAGGAAGAAGATCTCACAAGGCAGTGGAAACAGAATTGTTAGAAACGTCAAAGAAAAAACTAAGAGAAAGTGGTAAAATACATGGCAAAGCAGAAGAGCCAAAGAACAAAAGCAAATTATGAATGGGTTACATTTCCCTTAGAGACCTGAGAGTATATGTGAAAATGTGGAATATTTTTCTTCCCCAGAAGCTTAGCAGGCAATAGAGGAGAGACAGGCCCGGAGCTGGAAGTGAGGGTGGGAGATGAAGGAAAGTTTCTAATTCATGTGAGACAGAATGTACAAGATATTTATAAGGTGCAGGTAAAATAAATACAGGAATAGAAGTGGAATGTTTCTAACACAAAGAAATGGTAATATTTGAGATGAGGACTATCCCAATTACCCTGATTTGATCATTACACATTGTATGTTTGTATCAAGATATGATGTGTACCACACAAATATGTACAATTAGTACATATCCATAATAATTAAACATTAATTTTTAAAGAACCATTTAATATAAAGATGCTGAACATGAAGGAGTAAGTTTTAGTGACATAGCAAGATCCAGAAAGGGTAGAGGAAGTGAGGGACAATGGACACAGGGGAACAACTTCATTACTGGTTAAACAGCTGGTTGTTTAAACAAAATTTTACCATGGTTCTTTTGAAACAGCAATTGAATGTCTATTAATTATTTAAGTGTAATATTTAGACAGTAGGTGGTTCTAGAAATTCTTTGCCTTTTATGAATCACCAAAAGTAGCACTAATTTAAATGATAATGAAGTCTAATGCTACAAAATATCAGCTAATAATTCCTTATTATGCCCACACACAGTGAATTTCAAATAACCCTCACTTTTCCTGGCAGTAGAATCTATTTACCCCTAATTGGATCTTCACTTATTATTTCCTTACTGACACTAAATATGATAGATGAATCAGTCCATCTTGCAGTTTGCATTCACATGGTTCTCCTTTCCTTATGTATATTTTGGCATTTATGTATCTTAGTGATGATTGGAGCAAGGGTAATGGCTGCTTATCAGGCAACTAAAAAACAGAAGGATTTATATAGAAATGTTCAGCCTTATGATTCACAGCTTTTACTTACTCAATAACTTACTAATTCTTTAAACAAATATTTGTTACAATAGGTAGTTTAGCTGTGATAACACAGCAAGGAACAGGATATATGTGCCCCTTCCTCTTGGAAATTCAAAAATCACAAGAAAGATAGAGGCAATTGAACAAAAAATTCTCAGATAGTGAAATGCATGCTAGGACAAGGCAAATTCCTATTACATAGGTACACACATTCAGATTTGGTTGTGGACATGCGAGGTAACATTACAGAGGAAAAGGGTTTATATCAGGATTATGCAGTAATATTATAGAGATTTAGTCTTGAGAAATGGGTACTCCAAGTAGGTAAGCAGGCCCAGAAATCACAGGGATAAATATGTAGGTATATAAATAAGTTGAGGATCCATTGTAATAACCTTAATGAAAACAATGGTCTGTATCATACTCATAGCAATGAGAATGAAGATAAGTATACACATCATATATATATGATGCATATACTACTGATTGATCTTATCCAAGAAGAACAAAAACTTAACCCTCCAAACTTCTCCAGGGATTGGATGGACGGGTTCAAGGATATCTAAAGCAATACATGTTCTGGATAAAGAAAAGTGAGAATGGAACAAATTTACAGATGGGTCTGGAGAAAAGGTCTTTCTACTATTTTAATCCATTTAACTGACCGCTTAGTGCAAAATTATAGTGGGATTATTAGGAGAGGGTGCAGGTTATCTGGAAGATAAAGATGACTCTCAAATCATAACTACCTTGCTTTGTGATTAAAAAGTAAAGTAAAGTAGACGAACCAATAGGGTGGCATGCCGGGGTCATTAGCAAGTTAACGCATTGTCCCTTTACTTACACAATGAGTCTGACTACACTAAGGCATTGACCGTTCTATGTAGAAGTCATCTCACAGACTCACAAATTTCAGGCACCGGTAGCATGCCACTGTTCATAACATGACATTCCCTTCCTTATCCATGTATCACAATGCTGGTCTGACCAACATCAGGTAGGAGAGCGATAAAAGATTAAGAGTTTTTTCCTTACTCAAGCAAAATGTTTATTTAAAAAGTGACTTGCCGGGCGCGGTGGCTCACGCCTGTAATCCCAGCACTTTGGGAGGCCGAGGCGGGTGGATCACGAGGTCAAGAGATCGAGACCATCCTGGTCAACATGGTGAAACCCCATCTCTACTAAAAATACAAAAATTAGCTGGGCATGGTGGCGTGCATCTTTAGTCCCAGCTACTTGGGAGGCTGAGGCAGAAGAATTGCTTGAACCCGGGTGGTGGAGGTTGCAGTGAGCGGAGGTCGCGCCACTGCACTCCAGCCTGGCATCTGGTGACGGAGTGAGACTCTGTCTCAAAAAAAAAAAAAAAAAACAAAAAAGTTACTTAAGAGTTCAAGTAGTTTGAATAATGACCAAGTTCAAATTATGGCCATGGGGATAGCAGCTGCAGATGGAGCAACTTAGGAGCAAATTAGTCATCAAGAATGTCTGAGTCAAGGAACTAGGAACCCAGTGTGTTGTGTGTGGGTTTTTATATGGACATTTAATCACTCACAATGGTGGTAAACATTTGAATGCAGAAGAAGACAAGAAAAAGCTAGCAACAAAGTTATCAACGAGAGAGGAAAAGGTAAAGAACCATTGTTAAAGTGTGAGGAAGGATTGCCAACTACATAGCCGACTGGCATAAGTCTCAGAGAGCACAGGGCTGGGTTTTACATGAGAAATTAGCAGCAATGGTGTAGAAAAGGCAATGGAAATCTAAAGCTATACCAATCCCACTTGACACTCACATGCTAGTGCAGTGTAGGAGAATGATAACTTCCTTTTGAATGTTCTACAGAGAAATTATATCCACCAGACCACAAGATTAAGAAAAAGGTTGAGTCTGTAATAAAGATTAATCACGGAAGGAGACTTTCAGAATTCACCGTGGACATATTTTGCAGCAAGGATAGGAGAAAAGAAAGCTTGAAAGAGTATACTGGTAGGAGGAGCACAGGACAGATTAAATTATGAAAGACATTTTATTTTGGGCTCTGGTCAAAGTTTTCAAGAATGTGAAGAATAGTAGATAGCAAATTTTGTGTAACAAGGTGCATTTATTAGAATGGTGTGCAATGAGAGTGCTATACAATGTTGGTTGTAAAGAAAATAATAAAATGATATATTAAAATTGTTAAAACCTCTGTTATATTATCAAGTAAAGAATAAAGTTCCTAAAGTGTTTTATATACCTGTAATTGACTTATAAAACCACTGTACTTATGGAGAAATATGATTAGAATACTCCAAGACAGATTTTCTCTAGTATTTGATTGACATTATACATACATATTATCATTACTACCCCTATACAGATACAGATTTTTTTTTGCTATTTTTATGGGTCATATTTTTGACACAGGAAAGGGATACTCTAATTCTATTATTAAAATTATATATGTAACACACTTTATCTAGGCAAATATAAAAATGTGAATACTTAAGTAATGTTGGGATTTTGTTATATGATTATTAATTTTGTACTCAAGCAAATTATTTTATACATTATAATAAATTCAAGTTTTATATTTCCATAAATAATTGTGATAAAAAATATTTTAAGAGGACAAGGCTCAGTGGCTCACAGCTGTAATCATAACACTCTGGGAGGCCAAGGCTGGTGGATCACTTGAATCCAGGAGTTTGAGACCAGCCTGGGCAACATGGTAAAGCCCCGTCTCTACTAAAAATACAAAAATCCGCTGTGGAGCGTGGCTTCCACTTGTAGTCCCAGTCATTCAGGAGGCTGAGGTGAGTGTATCACCTGAGCCCAGGGAGGTCAAGGCTACAGTGAGCCATGACAGTGCCACTGCACTTCAGCCTGGGCAACAGAGTGAGACTCTGTCTATCAAAAAAGTATTTTCAAATGTGGCAGTTCCAAAGCATATTTGATTTCTTAAAATGTAGACTGAAAACAATTTAATGTCATTCTTTATATATATTGGCTTTAATATGTTTTAATTTTTCCAGTTGAAAGAATTTTTCAGAATGAGTAAGGATTGAATGCACACTACAGGTAAACAGTTTACTTTTTTTTTTTTTCTGGTACACATTCCTCATATGACCATTGTAACAGGCAAGTGAATTGGACGTTTAGGGGAACATAATACATGGCAGGTCCTTTTCTATGCAGTTCAGTAAATAATTGCCAGGTAACTTTTTGAATGAATTGACTTTTATGCCAGGTTAAGCCAGGGGTATAATTTTTTTTTTTTTTTTTTTTTTTTGTAGCACTAGGGTCCATTTTAGATAGATATTTTAGGGATAAGTGATTCACTCTGCCCCCACAGATCATTCTAAACCCAGAACTTCTCACTTCTAGCTAAATTAGTTTTGTGTATCCAGGGATCGGATAGCTGGGGAAGTTGGACTGTACCCTCTCCTAATATAAGGGATAGTGAAAATACAGGATAAATTTCAGAAAATTTTACTCCATAAAACTCTCTCCCAGCTGGGCGCGGTGGCTCACACCTGTAATCCCAGCACTCTGGGAGGCCGAGACGGGCGGATCACCTGAGGTCAGGAGTTCAAGACCAGCCAGACCAACATGGTGAAACCCCATTTAAAAAAAAAAAAAAACAACTCTCTCCCATAATCCAAGTTAAATTACATTGAATAGACATAGATGTTCTAACTATGAGTTAAACATGAAGAATAAGGTTAATTATTAACCTAAATTTCTTCTATCACAGATATTACATATGAAGGATCCTGGCTATCCTCGCCATACCCTTAATGCCCATCATTATAAAGAGGCAAAGGAAATTGGATGGATATGCCTTCTCTAACACACATTGTTAAATTTAATATTGATTCAATATTTAAATTCAGATGAATATTATATTATCCATAACTCAAAATAATATATTTCTTTCTCATAGTCACAGTATAAAAAAAATTTACATATTCCAAAATATGCATTTTTTTACATTTATGACAAAATATCCAAGTTGCTTTTATAAGGACCCGGATAGATTCTATGTAGATTTAACTATTTTCACTAATTTAGAGCAGGAAAAGGGTGATTACTGCAACTCATCAAAACGAGAGTTTAAAAAATAACATAAAAGTAGGTTTCAGAAAGGCAGGAAACATATAATTCCAGGAATTACAACCGTATAAAAATCTTTAACATTCTTTATAGAAACCTACCTTGTTTTTTTACTCATGACTAAAGATATTCCATTCCTCAGTATTTCTATTGAACTCAAAAGCCTGAGAAAGAAATTTGTCTAGTCTGAGTCATCTTCCAACCCTATACACTACAGTCAGAATTCTGTGATTGACAGCTTTACCAGAATCAATTTGAACAGAAGACATCTCAAGAAAATTGAGTCTGGACAAGTAATCTACTCTCACATTATTTATTTTTATTATTTATTTCATATTGTTTTATTACTATACTGCACACATACACACACACACATACACACACACAAGCACACACTATCACCACCTTTCTCCATATTCTGTATGTTCACTTCAAAAATGCCCTTGTCTACAAAACTGACCCACTTATAACTGCAAACAAATTCATGATATGTCAAAGAGGCAATCTAATATCTAGCTGAAGCCTACAGAGTTACATGTCATGAGGCTTCTTTGATTTAAATCCAGTATCTTCAGGGAATATTACTGACTTACATAAGATCTAGTATTACAATTATTGCCCATAATCACATGTAGTGGAAATAAAAATGAAAGACTAAACTTCTTGTCCAATCTTTCAGTCTGAAGCCTTCCAAGAACCTAATTTTCTAGTCCATTAGTCATAACTCACGAATTAGTGTAGATCCTGACCCCAGGCCATCACTCTTTTTAAGCAAAGTAGAAAAGAAAATGTAATGATTGAAGTTTTTGCCTAATCAGAGAATTTTCCTTTTGTCCTTAGGGACTTCCTATTAATGAGGCTATAATGTTTCAGTTGCCCTCTTATTGCTGTTCTCTGCATATTTTCAGAGTCATCTGTAATGTGGCAAGAGGTTGTTGATTCCTTATTTAATCGACCTGAGGCACTCCTTTGGTTTCAGTTGGTAGTGAGGAAGTAATAGGCATGCAAGGCACTTGAGAAATAGTAACTAATGCAAGTTGTGTGTTCCTTCTGAGCCAGCTCAGTCCTCCCATGTGCCAAGTGTAATTATAGCACAGATTGTCTAGCGTTCCCAGACAGATTGTCTAGCGTTCCTAGCCTGAATGAGATAAGGCTGGCTGCCTGTTGCCATCTTAAATTGCAGGGGCACAGGCTAGGCCACAGATAGGCATGCTATCACTTGATAAACCGTAATTTGTTTCTTAAACCACCTTCAAATCCCTCTAAATAAAACTGTTTAACTTTTCTGATCTGCTTTACCAATTCTAGGTTTTCTCAAGTTTAAATGCATGTTATCTTGTAAGTAATACTATGAGGAGCATGGTAGGAGGAGAAGAAGTAACTTTTTTTCTATAGGAGGATCACATTATCTCCAGTCAGATAGGACACAATGCAAACAATTTTTAAGGGATTTGGGAATTTGGGATTCTGCAAATACTTTTAATCTTCCTAAAAACAATATGATTATCTTAAAGTTTGCAGCTAGAATGCAACTATCAATCAAATTCAGCAACTCCTACAATCAGTCTCTGTATTATTTTCAGAAACAGTAGTTACAAATGTTTTTTCATTATGGTCACATAAAAATCCTAAGTGATAAAGATTTCAAATTTTATTTTGTTTTTTTTTAATATTTAAATACTCAATGCTTTAAAAATGATCTTCATTTCTTAAAATTATTACTCATCTTTTTTATATTGATCTACCTTAGAGGGTGCTTAGTATTCCAAAACTTTATCAAAAGGAACATTACACTATGAGGCCACATGGAGTAACTTGATTAACAGAGACTAATACTGAGATAGACAGACTAGTTCTGTCTTAT
The DNA here is from genome assembly GCA_004027835.1 of Alouatta palliata. Classification (NCBI taxonomy): domain Eukaryota; kingdom Metazoa; phylum Chordata; class Mammalia; order Primates; family Atelidae; genus Alouatta; species Alouatta palliata. The sequence goes on from PVKV010001298.1 coordinate 15,788, forward strand.
CCAGAATATAAAAGGAGAACTCAATTCCATTTACCCAATCTGAGCTTGATAACTTGATAACTAACTAAAACACCTAATGTTTCTGAATGGTCTTTTTTCCTATAGCTCCTGAAAGGTATCAATTTTTGTATTACTTAGGATATTTGATTATCAACAAGTTCTAATTTTAACTAACTTAATAAAAGGGAGGAACGAAAAGTAAATGGGAGTTTATTTTAATAATTGCATAGCTCAGAATATAAAAATGATTATTACAGGGTAAGGTCTCAAGAATGACAGAAATCAGGTCAGCTTGACATCTACCACAGCAGCAGAAACTCTGGGGACATCTCTCCAAGACGCAGCAGCAAACAACTCAGTTTCCACCACTTTCATCCCTGTGTATATCTGAAAGAGATTCCGAACTGAGTTCTGGCCTTATCTACAATGAGGAGGCTGTTCCTAGATTAGCAGCCTACCAGAACCATCTGGTTTGGAGTAAAAGAAGGTTATTCCCCAAAGAATGTTAATGGGGAAGATACTAAATAGTTTAGGTTAATTCCCAGATATACTTGGGACCCTTTCTTATTTGGAGATTTTCGTTACCTGACTAGAAATTTCTTGAGATATAGTTTTCAAATTAATTAGGGTCTTTATTATGTCCCCCAGCAAAGAAATATTTGTAAGACAGGAAAGGTAAAGATTAGAGAAATGGAAAATAACACTAATTTTACCTTCTTGCGATTAAGTGTTGTAAATAAACTGATTTAAGATTTCTCGTGTGTCAGGCATTGTTCTTTAAATAAAATTTTTTATTTAAAATTCTTTAAACCAGATCATTTATTCCTAATAACATGGCTAATTGTAATTATTATTCCCATTAAGGAACTTGTGCAAAATTACATAGTTAGGTATTGGTTGAATTAAGATTAAAACCTTAATTTTGTCTGAACCAAGAGGATACATTCTTAATAACCAAGCAATGTGGCCTCATTAGACAAAGCTAATTACATAAAATTCTTGAATCAAAGAAGTTTTAAATGTTCAAAAAGTCTAAATGCATTTTAAGAAATGCCATACATCCATAGAAATGCGAGTTCCTCCAAGTTGTTCTGAGTAATAACAATGCTTATCACTTATGGAATACTTAAATTCAAAGCTCCTTAAGGCCAGTACTATTCTAATCTATTAAAAGCATGATTATTCTTGATTCTTGATTCTTGAAGGCAGCAAATCACACTGCCATGTGTGTTCCTATGTAACAATCTTGCATGTTCTTCACATGTACCCCCAAACCTAAAATGCAATAAAAAGTATATAAAAAAAAAAGTACTTAAAAAAAAATAAAAAATAAAAAAAATAAAAAAAAATAAAAGCATGATTATATTAGCTGAGGTCTTTCTATCCTTTTGCCATGTTGTGTGGCACTTTCAATAGGAAAATGTGTGGTGACAAAGAATGAACACCAGAGGTGCCCTAGGTACTTCAAGCTCCATTTATCCCAAAAATAACATCATTCTCCTTCTCAAAGGTATTCGCCCACTGGAGCGTTCTAGTCTTTTTGGTTGAATATATCTCCATTCTTATTTCAAAGCCAAAAATCTTATAATTGTTAATATTTTTCTCTTAAAAGTCTACTCTTCCAATAAGACATCAAATTCATTTAAGTATATCAGAAACATCTCCCAAATTTAAGCATTTATTTTGATCCATTCTCACCACCCTTTTTAGTTCAGGTTCTTAATGTCTTTCAACTACAACATACTGGTTAGTGTTCTTGTCAGCACCATATTTATCTAAATAGAAAAAAAATATATATATATATATATATGTATATTCTCACCATCATCAGATTCATCTTCCTAAAACTATCTAATTAGGTGTCTTCTGACTAAAAGATTTATGTTTTATCACCATTGCCTTTATTATAAAATCAACACTGCTGTATGGTATAGTAGGTATGCAAACTGGCACACAAGTTAGACTCAATTTACTTTTGATTTTATACCCAATGTAATCAACCATACCATCTCCAAAACCTTTTGTTTCAGTAACGCTGAAATTCTCATGTATCCTATATGGCAACTCAGAGTTATTTTCTATGGCTTTACAAAGAGGCATTTTTTTCTGCTAGTGATATCCTTTCTTTCATTCTCTTCCTGCACATCCTTGCTCACTATTCAAAATACAACAAAAATGTTACTTTTTTTGTAAAGGCTTCCTGACTATCTGGCAGTGCTTATTCTGAGAATTCATATTCAATCCAACTGTCCCTGCAAACTCTGGAAAAAATAATCCAGAAAAATTAGTATGATAATATTATTAGTACTGTTCTCATAATCGTTATGATTATATTGGATTACAGTGACTTGTTACATGGCTATCTCCCTGAGCAGCTTCTGAGATTTTAAAGAACAAGAATGCTATCTAATTTGTCCTGGCTATTCTCAGTACCTAACATTAAGCCTGGCTTATGTTATTTGCTGTTCAGTAAATTTTTAATTGACTAGGTTAATAACTGAATCTCCTAAACCCAAAATATGACACCTACTAACCACAAATAATTCTGATTTGTAATTATACTGCTCTAACACCCCTTAGAAATGTGCAACACAATTTTTTTTTTCCTTAGAGGACATAAGGGAAATAGGTAAACTTCCCTTGGAGTTACCTAATTATTGTCTAGGTTTATATTACTTATATTAAGGAAATCTAACTTTTTGTTACCCAACATAAGATGACCTTGGTTCACCCTCAGAAAATTAGCAATAAAGTGAAGGATTTTAAAGCAGCATGCTTGTTTTGAAATCTTGTCTTACTCATTAAGATAAGGGTGTTGCATTAACTATTTTTGTAAAAAATATCTTCAGCTGATCACGTATACTTTGATATATGCTTAAACATTCATATTACCAGAATAAAAGGAAACTTCTAATCAAAAAGAATCTTACTAAAGCTGGGCCTAGTGGGAGGCAGAATGTGCACTGAGTGAAGAAATAGCAGTATTCTCAGGCAACTTGCACTCTGAGACCTATCTAGATATGCCAGAAATGAAAGCCTTCTAATGTGATTTCAAAATGTTCAATTTCTTTTTCAAAAAAATTTTTTTTTACATGTAGCAAGTTTAACAAACATTAACTTGATAACTCAAAAATCCTAATGGAGACAAATGAGTAATAAGTTTTTGATCTCTTTAAATTTCTTCAAGTTTAAAATTTGTAAGGGACAAATAAAAGCAAAGCCAAACACATGATTGGGTCCTTGAAAAGGCTGTTTCTGTTCTTTGTACAAACTCAGTGGTGTAGATGTCTGTCTTAACCTGTTTCTTGTTGCTGTAATAAAATACAACAGACTAATTTATAAAGAACATGGATTTATTTCTCACAGTTCTAGAGGCTGGGAAGTCCAAGAGCATAGTACTGGCATCTCATCTTCATGCTGCATCATCCCAAGGAGGAAGGCAGAAGGGCAAGAGAACACATTCTAGAGAAGGAGAAGACTGAACTCATTCTTTCATCAGGAAACTACCTCCAGGATAACTAACCCACTCCAGTAATCATGGCATTAATCATTCATGAAAGCAGAACTTTCATAACTTAATAACCCCTTAAATGTTCAACCTCTCAACACTGTTGCATTGGTGATTAAGTTTTTTGTTGTTGTTGTTGTTGTTGTTGTTGTTTGAGATGGAGTTTCGCTCTTGTTACCCAGGCTGGAGTGCAATGGCGCGATCTCGGCTGACTGCAACCTCCGCCTCCTGGGTTCCAGCAATTCTCCTGCCTCAGCCTCCCGAGTAGCTGGGACTACAGGCACGTGCCACCATGCCCAGCTAATTTTTGTATTTTTAATAAAGACGGGGTTTCACCATGTTGATCAGGATGGTCTCGATCTCTTGACCTCGTGATCCACCCGCCTCGGCCTCCCAAAGTGCTGGGATTACAGGCGTGAGCCACCGCGCCCGGCCGGTGATTAAGTTTTTAACATATGACCTTTGGGGGACACATTCAAACTATAAAAATGTTCATGATGGGACACATTTAAGTGCTAACAGTTAACAGTTGTCTCTGAGCCACCAGTATTATGTGAGGCATTTTTGTGGTAAAAAGCAATGAGTGCTCACATTAATTCATTCAGCAAATATTTACAGATATTACTCTAGAGGTACTGTGGAGCAAACAAAGCCTATCCCTTAAAAAGCTTGCCTGATATTGGGGTAGAAAGACACATAAACACAAACAATTAAGTATAATATAATGACTGGTAGTGACAGATGGATAGTACATATTTTAAAGTGGCCAGAGATAGGCCATTTGACAAAAGTGTCATTTTATCCCAGCAGGAATGTACCACAAGGAAAGGCCTTGTGAAATTTATGGGAAAGGAAGAGGACAGAGAATTTGTAAATGTCTGGGAGTGAGAAATGGCCTAGTACATTCTAAAACTAGAAAGAATGTATGTGATGGGATTTGGAGGTGGGGCCTTTGGTAGGTCACAAGATATAGTTGAGATCATGAAAGTGGGGTTCCCATGATGGGATGTATCCTTATAAGACAATAATGAGACCAGAACTCTCTCTCTCTTTCTCTCTACCATGTGAAGGTACAGTGAGAAGGCAGCCTCTGTAAGCCAGAGAGCAGGCCCTCACCAGTCACCAAATCTGTCTGCACCTTGATGCTGGACTCCCCAAGCCCCAGAATTGTGAAAAATAAATATCTTTTATTTAAGCCATCCAGTCTATGGTATTTTGTTATAGCCTCCAGGGGTGTCTACATCAATGAGCCATCACTGGTGCAGAAAAAAAACAAGGGGTGTATGGTATCCTGAGAGTCAAGGGAAGAGAATTATTCAAAGAGAATTATCAATGGTGTCCAATACTATTCAGAGAGAAAGTTGGGACCTGACAGAGAACTGACCATGTGTGTGTCCAGAAGGTCACTATTGATGATTCTTTCAGAAGAGTTATGGAGAGTGAAGATAATCAGCACGTGTTGAGGACAGAATGGAAGAGAGGACAAGAAATAGCACAAGTATAGCCACATTTTGTGGAGTTGCTACAGAGTTTAACAGATCAATGGGGATAGAAAATTTGGGATCAGAGGAAGGTGTTGTTTGTTTGTTGCTTTGGTTTGTTTTTAAGTCAAGAAATTACAAGATGCAGCAAAATCCTTGGAATGCAAATGGAACTGATTTCCTGCACAATATATTGTGATAGGAGGGTAGGTAAATTTTATGGAAACACATATGAGTATGTTATTAGATTTGCTGATGGGAAGATGAAGGAATTTTAATCTGATGACTTCAGGTATTTTGGTTATTCCTCTATAATGAAACTGAAAAGTCTTTTCCTAATATATTTTCTGAAATATTTCCTTTAAAACTTTATACTGTATAGAGAAAGTACATTCCCATTGTAGATTTTATATTATCATGGTGCTTATCATGAGTCTTGTCGGTTTTATTCCTCATTTTTAAACTTATGAGAAGATTTTTTGTAAGAGTAATATAAAGGCTGAAGAGTCTAGTAAGAAGATATAAAATAAAATCAAACAAAATAAGCAAAATGTGGTTTTTTTTAAAATCCCAAATGAGTGTTAAAACTTTGAGGATGTTGAAAGTCCCTTGGTATACATTTAAAAAAAGAAAAAGAAAAAATATGATGCTAATGTTATTTCTCTTTCACTTTTCCTATCTCCCTTTTCTTTTCCCCCTACTTGTATTCAGTATTCTAGTCACATGCCTTTTTTTGTTGTTGTTCTATCAATTTCCTTGGAATCTATAGATTGCAGAAGCCCATGTAGACATAATTCCAAAAATAAATTACTAAAGATTTGTCATAATTGCTTGGTTTGATTTGTTGTCAGGTTTCCAGATTTATTTTATTTTGTTCAGAATTTAGATCAGTTTTGAAAGGTGAAAATCTAGTTAACCTATTCTAAAACAGGAAATACAAAGGCCAGGTAGAAGACATTTCTCAGCTTCTCCATAGAAAGATGCCTTGTCTCTCTTAACTAACTCTAAATAAAACATTATTATCCTAGAATTACAGGTAGATCATATAGATAAATAGTCCAATGTTAGAAGTTAGAATAGTGGTTACCATTGTGGGTAGAGGGGAATAGTGCTAGATAGGGCCTGGAGAGGCTCTGGGGTGCTGGTGACATCCTAGTTCTTGTCCAGGCCATTCTGTTGGAGTCATGCTCCAGTGCAGTCTCTTTGACTCCTTAAGTGCAAATCAGCCTTTAGCCTTCCTCTCATCTTTGTGCTACACTCCAGCACACGGATTTCAGAGCAGTTCTGCCATGTGTCAGATGTTTGACTTAAATTTATTGTAGCCTCTTCCCTTATATTTAGAGATTATCTTGAAAGGAAGAGCAGACAGGTTAAGACAATATAAGAGAGAGGAGAGACACTGATTGCTCTCCATTGTCCCCTTCTTCCATTTTGACACATTCGTTAGTGAGAATTTTTTCCTAGAAGACTCATTAGTCCTTCAGGTAAATAGCTTCATGATGGGTAACCTAGGGTGGAGAGAGTGAAGGCTTACAAATCATTCCCTTTAGATCCTATAGCACTTTTGCATCTGTTGTTTTTATTATTTGATACAAGTTCACAAAATCGTCTTTTGCCCTTCAGGCCAAGACAATATCACTCAAATTCTTGTAATTTTCATCAATTAAAGACTACAGATGTGAATTCCGAGGAACTCCATATAACTCAAACTTTTCTTCTACCAGTTTTTATTGTTTTTTTCTTCCTTTTGTATAGTTTGTAGAATACTAACCTACAGTAAAAGTTAGTGTGACATTACTATCTTAGGCAACATAAAGGATATAAAAAAGGACTCACTTTACAGTCACTGCAGGTATAGAAGATACTAAAAGCATATCATCCTATTTGAAAATAATCATGTTATTATCAAGTTAATCAACGTGTTAGTTTGAAATATATTTCTTGTCAAGAAAAAATTGAGAAATTCTTTTCTAATTATTTTTAAAAATGTTGTATCTTCCTGAAACTTAGGGTGACATTGCAAAGTACACATGACAAATTTCAGACTGAAAATGTTATAAAAATTTTATCTTGTGGGATAACACTGTTTTACCTGAAGCCTTATCGTCTCTCATGGCAATGATGATGACATTGCACCATTTTAAATGCATCTAAATTGAGATGATAAAACATGGCAAAATATTGGTTCCACAGAGAATTGCAGTAATTGCTCTGATCATAAAGGTAACATGTTAGGAACACCAGGAAAGCCACAGAGCAGTGATAGTGCCTCCAAGCAGAAGCTACCCTTTTCATTAAAATGTTGCCATTTCTTCCTATGCCCTTTACTGTAATCATTTATAGCAATGGTTTAATCTCACTTTTATAGCTCTAAATAATGTAAATCATCACAAGCCACACTTAACATGAAGAATGTGAAGTACAGTTAGTCACTGATTTATTGCTTCAGTGAGTGTGCAAGTGAGAAGAATAACCTTGAGATATTCATAATAGATAGGGATAATGTCTTAAAGTTACTGGGACTGGGATCTAAAAAGTAACAAAAGCCGTAACTTGAATTTCTTGTTTTATTCCACATGATCTAATTTTCCATGGTCAAAGTGTTTGAGGATTATCCAGAGACCAGATTTATGTATACTTCTTTACAGAAAATTACTAAAAGTTCCCAAATTTTGTCATCAAGGGAAAACATGCCATTAGCAGATTAATTCCTTTATTTATTGGTATACATTTTTCTCATAGGATTATCTTCACCTGCACAACATATGTGCCTCATTCTTTTAAGTAATTGGTTTATCAATCTAATTGATCAGCCTACTATGTTATGCAAATAACCTCTTTCATATTATTTTAATTCAGAATATAGACGTAGTATTCAAAAAGCATATTTTTATCCTATAATATTTCTATAACACCAGCTAGTTTTTGATACTTTATATTCTTATCCTCAGATTAGAGCTATTTCCCCCCCTTGTATACATTTGCACATATACACTTGTATATTTATCACGTACCCAGAATCTAGAACACCTCAATTTTAGGTGGAAAATACATAAGCAATTCTAAAATAATACTCTGCACTCAACACTAAGACATCCTCATTACCTCTCCAAATCAGACCCATTTATCTGTGCTCTGAAAATTCAACTTCTTTGTTTCCTTTACAATGATTAAGTTTGGGGATTATTTATTAGAATCCCAGTTTTTTCAGTACTCAAATTCTAATTTCTTCTTGTCAAGCTCTGCCCAGGACCAACCCCTTTCACCAATATCCCCAACCCCTAACCCCCTCCCATCCTTTGCCCTTAGTTCAAAAGTGACACAAGTTACTCACATTTTTATTGGCCTAAATTTGTTAAATAACCCACCTAATTGCAAAGGAGCTGGGAAGTATGGTTTTCCATGTGTAGGAGGTGGAATATTAAAGGAGTTTTGGTGAACATACAGCAGTGTTTCCTTCACACAAAAGAAACTTTAAAAAAATAAATAACATCTATCAACCACTTTAACTGAGACTTTAATCACATAGGAACAGAGCATTTCCGAATGCCAAAAAAGCAGTGTGTATATTTCAGATATTGCCTAGACACTTTGTAATACTTCATTTTCCCTGTGGCCCAGTGACAAATGTTTAATATCACCTTTGTAGTTATAAAGAATCTAAATTAATAAGGACAGAATAACAGTGAGACTCCTGAACATTTTAAAACTTGTGTCATTTGAAACAATTCATGTTTATTCATCCCAAACTGCCTAGCCTGGGAGTGATTTATTAATTCATATGCTAATTAAATATAACATGTTTTTAATTTGCAGCAGATAGAGGACAGAAAAGATTTGGAATAAGGCCAGTGTTTGAATACTAGGTACTACTAGTTATAATTAATGTGTCTGGTCCACAGTTTCCTTTATCATAAAATGAAAATGATTTCAGAATTATTGAGGAATAAAGGGATCAATGGATATGAACATTTCACTCTAGCACCTGACACATTCCACGTGGATTAGTTCCCTTTCCTCTAACTTCTGAAGACTTTCTTGAGTTTCTGATTACTGGTCTGATCTTCCAAATATCATTTGTTTTTGAATTCCTTGTTGCTGTTCTCTGCTTGCCTGTTAGATTAATGCTGTGTCCAGTGTTGGAACTTTCTATCTATGACTTGCTTGGCCAGATTTCCTCCTGGCATGTGCTGCAGTATCTGTGCTCTGTGTGTGTCTCAGCCCTGGGGCAGATTCCACAATCTGGCCCTCCCAGCCTGCTCTACCGTAGGGCCACAGTTAACATGCCATCTTTCCCTCTCCAGGATTGGACTGAAAATATTTATACAACCTTTTCGTACCTATAAGTTTCTTTAAGTATTCAATGGTTTTGAATTTGCTACACGCTACCGAGAAAACAAAGAAACAAACACAAGTTTTATTTACTGTTTCATAAACTCTCCAAAGGTTTTGCATACATAGAAAGCCTAACACTTCCCAGTACTGCTTATGAGTTTTGAAAAACTTCCTCATTTTTTCTAAATAGTAGAGATAGTAAAAGCATTTGTGGAAATATATCTCCTAATAATACAAACCTTGTTTTCCAAGAGAATTTAATTAGCGGATCATGTTATTCTAATTAAAGGAAGTATAACTATACAGACGATAAGTACCCTACTTGCAAATAATTCCTATGCCAGTTAGTTGGGCTTCGCAGGGAAAAAAAATAAAAAACAATCAACAAAAGAATTTAAACATACAGATAAGAACACAGGCTGTTTTGAAAAATATTAAAGATAACTTGGTATATGTAAATTGGTTGTTAACATGCAAGCTTTTCTAAAAATTTTTTGTCTAGGGTATTTTTATGAAGCTTTTAGGTGCCTAGGTTAAAATATGTAGTAATCATATTTTTCTGCATGAGGAATAGGAGTCTATTCATATGGAGTCTGCAGAAAATATTGGGAATATTTTAATAATGTTAAAACATTTACCTGACAAATATGTAAAATCTATTCTGTTTAATCATCCCTGTACTCCTGGGGTTCCCTAAGGGAGCTCTGTACATAGCTAAATGGGATTCAAAGTATACTTTGTGATTATTTGGGTCCACTAAAAGCAAGGCAAGGCAGGACTCACTGGCACAGGTTGAACTGGAATATGTGGCTCTATGGCTTTGCCTAGAACTCTAGCGTAGTCTCATATTTCTGCCTTGAATCTAAATCTTGGCACCAGCAAATCAAGCCTCCCTGTGAGGAAAGGTAAACTATGGCTTGTCCTCAGAAAAGGCCCCAACTAATCTATTTAGTAATTGATGAAAAAAAAGATGCCCTGCTTACTTGTGCACCATATAGGCACTGTGGGCCCCAGGTGAGAGAGGGGAAGTCTGAACTTCCTCCTTTACTGCACAGTCTACCTACTGGTAAAATGTGGCAGTCATGGATTCTGACCAGTCAGATAAAACAACAAGCAGGGCAGAATGGGGAATGAGAGTGGGCCTATTTCTTCCCAACTTCTATGGTGGTGGAGAAGAGAGGGGACTTAGTCACTTTACACAGCCCTCCTTCATGTGTCGATGATCCCTTCCAGAGAAAACGACCTAGAAGCTCATCATTGCAAAAAGCCACTTGAAGCACATTAGCAACTTTATTAATCTTATGTGTATATTACAATCACTTTTGCACGTTTTACCAGTGGAATTTTTTCTACCAAATAATTGCATGATCTTTTAAAATAATCCCTGTACTAAAATTTGTTATTATATTTGTGTTTCTCTGTGCAAAGTAGAAATTCCCCCATATGTCATTTCCCTAGCATTAAGACATTTAAGGATTCCAGATACATTCTATGTAGTCTTATGTTGAAATATTGCTGACCCTTGCCTAGCGATATTACTGATTTTATGTTAATATTTCCTTTACATAGTTTATGCTAACATTCACTCACAACTGAAAACTATTTTTGAATTACAGTTTTGCTCCTAAGTGTAAACCTATATATTCTTCTTCTAAAAAGTTTTTTCTTTATTTAAAATAATGAAGACTGTTATCAGGGGAAAGAAACAACAATAAGATAATAGGCACACATGTGTCCATCATCAAGATTAAATAGATGTTAATATATCTGATTTTTAAAAATTTTATTAAAAAGAAAACAAAAATGATAGATGTAACTAAAGTTCCCATGCCATTTTTCTCATTTTTTTTTCATGGAGGTTAAAAAAAACAATCCATGGTTGACATATACATTTACATTTTTATATTACAACTTATAGTACACATTTATATTTCATTAAAATACCATTTTTAAATGCATATTTTAAAACAATATATAGTTTCTCATTGTATGTATTCTTATTTGACCTTGGAATTATAAATATTTTCCTAGTCATATGCATATGACTCATTCGTTTGCAGTACTTTGTAGTTTTATATTATATAAATGAATAATTTTATCCATTTTTAGACCAAAGTAGTGTTAGATCATTTGTATGGTTTTCTATTAAAAATGAGGCTGCAATAATTATCATTTTCTTTGTCTCCTTGTTCACAGGAAATACACAAAGTTGATTTGCTGCATTAAGGGATATGAGCATGATAAACTTTTCTTGGTATTGCCAAATTAATTTCCAAAGTGTAAAAATACAACACATCAGCAAAGCTATAAAATGTCCCATTTCTTTGCATTCTCACCAAATAACACCAAGAGTTCTCAGACATTAATTTTTCTCGGTATGATAGATGTGAAATGGTACCTAAGAGTTTTAATTTACATTTCCCTCTGTCCTAGTAAGAGTAACTGTGTTGGGTTTCCCCAGCACCTGGGGCATCGTGCGCCCGGCCCAGACAAGAGGCAGAGAGGAAGGGGCGGCGCCGCGATTGGGGCTGGCACTAGGGATCGCTGACTGGGGCAAACTCACTCCCTCAAGTCCCCCATAAAAAAAAAAAAAAAGAGTAACTGTGTTTAGTTATTTTGCCCATGTTTGTGATGCTTCATCCTTCCTTTCTTGTCCATTTGCAGAAATTCTTTCTCTAATTTCTTTGTTTCCCTACACTGATGCAATTATGATATTCTCATGCTTGCTTTCAAATTTTCCGATGTTAATTTTAGTGTCTTTTATTTATCTGGAATATGTTATCAAGAACTGGAAATTTGCTGCCAATAGTTCTTTAAATATTACCGCTCTAATTTTCCATGGCATCTCTTTTTGACATTTTAGTAGAGTTTCCCGTATCTTTAGCTTCTCACTTTATTCACCATGTTTCTTAATTTCTACAACATAATTTTGAACTCTTTATATTTGTGCGTTTCAGGTAATTTCATTGGTTTGCCTACTAGCTTATTCATTTTCTTCCTTTATGTTTAACTAGTTTAATGTATATATATTATTTCAATGATTATATTCTTTGCTTCTAAGAGTTTTAGTAGTTTGTATAATAAAACTTGACTCATATTTTTATATTTTTTTATTTTATCTCCTGATTATATAAATATATTATTCTATGTCCTTGATGTTTTGTAGTATACTTTTTTTTTGGTATTCCTTAGCAGATTCTTTTATTCTGTAATATTTGAGGATTACTACTCTCTCTGTTTCTTACTCATGGTATTGTTTTCCCTCACTATCTTCCACTGTAAGCTCTTTTTCAGTAGGCTTTTTTAGTAGTTATCCTGTGACCTGGGCAATTTTATGTTTGATTCTGCCAGGCAGCTTAAGGTTAGTGGTCCAGGATTAAATTTCATAGTCTTTTCTAAGTTTGGAGGTATTGCAAATACTGCACATAGGGTCATTTTATTTTATTTCCTTTATTTCTTTTTTTAATTTTTATTAAAAAGGTTTTTTTTACTTTTATTGTAATTTAGGTTCTGGGGTACATGCGCAGATTATGCAAGATTGTTGCATAGATACATACATGGCAAGGTGGTTTGCAGCCTTCATCCCCTCATCACCTATATCTGGTATTTCTCCCCTCATTATCTCTCCCCACCCTCCCCAGTCCCGCTGTGCCTCTTCTAGCCCCGCCCCTGACTGCAGCGTGTGATGCTCTCCTCCCTGTGTCCACACTTTCTAATTGTTCAACATCCACCTATGAGTGATAACGTGGTTTTCTGTTTGGTTTTCTGTTCTTGTGTCAATTTGCTGAGAATGCTGGTTTCCAGATTCATCCATGTCCTTATGAAGGATAAAAACTCATTGTTTCTTATGGCTGTGTAGTATTCCATGGTGTATATGTGCCACATTTTCTTTACCCAGTCTATTGATGATGGACATTTGGGTTGGTTCTAGGTCTTTGCTATTGTAAACAGTGCTGCAATGAACATACGTGTGCATGTGTCTTTACGATAGAACAATTTATAATTCTTTGGGTATATACCCAGTAATGGAATTGCTGAATCAAATGGTATTTCTATTTTTACATCCTTGAGGAATCACCACACTGTCTTCCACAATGTGTGGTTGAACTAATTTAGACTCCCACCAACAGTGTTAAAGCATTCCTATTTCTTGACATCCTCTCTGGCATCTGTTGTCTTCAGATTTTTAAATGATTGCCATTCTAACTGGTGTGAGATGGTATCTCAATGTGGTTTTGATTTGCATTTCTCTAATAACCAGTGAGGATGAGCATTTTTTCCTATGTTTGTTGACGTCATTGATGTCTTTTTTTGTAAAGTGTCTGTTCATATCCTTTGCCCACTTTTGAATGGATTTGTTTTTTACTTGTAAATCTGTTTAAGCTCTTTGTAGATTCTGGATATTAGCCCTTTGTTAGATGGGTAGATTGCAAATTTTTTTTCCCATTCTGTTGGTTGCTGGTTCACTCTAATGATTGCTTCCTTTGCTGTACAGAAGCTCTGGAGTTTAATTAGATCCCATTTGCCTATTTTGGCTTTTGTTGCCATTACTTTTGGTATTTTAGCCATGAAGTCCTTGCCTATGCCTACGCCCTGAATGGATTTGCCTAGGTGTTCTTCTAGGGTTTTTATGGTGATGGGTCTTATGTTTAGATCTTTAATCCATCTGGAGTTAATTTTAGTGTAATGTGTCAGGAAGAGGTCCAGTTTCTGCTTTCTGCACATGGCTAGCCAGTTTTCCCAACACCATTTATTAAACAGGGAATCCTTTCCCCATTGCTTGTTTTTGTGAGGTTTTTCAAAGATCAGATGATTGTAGATGTGTGGTGTTGCTTCTGAGGCCTCTGTTCTGTTCCATTGGTCTATATCTCTGTTTTGGTACCACTACCATGATGTTTTTGTAACTATGGCTTTCTAGTATAGTTTGAAGTCAGCCTCCAGCTTTGTTATTTTTGCTTAGGATTGTTTTGGCTATGTGGGCTCTCTTTTGGTTCTATATGAAGTTTGAAGTGGTTTTTCCAGATCTGTGAAGAAGGTCATTGGTAGCTTGATGGGGATAGTGTTGAATCTATAAATTACTTTGGACAGTATGGCCATTTTCATGATGTTGATTCTTCCTATGAGCATGGGATGTTTTTCCATCTGTTTGTGTCCTCTCTTATTTCATTGAGCAGTGGTTTGTAGTTCTCCTTGAAGAGGTCCTTTACATCCTTTGTTAGTTGTATTCCTAGGTATTTTATTCTCTTTGTAGCAATTGTGAATGGGAGTTCACTTTTGATTTGGCTCTCTGTTTGTCTGTTATTGCTGTATAGAAATGCTTGTGATTTCTGCACATTGATTCTGTATCCTGAAACTTTGCTGAAGTTGCTTATCGGTTTCAGGAGATTTTGGGTTGGGATGATGGGGTCTTCTAAATATACAGTCATGTCATCTGCGAATAGAGACAATTTGACTTCCTCTCTTCTTATTTGAATATCCTTATTTCTTTCTCTTGCCTGATTGCCCAGGCTAAAACTTCCAATAGTGTATTGAATAGGAGTGGTGAGAGAGGGCATCCTTGTCTTGTGCCAGATTTCAAAGGGAATGCTTCATTTTTTTGCCCATTCAGTGTGATATTGGCTGTGGGTCTGTCATAAATAGCTTTTATTATTTTGTGATATGTACCATCAATGCCTAGTTTATTGAGGGTTTTAGCATAAAGTGCTGTTGAATTTTGTCAAAGGCCTTTTCTGCATCTACTGAGATAATCATGTGGTTTTCTTCTTTGGTTCTGTTTATGTGATGGATTACATTTATAGACTTGCATATGTTTAACCAGCCTTGCATCCCTGCGATGAAGCCTACCTGATCATGATGAATAAGCTTTTTGATTTTCTGTTGCATTCTGTTTGCCAGTATTTTATTGAAGATTTTTGCGTCGATGTTCTTCATGGATATTGGCCTGAAGTTTTCTTTTTTCAGTTGTGTCTCTGCCCAGTTTTGCTATTAGGACGATGTTGGTCTCACAAAATGAGTTGGGGAGGATTCCCTCTTTTTGTATTGTTTGGAATAGTTTCAGAAGGAATGGTACCAGCTCCTCTTTGTAAGTCTGGTAGAATTTGGCTGTAAACACGTCTGGATCTAGGATTTTTTTAGTTGGTAGGCTATTAATTACTGCCTCAACTTCAGCCCTTTTTATTGGTCTATTCAGGGATTCAAATTTTTTCTGGTTTAGTCTTGGGAGAGTGCAAGTGTCCAGGAATTTATCAATTTCTTCTAGATTTACTGGTTTGTGTGCATAGAGTTGTTTGTAGTAATCTCTGATGGTAGTTTGTGTTTCTATGAAATAGATGGTGATGTTCCCTTTATCTTTTTTTATTGCATCTACTTGATTCTTCTCTCTTTTCTTTTTTATTAGTCTGGCTAGCGTTCTATCTATTTTGTTGATCTTTTCAAAAAACCACCTCCTGTATTTGTTGATTTTTTGAAGGGTTTTTTGTGTCTCTATCTCCTTCAGTTCTGCTCTGATCTTAATTATTTCTTGTCTTTTGATAGCTTTTGAGTTTTTTTATCTTGCTCCTCTAACTCTTTCAATTTTGATGATAGGGTGTGGATTTTAGACCTTTCTTTGCTCCTCATGTGGGCATTTATTGCTATAAATTTTGCCCTAGACACTGCTTTAAATGTGTCCCAGAGATTCTGGTATGTTGTGTCTTCGTTCTTGTTGGTTTCAAAGAACATCTTTATTTCTGCCTTCATTTCATTATTTATCCAGTCTACATTCAGGAGCCAGTTGTTCATTTTCCATGAAGTTGTGCAGTTCTTAGTTTCTTAATCCCGAGGTCTAATTTGATTGCACTGTGGTCTGAGAGACTGTTTGTTATGATTTCTGTTCTTTTGCATTTGCTGAGGAGTGATTTACTTCCAATTATGTGGTCGATTTTAGAGTAAGTGCAATGTGGTGCTGCGAAGAATGCATATTCTGTGGATTTGGGGTTAAGAGTTCTGCAAATGTCTTCTAAGTTCGCTTCATCCAGATCTGCGTTCAAGTCCTGGATTTCCTGGTTGATTTTCTGTCTCGTTGATCTGTCTAATATTCACAGTGGAGTGTTAAAGTCTCCCACTATTACTGTGCGGGAGGATCAACAGTGATAGGGATGGGGGCTGCGCCTGTGCATTCTATCTTGCTTGGTTCCGAGCCTCAACTTCCCACCACGCCTTAAATTGTAGGAACCGAGCAGGAATAAGAACAGATTCTGCTAGCATGTTCCAATCATACAGAACAAACCTATAATCTAAAGCCACCTTTTTTAGTAGTGTTTGTAAAAATGGTGTATTTGGGCCATATTGACTGATGCCTTGTTTAAACTCTTTTAACAACTTAGCCGAAAAAGTCATGCTTTCACCCTGTTGTTGAGGTATGGTTACTGGAATCTGCCATGCCTCCGTATCTCCCTCAGCCTTTGCCTTCTGAATAGCAGCTTCTAGAGGACTCTTAGTTGGACCAGGCAGCATAGTGCCAACTACCTGGGCTACACATTTTGGAAGGGTTTCATTTTTCCTGTCTATTAAATGGGCAGGAGGAGGTGGGCATTTGCAAACCTCATCAGGCAGAGCAGAAGGACGAGTAAAACTTGTTTGTTTCTGTTTTACTCTCTCCTCTTTTACTTCCTCTTTCTCTAAGTCCTCTGGCTCTGATTCTAAGAACAAACTTTTACATTTTTCATCCTCCTCCAATTCAGCTTCATCTCAGTTTAAAATGGCTCAAGAGAGGTTTTAACAAGTGCCCAAACAGACCAAACCAATATTGGGATCTTAGCTCCCTCTTTGGAGGCCTATTTTAGATCCCTGCCAATTCTTTCCCTTTCTTCCTTTTTCTGGAAACCACGGGCAAAACTACTCAATTGTATTAAACAGCAAGAGCAAATTCTGAGTGCTTAGCTCCACTCTGCACTTTTAACAGCTGTCTTAACAAACTCAAGAAAGCATTAATGCTTACTTTCATCCTGACCCATAGTTACCCTGCTCTCCTGAAGCGCTCAGCCTACCTGCAGAGCTTCTTTGTTTAGTACTCAGGTGTCTTTTATCAGTGTGTCCTCCATTTCCAAGCTCCAGCATTTCTTCACCTCGATTGCCCCACGTTCGGCACAAGAAACACTGGGGTACAGCCCTAACAAAGGCCGCAAGGGCTACGTGGGCAGGCAGAGATAAAGAAATGAGAATGAGGGACTGTGTTAAAGAAAATTCTCTTCCGGGTCTGCTAGGGGAGTGTAGGGTCCAGCCCTATGGGGTTCCATGAGCCCCTCTCTACCGGTGCAGAGACTTGAAATTGGAAATAAAGACACAAGACACCGAGATCAAGAGAAAGAGAGTCTGGGCCCAGGGTTCCACGGCCAACCAAAGTGCAGAGTCTGGCAGTGTCCATAGGGTCATTTTAAAAACAAATGTTTGTAAAGAATAGAGCATGAGTATGACTTAGAATAGAATATTTCTGTTTTCCATCAGATCCTATGAGAGATAGACAAGCATATTTCCTTTTACACTTATTTGCACTCTTTTTCACTTATTTACAGCTGTTTAAATTTCTCTATATTATATTCAGGCTGCTCAGATCCAACTCTGCATTTCACAGGTCAAGGCCTTACCTTCTGACACCACATGATCAAGCTAACAGGTTAATGTGGTAAAATATTGTGACAACCACCTTCTCCTGCTCCACCTCTGATTATCAGTTTTTTCACAAAGATTGTCTAAAGAGCTCTTGTCCTGGTTTTCAATTCCTTCTGCATTTCCTGCACCTGGCGGTTTATTTATTTACTTCATTCTAATCTCAGCTTTCAATGTGTAAATATGCTGTATACGGTTTTCTTAAATGTTAGTGCTTGGAAACCCTGGAATTTACCATATTCTTAAAAATGAAGTCAAGTGACTCATTATTTAACTAATTTTATTGAAGAATATTAACATATGGAAGGAATACTTATTCTGATAAACATAAAACAAAAGATTAAAAAACAGAATCTGTTATTGTGAAACTTAAGCAAAGTAATAGTTATATTCTCTCAGGTCCTTAAAGTAGACAGAATCCTCTAGGCAAACTTAATTATGGGAAAAAAAATCTCAATAGCAGCAAACAACATTAAAATTTGCTTGTTGAATGCAGAAAATTCTTTTATAGAGAGAATTGTCTTAAACAATATAGTCAATATTATTTAAAAGATAAGATCATAAAGCACTGAATTGGTTTTTATTTTGAAGAACAAAAACAGGAAAAAAACACCACCTTTAAAAAAAAATGTATTGACTCAGGATCTTGGTCAAATTAGTCTCCTTGGGCCTTAGTGTCCTCAACTTTAAATTGAGGATGAGAACTGCATGTTCTTCGTAGGCTTTCACTTTAAAACAAGAATTCTCAGCAATAGAATTGTCAACTATAGATCTTGAATGACTTCATGACAGCCCACTTAGGTTTTGAGGATTGAAGTATTTTAACTGACAGACACAATTAGAACGGTCTTTGACACATAGTAGGCACAAAAGAACAATTTTCTTTAAACAAAAAACCATGAGATCTGTGGAGAAAGTAAAAGGAGAGCTTTATTTCCTATAAAGGGTTACAACCTGTAAGTTGGAAAATGAAGCCTCTGGCCAAAACCTAAAGCAGATGCTTCTGAGACAAAAGGAGGAAGCCTAGGATTTACACTCAGTGGAGTTAGCTATACATACATATTCAACAGGCTATAGAAGAATCTATGAATATTTGAGAGAGAAACCAGACATAGGATTACTGAATAAACCTACATGATTTCTATGTCCCATATTTAATTGGAGGTAGAAATTTAACATTAAAATGAAGTGAAACTTGGCTCCTTGTGTCAAAAGGTGAATAACAGGACACAAAGACATCTTGCATGCAGCCTCCGTGGCCTGGCCAGAACCAGCCTATGCCTGATGTTCAGTTATCAGGGTAGATGTAAGGCTTGTCAGTTGTCATAGCAAAACTGAGAAGGGAGGGGAGGTCGACCCTGACATCAAGTGGTGTGTGGAGAAATCTTGCAGACATTGTTTTTCAGGAACTGGTTTCTGTTTAATAGTGGAAAACACAGTTTGAAATGCTTATTGAGGTACGGGAGTATTGAGATTTTACTGACCTCGTATCTTATCAAATCTGAGAAATTTCATTTTTCAAGGTTTTTGGGGGGGGTTCTTTTCTGCCACCAAGCGTCCTTTCATTCTGCCTGGGGGCTTAGAACTCTATTTTTATTTCACACTTGCTATTGTTGTTATTATTTTCTATTTTGATTATCTATAGCTGCAGAAGAAACAACACTACACTTATTTCCATTAAGAAATACGTATTTCAATAAATATGTTATTGCAAACAATAACTATTTATTATACCCATGGATTCTTGAGGCCAGGAATCCATACAGAACATTGCCGTTGCAGCTTGTCTCTGCTGTTCTGCATCAGAGGCCTCACTTTAAAAAGACTCAGCAAGTGGCTTTGACTAGAAAGTTGAGTCTGCAATTATTTATGGCTTTCTTCAATTACATAACTGGAATATGGTCGGGGAGTCACTTGAAGGCTGAAATATCTGGATCTGCCAATGAGAGCAAATACACAAGGCCTTTTCTGGAGTTTCACAGCATGGTGACTGGGTTCTGGTAGGCAGCATCCCAAAAAGCTTCTGCAGAGTGAGCCCTCCAAGATGCCAAAGTGGAAGCAAGGCTTTCTCTCACTGACCAATTCAACCATGGTTAAGGATTTGTCCTTTCTTCTGACAGGCAAGGCTTTTTATCTTTCTAATCTCAGTCATTGTGTATTGATTTCATAGTTTAAGTCTTCAACTTACATAAGAGTTACAGTGTATGCAGTAAGATCCTAATATTCTCCCATGTTATCCCCATTTGTCAATGTATACCCAACCATTATAATAACAACAGATATTCATACTTTTAATCTGTTTTTTATAATTTAATATACAAAGTGTTTAACATCTCTATTTCTAAAAGCTCTTGTTTTTGGGTTATAATAAGAACAAAATTTTTGAAGGAACTTTTTCTTTCATATTTTGAAAAATAAATTTTTCACTTCTTCCAGAATATAGTCTCTAAAACTGCTTACTGAAATTACATTCCAGTTCTCAAACAGTGCATTTTCCTCTCTCCCATAACTACAGTGCATAATTAGAACAAAGTGAATTTTGCTGGAAGAGAATGTTTTTTCCTGCACTCTACCTAAAATATCTTTCTCATTAGGCAAAGTCGATGGCTCATGGTGACTTCCTGGGACACATGGCTATCCTCATATTGGCTGTAGGTTTCTAGTTAACCTGTTAATGCAATCTTTGCAGAAGATTCATGTACTTGACATTTACTGAGCTCCTAACATGGGCCAGGCATAATCCAAGTGGAAAATACAGATAGAAAAATGTTAAAACATAACAAAAAGTATGTGATTACATGATAAATATTAAAATCTGATATAATGTATTTAACAAATATTGCTTGAACACTATTTGCTAGTCAGAAGGCTGGGTAATTATATTCTGCAAGAAGTTTTCCTGTTTATATAAGTAAAATCAAATTTTCCTCCATTTAATTATGATACATTTCCTATGTGATTTGATAGATAATTATTGATTGCTTGCTTCACATTTAATAATTTATGTGCAGTTTTACTTAAAACAAATACATAATAAGTCAAAAAGCAAGCTTAAAATCCAGCAGGAACAATTTATAAATTGAGGTATGAGTCATAAAGAGCCCAGAGCTTGGTTACTTCAAATATGAGGCTTTGTCACAAGGATATCAGAAAAAAAAGACTTGAAGAAAAATAATTGAAAATCTATATGTGTAAAACTTTCTTCATTAAATCTCCACAATAAAGCATTCAATAGTATTTTCATTCATTTAATTTTTAGATTGTTAGTAAGGTATTCGCCTAAGTAATAAAATGTTGAAACAAGAGTATGCTGTCTTCATAAGTGGACAGATAAAAGAAGTGGTATAGAGGGTCCACAGCATTAATAAATAGAAATGATTATATATAGACATACAGAATATTATACAAGAGACAAGTTACATCACTGGAGAGTTCAATAGTTAATTAGAAAATAACATAGGAAACATTTTCTCTTTGGAAAAAAAAAAATAAGGTTGGGTTCCTGCCACATAGGTCGCCCAATTTCAGATGCATCAAAATTTCAAATGTCGTAAAATTAAGCCATATACATACTAGAAGATAATAAGGAGTATCTTGAAATAAAATCATTAATTTGGCCATTATTTTTGAAGGTCTGTTACTTGATAGGCAGAAAGTCAAGTGCTGGCACTTGAAGGCCTACCTAGGTTTAATATTAGATGCAAAATAATAGATAAAACATTATACATTAATCAGATAAAATTTTAGTAATAGTCTCCATAAATAAATATAAGTAGCAAACTGGGAAAATTTGAAAATTATATGATAAACAGAATGACTACAGCTGAAAATATACATTTCCCTACTCATAAATAAGAACTTGATTCCACAATGTTAAGGCTTTTAATTGGATAATTTATATACATTTAATATTCTGTATTTTTTACAGCCTTGAATAGTATTTTGTAGATTAAATCACCCAAGTAATAGATGCTTATGGTATAATGATAGTAAGTTGATTTCTTTATATCTGAATATATATGGTTTCTTAGAAAACTTAAGTAAAATATTATTGCTCATTTCTGAATATTTTATTAACTTTCTTATAAATTAAATGATTATATGCTGTACTAACTTTGAATATTGTATCAATTTAGTTTCTATGAATAATTTTTAAAAATCATCCAATCCATTAATTTTCAAACTACTCTTAAGGACTATAGGGCTTGAGTATCAACTGTGGAGACGTAGAACAAGGACAATGGAGGGGGAAAGATAGAGAAAGACTGGCTGTGACCACCTTTGCTTCTAACAAAGCAGTTCTGCTTTATGTGTTTAACATATAAGGTTTCCTTATAATACTTCATGTAGAGAGAGGCTTCCAATACTGTGAGTAGCAGCAACAGTAGTAGTAGCAGCAGTAGTAATGAATAAGCCTGCTGTGAAAGGCTAAAAAATGCTTCCTTCCCAATATCATGTCTTAATCTCTGAAATTTGTAAATGTTACCTCATTTGGAAAATGTTTCTTTGAAGATGTAATTAAGTAAAGGATATTGAGACAGGGAGATTATCCTAGATTATCTAGGTAGACCCGAAATGCCATCACACGCATTCTTATAAAAAAAGAGAGGTAGAGGGAGGCTAGACTCAGAGAAGATCATGTGAAGATAGAGCAGAGAGATTTGAAGATGCTGCTCTTGCAGGCTGCAGTGACCCAGGCACAAGACAGAGTGTCAACAACCACCAGAAGCCGGAAGAGACCAAGAACAGATTTTCCACTGGCACCTTGATTTTGGCCCAGAGACACTGATTTGGGAATTCTGGTCTTCAGAACTATAAATAATACATTTCTGTTCTTTTAAACCAATGTGATTTTAGTAATTTGTTATAGCGGCCTCAGGAAACTAATACAGCATAATCACCAGTCTACTCCAACCCTACTCAATTTTCAAATGGGAAATTGAAGTCCAATTAAATTGGAGAATCAGGGGAAAAAAATCAACTAATTAGTATTAAAATTTCAGAGGATTTCAAGTCTTGAGTCTTTGGAGTTTTAGTCTAATATTTTTATTTTCCTGTGATTTATTATATATATATGCACACACAAAATAAATTGAAGATTTATTATACATAAAATAAATTGAATATATACATTTAACATATAAAATAAGTTGAGTATATATTTTCTATATATAAATTGAGTATATATATTAAATATATACATTGAATATATATAGTTCAATAGCTTTTGGGTTAAAGTGGTTTTTGTTTACATGAATGGATTGTATGGCAATGAATTCTGATATTTTAATGCATCTGTAATCTTTACATTGTGCTTATTACAATGTGAGTGTTATTAGTAATGATATTAGTAAGGATAAACTATGCTGAAATGATTAAAGATTTATTTTGACCAAACAAGTAAATTTTTGGCTCCTTCTTTTTGAAAGGAAATTATTCTTTTTCCCACATTTTTTCTTTAACTTTTCTCAAATATATAAATTGAATCGTCAGTGGTGACTCAAATATAAGGAAATTAACAGAGAATTGAGTTCATGAAACTTGCCATTGTAGCGGAGTAATTGACAATTAAACCTTTAAATGACAAAGTGATTTGCTATGAATGCACAACTGTAGGAGGTCACTACTGGAGTACATATTAACTGTGCCTGAGAAAGGGCCTCAGAGATGGTGAGAGAAATATGAGGGGGGGAGGGGAAGAGAGAGAGAGAGAGAGAACGAGACAAAGAGTTTTCTAACCACTTTCGAAATATCAAGAAAGGTTTCTCAGAATAGTGACTTTTAATCTGACACTGGAAAGATTAAACAAAGCAAAGGGACTATGGAGAGAGCATCATGTTTGCAGAACTTACCTTTAAGCAGCAAGGTCATGAATTAAAGAGCTGGCTATCAATATTGAAGCAGATAGAGGAGGGCTGACTGTGTACACAGTGTACACAGAAGACAGCAGGGCTTCATATTTCATGACCCAATTACACTAGTTACAGTTTTTTCAAAAGATATTTGTTGCAGGTGTGGGTTGCAGGCCAAAATTAGCCTGAACCCAGGCACAAAAAATAGTCAGATCCTTTTAGAAATTAGAAGAGGCTGGGTGCAATGGCTCACACCTGTAATGCCAGCATTTGAGAGGCCAAGGCAGGGGGATCACGTGTGGCCAGGAGTTCGAGAGCAGCATAGGCAACATGCCGAAACCCCATCTCTACTAAAAATACAAAAATTAGCTCAGCATGGTGGCACACCTGTAATCCCACTACTCCACGGCTGAGGCAGGAGAATCATTTGAACCTAGGAGGCAGAGATTGCAGTGAGCCAAGGTCATGCCACTGCACTCCAGCCTGGGTGACAGAGTGTGACTCCATCAGAAAGAAAGAGAGAGAGGGAAGGAGGGATGGAGGGAGGAAGAAAAGAAAGAAGGTAGGAAGGAAGGGAGGCTCTAAAGGGAAGAATAACAAAACCGATTCAGTTCTTACAATATATGGCAACTGCAAATGAAGGAAGAATATTCTTTGTAGGTTAGAAATTACTGTGCTTACATTGCCTTTTGTTTCTTTTATCTCTCACTTTTTTTTTTTTTTTTTTTTTTTTGCTGAAGATCAGGTTCCAGCAGACCAAAAAATTTTGGATGACTCCATCTCACCACTCAACCTAGAGACAATGCCTTCTATAAATACAGCTTTTTTTTGTGAAAAAGTGATATTTACTCAAATAGAAATTATAGTTACTTGTATCATCTTTAAATATCACTTTAAACTTTAAATATGACTTGAAACATGCACTGTTTTGAAGCAATGATTACAGTATATTTTCTGCCCATCATGCTAACACTTTATTTCATTGAATCAGAGCCAGCACACACAGTAAATATGTATCACTTTTGCTGTATTCTTGAGGATTCTGCTTTGTATTGTTAGTGAAAATAAATCTGAAAAAGAATAATAAATTGTTTAAGGACTCAAGTGCTATGCCTCAGGCAAGTGCATATACCAGTGTTTTAGAGAATAACAAATGAGCATCCTCTCTTATAATCTTTGAACGTATCTTGGAACAAATAGTTCGCATGAGTCCATAGATATTTGTTCTCATTTTCAACAGGATGGGTCTCTTAACTTATTAATATATAAATTTCAGAGTGTACTGCCTTTGAAGCACAATCTGTTTATTTTTAAAAGTAGCATCCTGTTTTGCAACTTCTAGAATTAAATCATGATAGGTTATGACTGTTATGAGTATTTTAGATTTTTAATATTTGAGATCGATGTAAAAATGTAAAAGCTGTTCCTCAGGCAGATTTGAAATTATCTGCATAGATGTCATAATGGAAGACATTTATGGATGTATGGATGGGGAAGCCTACTGAGAAAATACGTAATATAAAATAGCTATAAAATAGCCATCAGACTAATATACACCCTGTTATTGATGGTGCAAGGCATTGAAAATTGAAGGTGCAAGGCAATGAAAAAGCATTACCAGGATCTAGAGAATTTGACTCCATGACTCTGTAGCAACAGAAAGAACAAAATGGCTGACAAAATAGTGTCCCAAGAAGAAGAAGGCTGTAGAATAAACACCCTGACCTTTCTCTACCACAGTCCTCCCAGTTCTTGCTAATGCCTTCCTTTGGACATGCATCAATGTCAGCCTCCTGGAGCAAAGGCATAAGGTACAGAAAGATATAGACGGGCTAACCATTAAAGTTTTTCCCAAGAAAGATGATGTTATCATACTCAGGGCCGTCACACGTGGTTGTGTCCAATATGCAGTGCACAACTTCAAGAGGCACCATCCACAAAGGCAGCCGTATCGTGTGCACATTCTGCCTGCCTTGCAGGTATGACTGTGACTTATCAATCTTTGAAAACATAATCAGATTATAATTTGTCTTGTTCACATAATAGCTAAAATTCAAATAGAAGGATTCAAGGCTATCATGAGAGTGGATGATTCATGTCCATTAATTGGGACACAGCTGTGGCACAGGTTAGCCTTCCACAGGTGCCTGTTTCTTTTCTGTTGTTTGTTTGTATATTACTAACACACAATTTAATGTAAGACACTATTTAATATAAGACACAAATGGAACTCTTATCACATCAATAAGTATTTTATTATAGTGATATACATTTAATAAAATATATCCTAGTATTTTATTATAAGCAATAATATTCTATTATCTAAAAGTGTGTGAAACAGACCAAAAAAAGTTCTCAATGCAGTTCTAGTCTTGTGAAATTTAGTAAGGATGGTGGAGAATACGGAATGAAAAACATAGGTGATTTCTGTAAAGTGTGTTGAGGAGATCTTCATTATTGTTGTTAGACTAGTCTCCTTCTAATAGATGTCAAGTATTTCTAATAGAATCATAATTATAGATAATGTGACACCTGATTTTTCTTTACTAATTCAATCATAAAAGGATTGGGGGGAACAATAAATTAATGAAGAAATAAAGTGGTATCCTTTTCTATTGATATAAATTCAGAAACACGATTTGAATACATATAAATTTTAAACACTTTAAACAATTGATTTTAACATTCTTAAAGCATTTATAGTACTTAGTTTTTATGGGAAACCAGATTCAGTAATATTCTTCTGATATTTACAAAATATTATAGGAATGGCAGCTGAATACAGAGAAATCAGCCATATGTAAAACTGACTAAGGATGTGTTTATTTAGCCTTCCAAATCTTATTCAACAATATCATCTTTGTTTAGAGAATAATCAGGACTGCTAAAGGCAGTTTATCAAATATTCACTGTAATGTCTACAGAAAGAATCTTGTTAGAGAAGAAAGCAAATTTTATTATCAATTTTATGGCAAATAAAACCCTGACGAGGGCTAACAGAGAAGCCTTAGGGTCAGAAAGAAAAAGTTAATATACACTGTGTGGGAAATATTTACCAAAGCTTTTTGTTCACTGTGTTCCATTGCATATTATGTAAATATGTGTTAAGGTACTTAAATAATGTTGGAACTATAAAATGCAATATTTCAAAACCTTACTTAACAAGAGAATTGTAGAATATTATTTTTTATTAATTGTCACACGACAGCATATGATTTGACACAGTATCTTCAAATAAAGAATATCTATGACATGAAGGCATAGAAACAATAGAGATAGAGAAGCAAGAGAAAATTTAACGTATTCATATTTCCTATTTCCTTAGCAAGAATTTCAGTTGAAGACTCAGATTTTTGTTCAAATGTCTGAAATAATGCATTAATGTTATACTGTCATTCCAAACTCCACCACATGTCATTTAAGTCTCAAAGTTCAATTAAAGTGACAAGGATGACACACATCAATAGTTAAGGAGGAAAAATAAAAAGTGAAGTAACTTCTAAATGACATTTAATTATGATCTCATGGTAGAAATTGTTCTACAAAGAAAGGAAATGCAATAGAAAGCAAGGTGTCATATTTTGGAATTTTCATCCCCAGAGACAGTTAGCCAAAAAAACCTGTAGCAGGGTTTAATTAAGTCTTCATGTTGTTCTTGACTTCATTAATGGAGTCAGCTGATGAATTTCCAGATCAATTTGTATGCAAATGTAACAGAAATAAGAATGCAGCTTTTCAACTAATCTGCCCACTTTCACAGACTATGCACTTTTTTCCTCTCTTGGCATCTTCATTTATTCATTAGATGATATTTATTGGTGCCCTCACAAAAGTGTCTTGAAAACTGATTGTATCTGATAAATAAGAAAAGGAAAATGTAAATTTTTAAGTTTGTTATATATGAGAATGTGTGTGTGGTATTTAAATGCAGCCTAACTTTCACTGAAGACTTTTATAGGGATGATTTTCTTTACCCCTAAATTTTTCTAGTGCATCTTAATATACTGGAAAGTGACTAATCAGTAAGTACAGACCTTGGCACAGTCACAGCCTGTTTGGTTTGAAAAGTGGAAGGGGACATTTCATCTCATTACAACAAACAATACGAGTCAAATAGAGATGTTTATTGCTGAAAATGAAAAGTCTACAATTATAAGACTTTTGTTTGTGAGAGTGGTGTACATTTTTGGTATTACGGATGCAGTGTCAATCTGATATGATATGCATGTATGCGGTTCACACTTGTTTGATTTCAACTGTTTATTCAATTAAAGTCAGTCAATAAATAATACATTGTGAAGTATCTAGTTATGTCATATTTTTTCATATTGTTTGGCATAGTATCTTCACATAAAGGATATTTATAATGCAAAGGTATTATTAGAAACATTAGGGAAAAATTAGTATTATTTTTGTATCATTTTATAAAGATTATACAAACCTGACCTAGATAGATGAGGTGAAATAAGCCTGAAAAGGGAAATCTGAGAGGTTTACAGGAGAAAAAAACCTGTAAGACTTATGACTAGTTATGTATAAAAAAGTGAGAGGGAAAACCAGAGTCAACCCTAACTGAAGAATGCCTTTCTGGGACACCAAGAGTTCTGAATCCCTGAATAGGGTCACAGGTTAAATATAGGGCTTACTGAAATTTACAGGCCTTTATGAAAAAACACTTGAACTTCAGGTTGCCTTTTAATCAGACTGAGAATATGTGATCCACCCCAGATCCTATTAAAAATGGCAGTAAACAATAATGAAGACAATGAGGTTAAAAATGAACAGAGCTAATGTTACCACAGTCTTAAAATGTTAAATCCTCACTTGTCATGGCAAAAGTCAGTAGATTATATTCACAGTTAATGGATTTATATTCACTAGTATAAGTATCTAATATAGCGATGTGAAAGTAACCAACAGAATAAAAGGGACA
This sequence comes from Alouatta palliata, assembly GCA_004027835.1. NCBI lineage: Eukaryota > Metazoa > Chordata > Mammalia > Primates > Atelidae > Alouatta > Alouatta palliata. Next base: position 44,543 of record PVKV010001298.1, read on the forward strand.
GAAATTTTTTTTTTTTTCTAATGTATTCGGGATGGGACAAGGAGCAGTGGAACAATGCGACTTTTGCTTTCCTTATAAGGCCTTGTGTACCACTGGATTTATAAGCTCTGTGTGTGTGTGTGTGTGTGTGTGTGTGTGTGTGTGTGTGTGTGTGTGCGCACATGCGCACACACACGCATGCATGCACGCGTGTGTGTGTGTCTGTGTGTTTCATAAAATGTAACATTACTAAGGAAAAAATCGTTTTGTATGTACTGAGAATTCAACACATTCCTAAATATGCTATTTACTTTAAAACAGGAATTGCTAATCACACATTTAAACTTTCATCAGCAGCCTTAACATTTACTAGTCAGTACCTTTCTTGTAAATATTAATTATGTAAAAATATCTATAAAGCTTTTGAAAAGTTAAATTATAATATGCTATTTTAATTTTAATTACATAGTAAGGGTTCATATATAATCCTGATAAACTTTTTGGCTCAGATGTGCTTTCAATTGTATGAAAATAAAGTATCTTTACCATAGTTTCATATTTTCAAAAAGCATCATTGAGTTTTTGTGGCAGTCTAGTTTAAATTAGTGTGCAGATTAACAAAATCTCACTATCTCAACATTTTGGCATCATTTTCAGAGGCAGATCATCAAAACTCTTTTCAATATCTATTAAGAAATGAGGTAATATGTTGCCCACTGTTCTTCAAGCATACTAAGGAATAAGGGTTCTCATTCAAATCCTCTTTATATTAACTTGTCAATCCCTGTTGATTCACAGAAAACCTCTACCAACCATGAGCCTGAAAAGTAATGCCTACTAATAGAAGTGCTCAAGGCCCACAAACCTCCCTTATATGATAATATGCCTTCATTAGAATGCTGTGATTTATTTTGTTAACTTCATTGAAATATCTATTCATTTTAATTGCACAATTCAGTGATTTTCAGTACATTAACAGAGTGGTATAAACAATAACAAAATCTAAATTTAGACATTTCCAACACTCAAAAAAACAAATATTGCACCCATACATAGCCACTCCTAAGTCCCACATGAAGCCCCACATCACCACCAATCTACTTTCTGTCTCTGTGGATTTATAGTGGGTTCTTTATGAATAACTTGAAATTAGACATTTTCAGTCAACTTGAAGTTTGAAGCCTGTTGTTCAGTTAAAGGATTAAAATAAAATAATTTCTCATATCTTAATTTTGCTTAGCATTTATTCAAAACGCAGTCTAGAATCAATGAATACTCAAAACTAGCTGGATGACTGGCAAATCATCATTATAGTTGTATAAATTAACCAGACACAATCCTTAGGTTAATAACCTAGTCTGTAAAATACTGATTCCTTGTCAAGTTTTCCTTACCTTTGAAAATCAGATTCAGGTTTAGAACTCTGCTTGTAATTAGTAAAATTCAGGGTTTTTCTAAGCATAAATTCATGTATTCATATGCATACTTTAGGTTATAAGTATATTGATAAGTTGTCCCTAAACTGAAGAGTTAGCCGAATTGTGACCAAACTCTTATAAACAGTGATGCCAGTTCCCAGTGTAGTAGTAACAATTTCTGCAAGTTACTAGCTAAAATTGTTATTTTATAATGTATTCAAATCCAATGAGAATAGTTTAGATACATTGGATTAAGACCAAAATACTATCGTTTTATAGATGAATATAAAACAATACATAAATCTTTCTTTTGAAAATTATGCATTGCCTGGGCAATGGCTTTGGCAAAATAAGCCCATTAGTCTACCATCTTTCACTGCACAGCATGAGTCAGAAAAAACTTGGTCATTCTCAAAGCTGAAATCTTGTCAACATCACTGTAGATTTATGAGGCAATGTTCTAATCCCTCATGATTATCCATCTTGTTCTCTATAACTGCTTCCTCAAGGAGGCTGTTTTGTTGTGTACTCCTCATGTCATGCTCAGCGGAAGTATAACTGACTGGAAGACCACCTACACATATGGTGCACCACACACAAATGAATGGCTGCTACGAAAGTAGTACAATCCATTAAGCAGAGCATTAGTTTTGATGTTATTCATTTATCTATGAAATACACTTAGACATATGAGTACTCTGAAGGCTTGTTTACTAAGAAATGGTGCTTTACTCTTAGATAGGGGAAATGAAAGATATTGGTGCTGTTAATGAGTTTAAAAGCTTTTATGCAGAAGTCTGAAAAATGAGAACTCACCTCATTTTTCCATTGTCTGTTTTGTGGCATTTTCAAAGTGAATTCTTGCAGCAGACATTTTCATGTTATGATCAGAAAGACAACACACCCTTTCTTTGTGTTGCCATATTCCGTCTAAAAGAGAAACATACAGAAATTTAAGTAATCAGTGACTTAGATATTTCCAATTGCAGGTAGTCTTTTAAAAATAATAAAATACGATAAATAGATAATTTAAAATATCAGTTTTCATTTGGTAGTAAAAATGTGCTAAATTTGATGTGATACGGCATAAACGGGCAGTGAGGAAGGGCAAGTCAGTTGAAATAGTCACCAGTAGCATGATCAGGTTTGCAAAGGACAAGTACAGGTGTTGTCTAAAAATATAGTAGGGACATTCATGCTGATATGAGGAGTCTTGGAAGCTCTTTGGGGAAGTGGCAGATAAGCCTAACTCTGAAGATTAAGAGTTAGCAATGAAAAGAGAGGAAGATGAATGTTCAGACTTTAGAAATCAGAGAGTGAATACTTGGAGAGAGACCATCTACAAATAACAGTCAATCTTTTCTACATAACCTTCAAAATAAACTCATAATACTTGAATATCTTTTAACACTGTTATCATTAGAAACTTGGTAATTCTTAGTGAGACTAAAAGTGAACAAATACATTCGAAACAGTCATATACAGATAGGAATGAATATACATGATTAGTTGTCTAATGGCACACATTATACTAGTTACTTTAACATAATACCTACTCTATTAGTAATATATTCATACTCTAACATAGACATAGACAGTTCTATTAAAATAGTGTCATGCATCACTTAATGATAAAGATACATTCTGAGAATTGTAGCATGAGGCATTTGTCATTGTGTGAACATAATAGAGTGTACTCACACAAACACAGATGATATAGCCTAATATACACCTAGGCTACACCCAGGCCTTGTGGTATAGCCTATTGCTCCTAGGCCACAAACCTATACAACATGCTACTAGATTGAATACTGGAGGCAATTTAACACATGGCAAGTATTTGTGTATCTAAGCGTATCTGACCACAGAAAAGGTACAGTAAAAATATAGTGTTATAATCTTATGGGATCACAGTTGCATATGCAGTCCATTGTTGATGGGAATGTTCTGTGGGGCATGACTGTTTATGTCTAATTCAGGGTACTCTGCATTAACACTGCATACTTCATAATCACGTAATAATTTCAAGATGCTTAAATCCATGATAAAATAGCCAATTTTTCTAAGTATCTTATTTGGATTTATAAATAGAATTAAGAATAGTTATTGAATATCCTCATATTTCATTGTCATAATAAAATACATTTATTCTGTGCAGAGTGTTTTCACATTAGGTAAAAAGTCAAAATGGACTCAAAAAGTAAAATGTACATTCCCAGTTCTACTAGCTTGTTCATTATTAGTGATGAGTTATTTTCCTAGACTTTCACCTATATGTAAGTTTTGCTTTTCTAAGTTATATTACATAAACAGTTGGAAAGTCTGCTTTTTCAGTTCAACTTAAATAAACACTAGGCTAAATTGTTTAAAATCTTGTTGGAAACTTTAAGGAATAAAGTAACAATTAACAGGATGGTGCTCAATTTTTTAAAACCATATTGAAATAGAGGCTTAATGTAGTTCCTCTAAACAAAATTTATAAGAGTAAGAATAAGGAGAAATACGTTAAAATTAATGGTGTATACTGCCAAATTGTTTCCTAATATGGCTTATTTAATTTTTGGTTAACATTATTTAGCTAAGATTTAATGTTAATTGTAAATAATAAGCAGCATTTTTTTTCCCATTTAAGTTAGTGATCTCACATCTAACACGCGTAGGAGCAATATATTAAAAATAATTTGAGAGCCAAGAGGAACTGTAGGATGCCGGGTGGTTCCTCTTGTTTTTGCACGTGGTAGGGTGATTCTCAGGTTCTTTTGAATATTGTAGTCATCAATTCCAGGCTGATGCACAGCACTTTGAACCCCTAATTTTTCTTAATTTCTTTTCAACATGTTTGTGACATTTTAAAATTTTATATAAAACAAATATATCTTGAGCTCACCTATGTTTAGTCTTTGACAACACTTCATTCAGAAGATCTCTACTTTCCCCTTTGTTTTCTTTCCAACTTTCCAGTCTAGACTAGTATATTTATTGTCAACACTCTTGCCACATTTTGACATAGGTTACAATGCTCCCCTCTTACCTCTTACACAAATGAAACTACATTTTTATCTCAGATGTATTTATTTCTAGTTCAGTGGAATGAATTCAAATGAATTTTAAACTTAAAAACACATGCACATTAAAATATTCTTTCTTAAGAGATTTAAAAAAAAGGCTAAATTATATTACCACAGGCAATTATCAATATATTCACAATCTTCCTTTTTTCTGTCTGCTTTTATTCACTAAGTTGTGCATCTACACAGAGGCAGCCACTGAGTTGCAATACAGCAATTGACTAATCCTCTGTTATCAAAACCTGAAGAAAATCATTCATTCTGAGTTCCCAAGGAGTCATCCAAAGGTAAAAAGTCTTTAGGGTGGGAGACTGAATATACTAAAGGTACAATGGCCAGACAATATATTATAACAGAAAGCTGACCTCCAACTTCTGCTAACACCAGCCCCAATACTTGGGCCAATGAATGTTACTCTCCCAGTTTTTGAATGTTTTTGCAACCACCTCAACTCAGAACCAACCAGAAGCCAAATATGTTTCCCAAATTAACTATATGAGATGCTCTCTTTTTAGTTAGGCTTTCTCCAGGTTCCCCATGAGCCCTGGCTCTGATAGTGTATACCCAGAGCCTTCTCTTTCTTCACTATTAGGCTCTCCCTACTCCATTGCTTGCTTTAAGTCTCTGCCAAATGCAAGTGATGGTGGCTGAACCCCTTTATACAGCAACTTCTGTATAAATCGCCTCTGTTTGTTCTCATTTGCTTTGTCTTCATTTATTTCCTTAAGTGTTTGTTGGAAATCTGTGATGCATGAAGGAGGGACTAATCAGGGGCTATTGTCTCCAGATCCAGTACATGGATAGGAGACAGGGAAGGCTGGGCAGAGACATTTTGCAGTGTCCAGCAGTGTCCATCTGGACTGTTCTACAGTGGTTATAGGCAGCTATGTCAGGAATGAAAGGATCTTTCATAGAGAAGGAGGGGAAAAGAGAGGGCCTTACTGAGTTGTATAAAAGGAGGAATGGCTTAGTCCAGAACAGAGCCTTGTAAAAACTCAGTACAACTATTAGGCACACAATATTAGGCAGCCACCTTGCCAAATTAACTCCCTGTGTGTTCAATACATTCTTAATTCTTCCTTTTACTTTTATTGGATATAAATCCTTTGTTATTTACAAGGTTTTCAAGTATTTTCTTTCAGTCTGCGGCTTGTCTTTTCATTCCCACAAGTGTTCTTTGCAGAGGAAATCTTTAAAATTTTCATGATCTAATTTAACAGTTTACTTTCATATTTTCTTGTATTCGTGCCCTCTTTCTTCCTCTTCTCTTTATGGTACTCCAATTGTATTCATGGTATTTCATTTGATACTGCCCCAAAGGTTATTGGCACCCTATTCTCTTTGCAGTCTTTGGTTTTGCTTTGTTCTGTTTTGATCCCCCCTCCCAACACTGTGTTTCATTTGGAAGTTTCTACAACAAATTCTTTAAATTCACTAATCTGTTGTTCCTTAGCTAAACCTTGAGGCATTTTCTTTCTTTTTTTTTTATTTATTGCATTTTAGGTTTTGGGGTACATGTGAAGAACATGCAAGATTGTTGAATAGGTACACACACAGCAGTGTGATTTGCTGCCTTCCTCCCCATCACCTGTATCTGGCATTTCTCCCCATGTTATCTCTCCCCAACTC
>PVKV010001298.1:50736-135520 GCA_004027835.1 Alouatta palliata
CCTGCTGTCCCTCCCCTATTTCCCCCCAACAGACCCCAGTGTGTGATGCTCCCCTCCCTGTGTCCATGTGTTCTCACTGTTCAACACTTACCTATGGGTGAGAACATGCAGTGTTTTTCTGTTCTTGTGTCAGTTTGCAGAGAATGATGGTTTCCAGGTTCATCCATGTCCCTACAAAGGATGCAAACTCATCATTTTTGATGGCTGCATAATAGTCCATGGTGTATATGTGCCACATTTTCCCTGTCTGGTCTATCCTCGATGGGAGTTTGGGTTGGTTCCAGGTCTTTGCTATTGTAAACTGTGCTGCAATGAACATTCGTGTGCATGTGTCCTTATAGTAGAATGCTTTATAATGCTTTCGATGTACACCCAAAAATAGGATTGCTGGGACAAATGGAATTTCTATTTCTAGGTCCTTGAGGAATTGCCACACTGTCTTCCACAATGTTTGAACTAATTTTCACTCCCACCAACAGTGTAAAAGTGTTCCTATTTCTCCACATCCTCTCCAGCATCTGTTTCTCCAGATTTTTTAATGATCGCCATTCTAACTGGCATGAGATGGTATTTCAATGTATTTTTGATTTGCATTTCTCTAATGACCAGTGATGATGAGCATATTTTCATATGTTTGTTGGCTTCATGTATGTCTTCTTTTGTAAAGTGTCTGTTCTTATCCTTTGCCCACTTTTGAATGGCCTTGTTTGTTTTTTTCTTGTAAATCTGTTTTAGTTCTTTGTAGAATCTGGATATTAGCCCTTTGTCAGATGGGTAGACTGCAACAATTTTTTCCCTTTCTTTTGGTTGTTGATTCACTCTAATGACTGTTTCGTTTGCCGTGCAGAAGCTGTGGAGTTTGATAAGGTCCCATTTGTCTATTTTGGCTTTTGTTGCCAATGCTTTTGGTGTTTTGGTCATGAAGTCCTTGCCTATGCCAATGTCCTGAATGGTTTTGCCTAGATTTTCTTCCATGTTTTTACGGTGTTAGGTCTTATGTTTAAGTCTTTAATCCATCTGGAGTTAATTTTAGTGTAAAGTGTCAGGAAGGGTTCCAGTTTCTGTTTTCTGCATATGGCTAGCCAGTTTTCCCAACACCATTTATTAAACAGGGAATCCTTTCCCCATTGCTTGTTTTTGTCAGGTTTGTCAAAGATTGGATAGTTGCAGATGTGTTGTGTTGCCTCTGCTCTGTTCTATTGGTCTATATCTCTGTTTTGGTACCAGTACCATGCTGTTTTGATTACTGTAGCTTTGTAGTATAGTTCGAAGTCCAGTAGTGTGATGCCTTCAGCTTTGTTCTTTTTGCTTAGAATTGAGATGACTATGCAGGCTCTCTTTTGGTTCCATATGAAGTTTAATATGGTTTTTTCCAGTTCTGTGAAGAAAGTCATTGGTAGCTTGATGGGAATAGCATTGAATCTATAAATTACTTTGGGCAGTATGGCCATTTTCACAATTTTGATTCTTCCTAACCATCAACATGGAATATTTCTCCATCTGTTTGTGTCCTCTCTTATTTTGTTGAGTAGTGCTTTGTAGTTCTCCTTGAAGAGATCCTTTACATTCTTGTTAGTTGTATTCCTAGGTATTTTATTCTGTTTGTAGCAATTGTGAATGGCAGTTGGTTCTTGATTTGGCTCTCTTTAAGTCTGTTATTGTTGTATAGGAATGCTTGTGATTTTTGCACATTGATTTTGTATCCTGAAACTTTGTTGAAGTTGCTTATCAGTTTCAGGAGATTTTGGGCTGAGATGATGGGGTCTTCTAGATTTACAATCATGTCATCTGCAAATAGAGTCATTTTGACTTCCTCCTTTCCTAACTGAATACCCTTTATTTCTTTTTCTTGCCTGATTGCTCTGGCTAGAACTTCCAGTACTATATTGAATAGGAGTGGTGAGAGAGGGCATCCTTGTCTAGTGCCAAATTTCAAAGGCAATGCTTCCAGTTTTTGCCCATTCACTATGATATTGGCTGTGGGTCTGTCATAAATAGCTTTTATTATTTTGAGATATGTTCCATCAATACCTAGTTTATTGAGGGTTTTTAGCATAAAGGGCTGTTGAATTTTGTCAAAGGCCTTCTCTCCATCAATTGAGATAATTATGGGTTTTTTGTCTTTGGTTCTGTTTACGTGGTGAATTACGTTTATAGACTTGCATATGTTGAACCAGCCTTGCATCCCCGGGATGAAGCCTACTTGATCATGGTGGATAAGCTTTTTGATGTGCTATCGCAATTGGTTTGCCAGAATTTTACTGAAGATTTTTGCATCTATGTTCGACATGAATATTGGTCTGAAGTTTTTTTTTTGTTTTTGTTTTTTTTTCACTGAGTCTCTGCCAGGTTTTGGTATCAGGATGATGTTGGTCTCATAAAATGATTTGGGAAGGATTCCTTCTTTTTGGATGGTTTGAAATAGTTTCAGAAGGAATGGTACCAGCTCCTCTTCGTATGTCTGGTAGAATTTGGCTGTGAACCCATCTGGACCTGGGCTTTTTTTGGGTAGTAGGCTCTTAATTGCTGCCTCAACTTCAGACCTTGTTATTGGTCTATTCAGGGTTTCGATTCCTTCCTGGTTTAGGCTTGGGAGAATGCATGTGTCCAGGAATTTGTCCATTTCTTCCAGGTTTACTAGTTTATGTTCATAGAGTTGTTTGTAATAATCTCTGATGATGGTTTGTATTTCTGTGGAATCAGTGCTGATATCTCCTTTATCGTTTTTTATTGCATCTATTTGATTATTCTCTCTTTTCTTTTTTATTAATCTGGCTAGTGGTCTATTTGTTGATCTTTTTAAAAAACCACCTCCTGGATTTATTGATTTTTTTGAAGGGTTTTTTGTGTCTCTATCTCCTTCAGTTCTGCTCTGATCTTAGTTATGTCTTGTCTTCTGCTAGGTTTTGAGTGTTTTTGATCTTGCTTCTCTAGCTCTTTCAATTTTGACAATAGGGTGTCAATTTTTGATCTATCCTTGCTTCTCACATAGGCATTTATTCTGTATATTTTCCTCTAAAGACTGCTTTAAATGTGTCCCAGAGATTTTGGTATGTTGTGTCTTTGTTCTTGTTGGTTTCAAAGAACATCTTTATTTCTGCCTTCGTTTCATTGTTTATCCAATCAACATTCAAGAGCCAGTTGTTCAGTTTCCATGAAGCTGTGTGATTCTGAGTTAGTTTCTGAATTCTGAGTTCTAACTTGATTGCACTGTGGTCTGAGAGAATGTTTGTTATGATTTTCATTCTTTTGCATTTGCTGAGGAGTGATTTACTTACAATTATGTGGTCAGTTTTAGAGTAGGTGTGATGTGTTGCTGAGAAGAATGTATATTCTGTGGATTTGGGGTGGAGAGTTCTGTAAATGTTTATTAGGTTTGCTTGGTCCAAGTCTGAGTTCAAGTCCTGGATATCCTTGTTAATTTTCTGTCTCATTGATCTGTCTAATATTGACAATGGGGTGTTAAAGTCTTCCACTATTATTGTGTGGGAGTCTAAGTCTCTTTGTAAGTCATTAAGAACTTGCCTTATGTATCTGGGTACTCCTGTATTGGGTATGTATATATATTTAGGATCGTTAGCTCTTCTTGTTGCATTGATCCTTTTACCATTATATAATGTCCTTCTTTGTCTCTTTTGATCTTTGTTGGTTTAAAGTGTATTTTATCAGAGATGAGAATTGCAACTCCTGCTTTTTTTTTGCTCTCCATTTGCTTGGTAAATCTTCCTCCATCCCTTTATTTTGAGCCTTTGTGTATCCTTGCATGTGAGATGGGTTTCCTGGATACAACACACCGATGGGTTTTGGCTTTTTATCCAATTTGCCAGTCTATGTCTTTTGATTGCGGCATTTAGCCCATTTACGTTTAGGGTTAATATTGTTACATGTGAATTTGATCCTGCCATTTTGATGCTAGCTGGCTCGTTTGCCTGTTAGTTGATGCAGTTTCTTCATTGTGTTGATGCTCTTTACCGTTTGGTGTGTTTTTGGAGTGGCTGGTACTGGTTGTTCCTTTCCATGTTTAGTGCTTCTTTCAGGAGCTCTTGTAAAGCAGGCCTGGTGGTGATGAAATCTCTGAGTACTTGCTTGTTCGTGAAGGATTTTATTTTTCCTTCCCTTATGAAGCTTAGTTTGGCTGGATATGAAATTCTGGGTTGAAGGTTCTTTTCTTTAAGGATGTTGAATATTGGCCCCCACTCTCTTCTGGCTTGTAGGGTTTCTGCTGAGAGATCTGCTGTGAGTCTGATGGGCTTCCCTTTGTGGGTAACCCGACCTTTCTTTCTGGCTGCCCTTAGCATTTTCTCCTTCATTTCAACCCTGGTGAATCTGATGATTATGTGCTTTGTGGTTGCTCTTCTTGAGGAATATCTTTGCAGTATTCTCTGTATTTCCTGGACTTGAATGTTGGCCTGAATTGCTAGGTTGGGGAAGTTTTCCTGGATAATATCCTGAAGAGTATTTTCCAGCTTGAATTCATTCTCTCCGTCACATTCAGGTACACCTATCAAACGTAGATTAGGTCTTTTCACATAATCCCATATTTCATGGAGACTTTGTTCATTCCTTTTTACCCTTTTTTCTCTAATCTTGCCTCCTCATTTTATTTCATGGAGTTGATCTTCGACCTCTGATATCCTTTCTTCTGCTTGGTCAATTCAGCTGTTGAAACTTGTGTGTGCTTCGCCAGGTTCTCGTGTTGTGTTTTTCAGCTCCATCAATTCACTTATATTCCTCTCTAAGTTGTTTATTCTCATTAGCATTTCATCAAACCTTTTTTCAAGTTTCCTAGTTTCTTTGCATTGGTTTAGAACACGTTCTTTTAGCTCACAGAAATTTCTTATTACCCACCTTCTGAAGCCTGATTCTGTCAATTCATCACACTCATTCTCCATCCAGCCTTGTTCCCTTGCTGGTGAGGAGTTGTGATCCCTTGTAGGAGGAGAAGCGGTCTGCTTTTGGGTGTTTTCATCCTTTTTGTGCTGATTTCTTCCCATCTTTGTGGATTTATCCACCTGTCGTCTTTGTAGTTGTTGACTTTCAGATTGGGTCTCTGAATGGATGTCCAGTTTGTTGTTGATGAAGTTATTTCCTTCTGTTTCTTAGTTTTCCTTCTAACAGTCAGGCCCCTCTGCTGTAGGACTGCTGAGTTCCACTCCAGGCCCTGCTTGCCTGGGGATTACCTGCAGTGGCTGCAGAACAGTAAGGGTTGCTGCCAGTTTCTTCTTCTGTTATCTTTGTCCCAGAAGGATACCCGCCAGATGTCAGTCTCAGCTCTCCTTTATGAGGTGATTCTTTGGATATACGGGGGTCAGGGATCTGCTTGAGGAGAGAGTCAGTCCTTTACAGGAGCTCAAGTGCTGAGCTGTGAGCTCCATTGTTCATTCAGAGCTGCTGGGCAGGTATGTTTAAGTCTTCTGCAGCAAAACTCATGAACCCCCCTTTTTTTTCCCCAGGTGCTCTGTCTCAGGGAGTTAGGGCTTTATTTATGAGTTTCTGTTGTGCTGCTGCCTTTTTTCAGGGCTTCCCTGCCCAGCGAGGAGGTAGCCTAGTCACTGTCTGCCTACAGAGGCTTTGCTGAGCTGCTGTTGGCTCCACCAGCTGCCATGTGAACGTCCCTGCAGTCCTGTTTATACGGGTATAGTTAAAACTGCCTCAGCAATGGCAGCCCACCTCTATAATGGCAGACTCTCTCTGTAGTGGTGGACTGCCTTGATAATGGCAGATGCCCCTCCCCAACAGAGCTGGATCATCGCGAGTTCAGCTGTGCTTGCTGTGAAACTCTCAGTCCAGAGTGTTTCTGATTGCTGTTTTTTTGTGGGGGTGGGACCAGCCAAGCCTGATCACCTGGCTACCTGCCTCAGAGCTTTTTTCTTTTCAGTTGAACAGTCGACTCTGTCACCCAGGTGTTCCAGTCGCCTGTTGAAAAGGCGCTGGGATCTGTGTGATTCCCCATGTGGCGACCCACTGCATCAGCTGAAACAGCTGTGCTGAGATTCGTGGCGCTTTTCTGTCCGGGAATCTCCTAGCCTGGCGCCCTGTATCAGTTCACTTTTCAATCAGTTGAATGGGTGACTCTGTCTCCCAGGAGCTCCAATCGCTAGCTAAAAGGGAGCCCAGATCCGTGTGTTTTGTATGCCAATGCGTTGGGGCATTGGCAAAACAGCTTCGCCAACGAAAACAGCTGCGCCGGCAAAAGCAGCCATGCCTGCCAAACCAGCCACGCTGGTGACCTGTGGGGCTCCTCTGCCTGGGAATCTCCTGGTCTGTGGAGATAAAAATAAAAATCCATTTGGAAATACAATGTACGCTCACCCTCCGTGCTTTCGCTAGGAGCAGCAATCCTGAGGTGCTCCTAATTGGCCATCTTGGATCCCTCCCTCGTAAATGTTTATTTCATCTTTTCATCGTTTGCAGCAGGGTGACTGAGGGGCGGTGAGGTCACAGACAATGGACCAAGCACCTCACAGCTCTTTGATGTCCACGAATCTGGAACCTTTGGCCAACTTGAGGCATTTTCTCCACAGAGCTCCAGCAGTATTTTTCTCCAGTATCTTGTCCTACAAATGCTATCACCTTGTCCTACACAAAAGCTGAACTTCAGCTGGGCAGGGTGGCTCACGCTTGTAATCTCAACACTTTGCGAGGCTGAGGTTGGGCGCATCACCTGAGTCAGCAGTTTGAGACCAGCCTGACCAATACGGTGAAATTCGGTCTCTACTAAAAATACAAAATTAGCCGAGCATGGTGATATATGTCTGTAATTCCAGTTACTTGGGAGGCTGAGGCAGGAGAATCTCTTGAACCCGGGAGGCTGACATTGCAGTGAGCTGATTATGCCATTGCACTCCAGCCTGGGCAACAAGAGTGAAACTGCATCTCAAAAAAAAAAAAAACAAACACACACACACAAAAAAAACAAAAAACCTGAACATAGTCACTTCAACATAGCCAGCCTGCCAGCCTCTGTTTGAATTATTCCTCTCTGACTATGGCTGTGCTCCATAATCTGAAGGACTCTGAGGCCTCAGCTGATTTGTTCCCCTTTCTCACACGTTAATATCTTGGATTAGCTCAAATTCAATGGCTGACAACTTATTTCATGAATTTTGTTCAGTTTTCTGATTTTTTAAAGACAGGAGGGTAAATCAGATTTCTATTATTCTATTATGCCTGAAAGTAGAATTCCTAGGAACTCTTCTTAAAATGAACAAATATTCTTCTATTTCTTTCCTTTTTCTTGCAACTCAATTACCATTTTTCTTTGACTTTGAAATCATTTGGAGGTTTTTAGGTAGACAAACTCAAAGTACCATAAATAAATTCTATATGTGAATTCTTACACCAATGTGTCAGTCATTTATTTTTAGGTTTTACTTTAATGGGATAAAATGACTATTTGTTTTATAATGATTTTAACTATCTGTGTTTATTCCTATTTTATCAGTTAATTTTTTAAAAATAGATTTCTGCAAAACTTAAAAGCATTCCTTGTGTCCTTATTTGTTGCATCATGTTAGAAACTTAACCAGTTATGTTTATTATATAACTGGTAATATAGTTGACAAAATTTAAATAAACAGAAAAATGTGAAAATACTATTCCATGTAATTAACTTGAAACTCTATTCTTTTTCTGCTTACAAATGTATGAGTGAAAATATAATTATTGCTTTTATCTCTAATTATATATAAAGAGCTACTATGGCAGTAAATTTCCAGTGCTGACAAAAAAAGTAGACAGGATCAAAATAACAATTACTCTTTTGTATTTACAAGAACCTCAATATTACATCCTAGTGACAAGCTAGCTAACCTATATATTACCTAGAAACTATTTAGGTCAGGAAAGAAAACTAAATTAACTCTTCCACAAATCACTGACTGGGTTTATGCCAAGAATCCTCTTAGCTTGGTGTTCCTGGTAAATAGAAAAGAATATACAGATAATTTTTAAGCAAATGTGAATAGAAATGTGTAGTTTTTAAATATTTTACTTAAATTCTAGGAGTAAAATTTCAGTCTGTTCACACTCTGTCTGCAGGGTACATCAACATCCTCTGCACTGTATTATACACATCTAAGGCAAATGGTAAATTTGTTAAATCAAAATATCTTTGGATCTTATGCTCATGAGCACAAAATAAAAATAAACAACGTTAACACTCATTATTCACTGTTTGTTACTTATATTATTTTTACTGATATCTATGAATTAAAATTTGTTGATTGAAATTTCTTTATATTTTGTGGATTCACTCATTCAGTCAAAATTTCTTATGGACTCTGTGCCAGCTACTATAGGAACTGCAAATATGGTAGTCAAAAAAGACAAAGAAGTATCTTTATGAAATTTTAATTCTAGTTGCATAAGTGGGAAGTCAACAAAAATAATGCATCATATTATATTATTTGCATTATACGTTCCATTTTACCTCCTTCCATTTAAGACTCACTCTTTTGGTAGCTGATGACAATAGTCCAATTAGGTATAGCTACTGCCCTAATAAAACTTAAATTCCTTTTACACCTACTAAACAATTTGCATGAGCATATGGTCAACCAGACTGTTGCTTTTCTGCCTGGGGATAAATCTGTACCTTCCTTTCCTCATTCGTTGAATTGGGCTTACTACACTGCAAAAGTGGCCTATTCTCACCAGCAATTGAGAATGTCAACCTTTATCAACTCATTCACCAGGACGTCTTTTGAATCATACTAAAATACATTGTTGGTTGTAACTAGATTTTACAATCATTCTCCAGCGTGCTCAAATAGATTGTTGGTTGTAACTAGATTTACAATCATTCTCCAGTGTGCAGACTCCAATTTTGTAGTTAATTAATGATGGGACATGAATATTTTAACTTACCCTCTTTTTTTGTTTCCACAGTCTTAACATTCTCATTTCTTTTTGTACCTCCCCTTTTGTGTTCAAGCTTCACTTTTTATTTTCTGTACATAGTTACTACAGTTAGAGCAGTACAATCTGATCCTTTTATTATTTTAAGAAGATAAAAAAATATATCTAGTTATGTTGTGGGATTTTGTATTGTTTTGTTCTATTTTTGGTGATACATCTTACATTTAAGTATTCTTTGTTTTACATTAACAACACTCTTTTGTACAAATCTCAGTTTTTAAGAACAACTATAACAGAGAAAATAATGAAAATCAATATGTAGTCAATACATATTTAATCAGTATAGTCAACCACGTTTGTAAATCACATACTCATTTTCCCCTTGTGACTGTTAGCTAGCATATGTCCTAAATTTGAGGACAACTTTGATTTAAAAAATTTGTCCTACTTCTAGAAGAAATATTAGACGTTTGTGTCCTGGTATTTAATTTGGAAAATCACATCATCATTCCCATAAAATGAGATTAATAAATGTACCTTAGATTCAGTGACTCAGTATGAGATATAATTCCTATCACATATAGACTAGAATAAAGAATAAAATGAACAGAATAGTTTAAGCATAGTTGTCTGTGTTTTTTGAACTCCCATAATACACAAAATTGGACATTTGAGAATATTTGCTTCAAACCCCAAAATTATTTTCAAATGAGAGATATTTCTATATGCTCATATTGATGTTACTTATTTTCTCAGTATTGTTCCTAAAAAGCACAGGTAAGGGTCACGTAATTATGGCACATAGAATAAATTACATTGTTAATGGCATACTTTATCATTTATTTATATTTTACCAGTTTTTTTGTGAATATTAGTGAATGCAATTGGTATTACAAAAAATACATATTTTGTTTCAAAGAAATTTAAAGGAAGTACAGAATATATTATATAATACATTGCTATTGCAGGTTTATGACAGGTGAAATAAGTACTTAAAATTGCATAGTTTTATTATATTCAGTGGCAGTAATTTTTATTCTTATCTGTCAACTTTGTTAGGTTATTGTACCAGCTGTGTAATTAAATACTGATCTAGGTGTTGATGCAAACCACATTTATTTTGTACATGTAATAAATGTCTACAATTAATTGACTTTAAGTAAAGGAGAATACCTTCAATAATATGGGTGGGGTTCATTAAGCCAGATGAGGGCCTTAAGAGCAAAAACAGGTTTCCTAAAAAAGAATCTGCAGATTGCTTAAGACAAGCACCAACTCCCAACAAAATTTCCAGCCTGTTAATCTATTCTACAACTTTCACACTCACTGTCCTCCCACAATGGTGTGGGGCCAATTTCTTAAAATAAATCTTTCTCTCTGCATCTGCATTCTAATGGTTCCATTTCTCTGAAGAACTCTAATACTGCAAATATAAGAATTGTAATAAAAAAGAAACAACATAAAAATTATTCCTTATTTTCTTTTCTGAGACAGAACATTGCTCTCTCACCCAGATTGGAGAGCAGTGGTGCAATCTCAGCTCACTGCAGACTCGTCCTCCCAGGCTCAAGCGATTATCATGCCTCAGCCTCTCTAGTAGCTGGGATTACAGGGGCATGCCACATTCCCAGCTAATTTTTGTACTTTTAGTAGAGACAGGGTTTTGCCATGTTGGCCAGGCTGGTCTCAAACTTCCGGCCTCAAGTAATCCACTCACCTCAGCCTCCCAAAATGTGAGCCACCATGCCCAGACAAGAAAATTATTTTATTATATTTAGAGAATATAGGTTATTTAGCAGGCTTACAAAATGAGTTAAATAGGCTTGGAATTTCTTGTAATTATATGGTAGTTATGAAGGTCTTATATAATAATTCATAGAGATAAATTCATATTATGAAGTTTTTCAGGAATTCTTTTCATAGCAATATATAAGATGAAGCTATTTATTATTAACACTATAGAAATAAATATAGTTCACACATTGCATCCTAGTATACAAATGGTCAGGATTATGTGTTTCAAATTCCCACATAATTGTAGAATTAACCCATAATGGGCCATTAGGATAAGGGAAAAGCCCAAAGCGTCACCACATTCCTAGAGTAACACACAATCTTTCACAAACGGCTGAGAACTCAAGTACCCACAGGCACCATGGCATGCAAGCCTCCTGTTGCCCATAAATAGAGATTACACTTTCTGAAAGTGCAGTTGAAGGTTAGCATTTATCTGAAAGAGACTGAGTAACCTGGAAGACACTTTAAACCAAAAGAAAAGACAATATATCAAACTGGTAAGTTAAAATCTATACTCCACCTTATGAGAAAGGTGAGACCTGTTTAGAAAACAAAAAAGCTTTTTCTTCTTCATAACTGAAAACAAGCATAGTACATTTGAATTCAATCAAAATGTTTGTAGTGAAATAATTCAATAGATCATTATTGAAGAACCAATTCCCTACCATTTGACATATGTAATTGCTTGACAAAGAAAAAGAATAATAATTAAGTTGCCCATTAGAACCCTGTAGAAATTAAAGTATGTCAACACATACTTAACATCTTATTCTACCTCCTAGAATGTTAAATGTAAGGCTTTTTAGGAAATACATTTGTTATGACCTCTGAAAAACCTATCTGTATATCTATACAGGTATATGTACATATACAGATACACACACATACATATACACTTATTTCCTATTTTATAAAGCACTTCCCAAATTCAGTTATACAAGAAATTTTATGAACTCATGAGAAATTCAAACTCTATAAGCCAACTTAATGAGGATAATGCTAAATATGTATACTTAATCCAATTGCAAAAATAGTCTGCTTTTAGTCAGAAGAGTATTTTAACTGGTTATTTTAGAAGGCAATGTTTTAATTTCTCAACATATGAACTATTAAAAAGTTGGTGATAAACATAAAAATGAGTTTTCAAAATTCTATGCATTGTCTTCTCTAACATATAAGCAGTAAAATATTTCATAATTTTGACCTTCATGGGAAAAGCCAATGTTTAAAAATTACAAATTTCTTGAATAGCTAACAGAATATTTCAAAATAAAATCAAAACAAACATCAGATTGATTTACTGTTAAAAAAAGGTAAGAATGAGAGTATTACTACCAGTTTACAATTTTTAAAAGAACATTTTAAATAGAAAACAACTTGAAAAACATGAAATTGTATTATCTTAGTGAGAATGCACACATCTATATATTATAAACTCAAATTTATAGCATTAGTTATGTAATAGTTAATTAAGAATGATGAAAATATGTTGAGAAGACAAATTTATCTTTGCAATGTGGGATGAGAGTTACCACTTTATAGCAGTTTGTAATCTAGTATGTTTCCGATTTTAATATGATTTTACAGTAGCAAACCCTGATTGAGAGAGAGAAATACTTGGAAATGCATACCTTTTTCTTTAATAGCTCACTGTACAATCTTATATTATTTAACATTAAAAATTCAGAATTTTTAAAAAGGAAAATCATTAATAATATCTAACAACATCTCCTGTTCCTTAATAATTGAAGCAAAATCCTTAAGAAGTAAATTTTCTGGAACTAGATAAAGAGGTTTTCAACCATTTAGAGCTAGAAAAATGTGTTTTTTGCAATTTATCTTAAATATTATATTTTTTCAATTTTATCTTAAAATAGGTATCTTACTGCTTACTCTTACACTCTTAAATTTACTTGAGTAATTTCAATGTTATTACTAGTATTTTATCTGCAGTTTAAAGCATAGATCTTTGCACCTTGTAATTGTTAATTGTGCTTATTCAGTTCATTCAAAGGCAGATATGGAGCCCCTTAAAATGATCATAAACAAGAAAATTATAAGGCTTCTGGTTCAAGGTTTTGGACTCAACAAACATAAAAAGAAAGTCAGAAAACAATAGAAATGGTGAACACAAGACACTTCTAGAAAAAAGATAAAATTGTTGTTAGAGGATTAAAATGTTGAAAATATCATTTAAGCTGAGAATCAAAGAGGACTAGCTTTCTTTAGATAACAGAAATATAAGAGAGAATCATAACTCAAATACCAGAGCTAAATTCGTTTCAAAGAAAGCTGAGACTAGCTTCATATTGAAACTAAAAATCTTTAAAAAGCAGAAAATGGCCATAGGATAATCATCTCAGTATTCAGAGAAATGCAGGTTGAATACCTGGGCCAATCACATCCTCTAGTTTTTCCAGTGTACACAACTGCTGACAGCAGACTTCCTAAGACATTTATGTGAATTTAAAGGTTAAAAAACTAAAAAGAAAGAATATTTAAGTTTAATTACTTTCATATAAAAAATGAGGTACTCAAAAAACAAAAAAGAAGACAGCTCAGCCCAGATGTAACATTCACTACA
The DNA here is from genome assembly GCA_004027835.1 of Alouatta palliata. NCBI lineage: Eukaryota > Metazoa > Chordata > Mammalia > Primates > Atelidae > Alouatta > Alouatta palliata. The sequence continues at coordinate 63,977 of PVKV010001298.1, forward strand.
TTAATCCAATTCCAAAAGAAAACTCTTCTAAAGTGATTATGAGAGTTTCCAGTATGCCTGCCTTTAGAGATCTCTACCTGTTGACAAATCTCTTCAACTTTGAGTGAGTTGTCAGTTGTTTAATTCAAAGGAGAAACCATTTTGTGAAACCAAAAAGATAATTTACACCACATAATTATCCTAGTCTTTCATTCAAAAGCACGAACTAAAAATTATCAGAAATTTGAGAGCAACTATGAGCACGAAATAGATGGACCAAACTGAGCACACAGAACAAATGACCCTTAAAGAAACAGAATTATTTCAGGAAGTAAAATAAGATATTAAAAATACAAGTTAGTATCCTTTGAGAAATGCAAGAAGACTGTATCTCTAAGAAAATAACCAGCTGTTACGAAAGAGCAACCAGAGAATAAAAAGAGTTCTTAGAAATTAAGAAATGATAAAAATAATTTAAACAAATGAATAAACTGAATAATAGAATATGTAAGACAAAAGATTAAGCAGATAATCCAAATATTAAACATGAAGAAATTTTTCATAATGCAGAAGAAAAATGATAATGGTGGTAAATATGATAGAAAAGAGACATGAATGCAAAAGGATACGTTAATCTAATTAAGGTAAAGAGGCATAGAGATAGTGGAGAGAAGATATAACTGATGAAATAATAGAGAAAAATAAATTGAAAAAATCAAATTGCATATTAGTCTTCATATTTGAAAGATCAATGTACTGAGAAAGTAGTCTTTCTAGTGAAGTTTCCACACACACACACACACACACACACACACACACACAAATAGGCTACATTTTAAGGAAAGGGCAATCAGATCGAATTCAAATTTCTCATAATACCGAATATTAGTATATTGCATTATATTCTTAAAACATTCGAATGAAATGTAATCTATACAGATAATTATCTACTCTAACTCTCAAACAAGTATACAAAAAAAACAGATCTTCTTGGACATGTAAATTTACCATCCATTGAGTATATGTAGTGTGTGTGTGTGTGTGTGTGTGTAGATTTCAAAGTTGGAAGCCTGTGTAGAATATTAAATAATAGATTTTCCTTAAATGGTAGAAACTGTAACCTAGAAGAAATGAAGAAAACTGGACACTTTAGATATTTTGCATTTAGCAGCAGAAATTAAGTGAAATGAGATCATAGTTTTGTCTCCATGGGTCTACCCATAGTTTTTGGTTCACAAAGTTATATGACTTGATGGTTGTGACAGTATCTGGTTTATCACAGGCAGTGTTAGATGCTCTTTTGATATACAGTGGCCAGATGCTCAGCTTGCCCACTAGCATGCCAGGAACTGCTGAATATAGTAGAAAAGATAGTTCTTAACTAGAGGTGGCATTGCCTTGCTCTAGAACCCTAAGGATCTTTAAAGCAACTCTACTATTGAAGCTTTAAAAAGAAAAAAGATGTCTCTTTTGCCACCCTAGATACCCTCCAGTATAATCGGATCTATCAGGTTTTATAGTGTAAATGATATGGCTGTCTGTCCTCAGCCTGGACCTGATGTGAAGTCATCTTCACCCTGGGGCCCACTAAAAGCTAGCAATTGTTCATGTAAAATCTACTGCAGCAGCATTATCACATGTAGAATATGCCACAAAACATACCAAATGTTAATAGTCTTTCATAGTGGTAAAATGTACAAGAAGCTATGACTAGTTCTTTATCTTGGAGCCATAACCCAGCACTCCTAGGCCACTGGGCTCCTAAAAACTTCATCATTGAACTTTGTAGTGCTTAATTTATCACATTTTTTAGCATGTGAGCTTTATGATACAAGTGCTTGCTCTTTATTGCTCATAGGTCTGATTAAGGTGATATGAATATAGTGAGCGAGTTTGATGCTATGCAGAACCTTCAGATGGTCCAGTTGAGACTATATTGAGACAGAAGGCAACAACATGAGGGTTCTATTAATGGCTATGTATGTCAGATTCAATAGTACATTCAGGAAACTGAGAAATGTTTACTAGTTAAGCTTGTGGATCAAGTGGACACACTATGATGTGAACTTTGGCTATGATTCGTTTACTATTTGACCCTTGTATGTCTGTATCCCAAAAGGGGACTGGGATGGTGCTTTGTATCTCTGTCTGTCAGAGTCAACTCATATACTGTGTGTTCTGCCATTAGCTTTGAACTTCAGAGAAGCTAAGACTGGGCTTTCAATAACGCTGATTCTAAGGAAGATGTGGTACGTATACACCATGGATTACTATGCAGCCATGAAAGAGAATAAGATTATGTATTTTGCAGCAACATGAATGGATTAGAAGGCCACTATCCTGAGCAAACTAATGCAGAAACAGAAAACCAAATACTACATGTTCTCACTTGTAAGTGGGAGCTAAACATTAAGAACACATGGACACAAAGAAGGGAACAAACAACAAACACCAGGGCTAGTTTGAGGGTAGAGGGTGAAAGAAGGGATAGGATCAGAGAGCTTCCTACGGGGTCCTATGCTGATTACATAGGTGACAAAATAATCTGTACATCAAACCCTTGTGACATTCAATTTACCTATATAATAAACCTGCACAACTGTCCCTGAACCTAGAAGTTAAAAAAATGCTTGTTTTCCTCACCAATACACTCTTTATTTGCCTAACCTCTGGGACCACCCAAGCAAGAAAGTTAAGAGGGTTTTCTGGTCTTCTTTTGGAATATTTTTCCAGCATGCTACTTTTCTGATCCTTTTTATTTATTTCTCAATATATTACAAAGGCAGCTCTGCCATCCCTACTTTATTTAATGACTATAAATACTTTTTCTGTTTATTCAGGAGATCCTTTGTGAGAATATTAAATTCTTTGTCAACAGAGAGTACTCCAGTGTTGGTAAACCTCTCCAGCCAGGTTTGTATTCTGCTCAACCTGTTGGCACCTCTGATGGTCCCTTCCAGTCCTACTTCTCTGGTTCCTGCTTGTAGCTCCTTTAATAGACAAAACTCTTTCATCTTAATTAGGTACACTACTTTCTGGTTGGGGTAGACTTAATATTTGACCTTAATAAAGAGTCTGTTGCTCAGAAGTGTATTTGTGGGCACATCTTGAGAAAAGCAAGTATTATTTTGTTTGTTTCTCCCTAATTTGAATTTCCTATCTTGTTTTAAGCCAGAAACTAGAAGGATAGTGTATCTTCCAAGGAGTTGACCTTGAGAGTTCTTCAGAACCTCAAGATTCAAAATATTCAGGTACACCTACCCAGATAGCCCTTTCAAAATTTCAGTGGCTTATTACCTCCATGTCAGTCTCCAGCCTGACATAGAAGATTTGCTTAAGCTAAGAATTCAGGCCTTTCTGAGGTTACACCACTCTTACACATACGTGCTGGGCTTAAAATTGAATGGTTCTGCCCTAAGACTTCAGAGGTGAGGCTTTCTGTAAATGCCGGCAAGAACGACTTCTGACTCTACTTTTGCTTTAAGGTTTTGGTTAATAGAGCCTGTTATTTTCTCCAACATATGGGCGCTCAATAACAAGCATCCACTTCCATAGTTCTTATTTTTAAAATTTCCATAACACATTTCAGATGCTGGAGACATTGTGCCAGACAGTGTGTTTCACTCACATGCCACTCCACTTCACCCCAGCTATAGCATGATGGGGTCCATCAGTCCTTCACTTGTCATAGTGATAGAATATTCAAAGTCAACCAAACACTAAAGGACCCAATTCCAGAATGCCATTCTTACTGCTTCCTAGGGACCACTCCTTACCAGCTACTTTAGGTGAGGTTCTCTAGAAGTGACTGAGATGACAATTCTTATGCATGCCATTTATTGGGGGAGTACCCTTAGGAGGAGGAGAGTAAGTGACCTAAGATAGGCCAGGGAGGAAAGCTAAGGAATAATGAAAGCATAGCTGGAAACTAACTTTATTCTAAACAATTAGACCAAAATATCAGTCACACCTGTGACAAAGGATTTGGCATTTGTTTTTTGAAATGGGGTCTCATTTTATGTTGCCCAGGCTGGCCTTGAGCTCCGGGATCAAGTGATTCACCTGAGTAGCTGGGACTACAGGTGCACGCCATTGTGCAAGGCATGTGTCTGTCATTTTGTACCCCTAAAAGAGTCAGTCACTGGCCAAGCTCTAAATGGGCAGAAAGAGGAGGCATAGACTCCCTTGTGATGGATCATGGGGAATTCTCCAGAAAAGAGGATTGCCTTGAGTTTCTATTAACTAAAACACCTAGCAACTGGGGTTAAGTACATCAACCTGCAAAGGAAATTTGAAAGGGACACCAAAGATTTCCACTGCATGCTTTTTAAAATGCTTTTTCCTAAATTATCATGCCAAGGAAAAAGCATGGGACTAGGAGATAAGCCTGTGTCCTGTGTGATATTTATTTGATTCAGTATAACAGACAGATGCTAGAGTGCTGTATTGTCTTGTACAATTTTATGTGGGCAGACAGACGCTAGAGTTTTGTATTTTCTTGTATGATTTTGTGTGAACTGAAACTCAAAAAATGACCATTGTATGACTATAATCTTTCTAATCAATGAAGCATTTACCAAATGTGACAAGAGAAGTTTATTTCAAGGAGTACACCAAAATTATGACAGCATTAGTTAAAATGCTGGTGGTTTCCAATGCATATTTTTAAATTACCATCATTTGAATCGTTCATAAAGTGAATATTTTAACTTATACTGCAGTGTATTATATATTTGGACTTTGTAGACTGAACCTTTTTGACAAGTTATAGGTAACCACATTTGAATAGTTCAAAAGGTGAATATTTTAATTTATATTGTAGTCTATTATATATTTGGACTCTGTAGACTGTCTAAACCTTTTTGCCAAGTTCTAGGTAACCAAAAACGTCTTTGCAAAGCTCTGTAACAGAATAATGTGAATGTAGGAAAAACAACTCCAGCACTGTTGTCAACATTCTGTGCCTTCATGTATTCAAGAACAGACCTCATTTTATTTTTTGAGTGTGTGTTCTAGTTTGTTTGCTCATATCCTCATAAGACACAAAGTTGTGTTGACCCTCCCTTTATCTCCCGGACCTCTCCAGAACAAAAATTGCTTAAGCAGTATTCATGATTACAAACCGTACTCTGCGTTTCTCATATTAGGTAGTAGATAGAACTTATTCTGCTCTGTGCTATCACGTTATCATTTCTTCTCTCCCATTGTCCATGAGCCCCAACAAGTCTTAATATATATAACAGTGAATGGGCCCTCAATTCACAGATGGATACTTGCTCTTATACATCCTGCTTTTGGAAATGAACAGGAATCGGGCCAAGCCCTTGTAGAGCGCATCAAATATCAAATAGTCGACATTTTATTCCCCCTCCTAAATGAACATCACTGGAGAAATGTTCTGCTCCCTGAAGAAAATTCGAATGACATGTTATTTTGGACTGTGCAGCTCTTTCACAGTCCAGAATCTAAAATAAGTGCAGATTAGAAAGTAAATAACCATATAGTAAATGCTAATTCTTTCCTTATGAATAGTTATTTGTGTTTTCACTATTTAATGAAGTTATGGACTGTGGCCTTTCTGTGAAAGTACAGTAATTAGGAATCAATTATACTTTACATTGAAACCCTGGTTACTCTGCCACTGTGGGATAATTGGAAAATAATTATATTGTCATTTTTATGTATTTTGGCTACATTAAATCCCAGCATTTTAGTGGTGAGGCACTGGCAAATTGCACATACATTTGTTCATATTAGGTCATGGTACACGAAGACAGTGTAGTAAAACTGCTCACTCAGAATGAACTGCAAAGACAATGTGTGAGTTCAAGCAACTATGCAAAGATAGTGAGGGCTTCTCAATTAATTTCCAGTCTCAAAGCAATTAGTACCACTTAAAGAATGTGGTGCAATATCAGAAAATGGATCTACATGTCTTGCTGGTTTTCTTGATTTTTTAGTTTGACTACTAAAATAAGCTAAAAATTTCAGATTAAAGAATTTGTTTTGGGAGCAGGAAAGGTTTTTCTAAGAATATGTTTTTTAAAAAATACAAATGCTTTGAGAATCAAAGCAAATAAATATAAATATTAACATGTTGGCTTTCACTGCTTTGAAGAGGTTTTCAATTGTAACTTTTTTTTTTTTTTTTTTTTGAAACAGAGACTTGCTCTGTTGCCAGGCTGGAGTACAGTGGTGCGATCCAGTCTCACTGCAACCTCCATCTCCCAGGTTCAAGCTATTCTTCTGCCTCAGCCAACCAAGTAGCTAGGACTACAGGTGTGCACCACAACGCCTGGCTAATTTTTGTATTTTTAGTAGAGATGGGGTTTCACCATGTTGGCCTCCCAAAGTGCTGGGATTTCAGGTATGAGCCACTGTGTCTGGCCTCAATTGAAACTTTTTTAAGAGAATATTATCTGCTTATAATGTTATTGGGAAACAAAACCTTGTGATATTAGAGAAATATTTTGTGTCTTTATTGTTTATATGTATTTAATTTATTTCTAGCATTGACACTGCTAACCAGGTCTCACAGGGAAAGCTAATGGTGATAAACACTGAGCAGGGATGTCAGTTGAAGATTCTAAGACTACCATAAGAATTTTCACATTAAGAGTAGATAGGTAGCTGCTTACTTTCTGAAAGGAAAGCAAAAGTGAACCAGCATTTGCAATCCATTTTTTGAAAGATCTGTCCTAAATGTTGGAAAGTTAAGTTGGGCATGCAAACTACTTTTTTTTTCTTCTTTTCCTTTTCTCTCGCTTTTTAAACTTTAAAAATAATGTCAGCCATTTAAGAAAATACATTTCAGATGCATCACAAATAAGTGGCTATAAAATGTAGCAGCAAAAATTTACGTACATGTGAATTTACATCTATAGGAAAAGGTTAGCCAAAAGATTTTTCAACTGCAAAAAGTAACCCTATCTTCTATTTTGAAAGTTATCCCCGTTTACAGCATCCTCAATCTGAAGGATCTTTTAACATGGTCAAAGTCAAAAGACGTAAGCTTCTCAAAGCATCTAAATCACAAATGTTTCATGAAAACATTCTTCAGATATAAATAGATCTCACTCTGTGCTTTTAAATGTAGTATGTACTTTCCATAATGGGTGGAAGATTGTGTATAACAGCAAGAGTTGTGGTCCTTAAAATAAATTGAAAGCATTCTCCCAGAGCTGCCTTCACTAATACTACCCCTATTAGCTTCACTTAAACCAGCCCACCAAATGAGGCGGTACAAATACCCTATAGAAATCAAACTGTTCTAAAAGCTGAGTACAGTTGATCACTGATTACACTATTACTTAAGAGAAGAATCCAAGAACAAAGCATAAGTAATTAAGAATAGGAGGTTTGTGTTTTTAATTATAAACAAACTAAATTAAGCAAAACACAGAATTATCGCTATGAACAGAAGAATATAACAGAAATTGTCTCAAATGTGAATCTATAAAGCATTATTTAGTGGTCAACTAACTTGCATCATTTAACAATAGAAAATTAAGACAATGGGCACAAATACATTTTTCTCTTCCTGAGATGCAATTTGGTTCTTTCTTTAATCTGTGTAAATGTAAAATTAAATTTAAAGATGGCGAAAGAAGTAAAATTATTTTAAATGACTTTTGCTGGAAAAATTCAACAAAGAGTAAATAACTACTATTATATCTATTTGAACTATTTTTTCTGAAAGCCATAAGCAGTAAAAATAGGTCACCTTGAATACACAGAATGACAGTAACAATAGATTCAATCTATACCCTTGAAATGGGAAAAAAAAATCTAAAGAAGTAATAATTTTATGATTATACGAGTGTTTTAAGTCCTAGATTTCCATTTTTCAGCAACTACTTCTCAAACTCAAATTTATAATATAGGCACTTTTTTCCTGAATTACTCTATTTCTATGTGGTTAAAGTAAGTCCTAGTTTCTACTGGAGACATGTTCAGGAACAATTGAAATATTATGTTGAAAATGGTAGTTTCAGCCGGGCGAGGTGGCTCACGCCTGTAATCCCAGCACTTTGGGAGGCCGAGGCGGGTGGATCACGAGGTCAAGAGATCGAGACCATCCTGGTCAACATGGTGAAACCCCGTCTCTACTAAAAATACAAAAATTAGCTGGGCATGGTGGCGCGTGCCTGTAGTCCCAGCTACTCGGGAGTCTGAGGCAGGAGAATTGCTTGAACCCAGGAGGCAGAGGTTGCGGTGAGCCGAGATCGCGCCATTGCACTCCAGCCTGGGTGACAAGCGCGAAACTCCGTCTCAAAAAAAAAAAAAAAAAGAAAATGGTAGTTTTATAAGGGTTAATCCAAGTAGTATTGGTTTTCTGAGGAGGTTTCAGCCTAGCAATTTTACATGTAAGGGGAGAAGATTACTGATACAAACGAGCTTTGAGACAGCTGGATCTCTGAAGAATTCTGTGCAATGTATTACTTCCATCTTAGTGTACAGTTACCCATGATGATCTTTAACGTATTTTCATTCCTGGTAACAGGTTTTAGGTGATTCTGTGCTGGGTTTTGAACAAATATTCAATAGTGTGAAAACACTTTACAGTGGAGGAAAATGATAGGAAACTGTGGTCACTAGGTCGCACATACAAGAGGAATAATCAGAATGATTTTGTGACGATCGGGAGAGTAAATCTAGCTCTTAGCAGAGCAGAGTGAATCAGGGAACCATCTGTCTGGTCTGTTCATGTATACAATTGAGCAACGACACCGTTTATGTATAATTAAGCATAACACAAAACAGTCAAATTTTGGTTATTGCCAGTCAGTATACTATTTGATACATATTAGACCTTTCACCTGGAGCTTCATACACATTTTTTGCAAGAAACCTTAGATTATGCTAGAGGTTAATGCTCTCGTTTTTTCAGCTATATTTTCTTTAGCGAAATCCTGCATTATTCTCATTGTAATGGACGATCTAGTCTTCTTATAGAAAATACATCAATCTTAAAGAAAAACCATAGGATCAGACATTAGAGGATAAGAAAGTATCAATTTACAAATTAGAAAAAGCTTAAGGATTTTAAAAGTATTTTACACAGTCGCAAAGCAAGCTGGTAGAAAAGCTGGAAATAGAATGTCTATCTCTGGTTTCCTAAGTCAATTTTTATACCAGTTAATTATATCTCAAAGCAATACACATCTGGGAAAATATACATGATTCTATAAATGATGTTTTCTTATTGCTATTATTGAAACTAGATGGGCATTAGCAACCTTAGTCAACGGATATTTTAATTCAGATTAATGTATTTGGACTCATGACCTTTTGTAATACTTCTCAAGACATCAATTTTATGAAATTATATTTTTCTGCTTATATACCCCAATGGCTCTTATTTTCTTGTGGAATAGAGTTGAAATTCCTCAATCTAGCATTAAAGTCTGTGGAAATGAACTGATCAAATTCTGACATATTTCTATGTATGCCCTACTACACATAGCAAGGCAGTGTTGTGTGTTGGTTAGAAAAACTAAAAAGTAAAAGCACCCTGGGTTGCACAGCTTGATCCCAAATCCTTGTTCTGCTGCGTCAATCAGTGGTCAAAGTACTTAGCCACCCTGATCAGGAATTAAAAGAAAAAATATAGAGTTTGCCTCATATGATTGTTGGAACATTAAACTAGATGAGAAAAAAACATATTAATGTGTGTGTGTGTGTGTGTGTGTGTGTGTATAGAGAGAGATAGAGACACATGTATATACTTTATCTACATGTATAGTTACACAGTGGCTTAATTTCTCACATCAAGTTGATTTATACTCACTTTCTTTCCATGATGTCATTTTGTTAACACTATTTCTTCTTTGCAGAATAATTCCTAAGCCCTGGCACATATTCTTATCTTCTGTAAAGCCCCCTCAACTTTCTAGATTAACTCAATGCTCTTGGGAGTTACCTGAAGTTCCCAAATTTAAGTGAGTTGACCCATTATACTAGTCATCCATGGCTGCATAACAAATCACTACAAACTTAAAAGCTTGATGTAACAAATATATATTTTCTCACAGCTTCTATGTGTCAAGAATTCAGTCACAACTTAGATTTGTCGCCACAAAGCTGCAATTAAGGTATTGGTGAGAACTGGAACTCAAGCTTTCTCTGAGTTCTAATCCTCATCAAGTTATTATAATAATTACTCTGGTTTGCAATTAAAGTAAAAGAATGAATGTGTTCTTTTTGCAAGTCAAACTTCACATATATAAAATAAGATGTTTTGTGAGGTTAAGAAATCCATAGAGTTATTTAGCAATATTCTCAGAATGAATCAAGGTTTTGAAGGTTTCAAAATAATTATATTTATTATTTTATTCTAGTCATCTTCTTTCCTTTTTGATAATAAATCTGATTATTTCTTCCTATACTTGTATGTCACTGATACTTTCCAAGATATTTATCTCCATAGTCCATTTTTTCAATTCAGCTATGTACCTATTTTCTAACAATTTGTTTTTACAGAGAAATCATAAAATACTTTTAGCACCTCTCAGATATCATTTTTAGTTTATATTTCATTTAAATTTTAAGACATTTTCCCGTAAATAACTTTTCTTAATTTTTATTTTATAAGTTATTAATGTTTTTCTTTCTTTATGTCGTATAGGGCTCAAGAAAGTCTTACATGGCACTTTAGGACTATTAGCTTTAGGACTACTGGATTTAGTCCTAATTTAGGACTAAAATCTAGGACTAAATTCTAGAACTAGTATTGCTTTTTACATATTTAGCATATGAATAATTTATTTTACTGTAAGATGTAAGTGGTCTAAGTTACTTTTCCAAGTGACTAACAGTTTTTAAACACCATATTTTTGTAATCTCTCGCCCCATTACTGCTTTGACAGCCATTATTATTTAAGTCTTTTTATTTCTATTGATCTATGTCTGCATTAGTTCTATAAAGTCTTAATTTTGGTAGTTTTCTATGCTTAAAATACAGTAAAGTAAGTTGTGTATATTGTCCTTATTTTATAAAAATTTCCCTGAAGACCTTTTAAAACTCTAGGTGAATTATTTTTTTCTTTTTGATATGTTACCATTTCCTAGTAAACTTATTCCAACATATTTTCTTTGCTATGTAATACAGATTTTAAATAATTTTTTGATATATGTCTTTGCATATGTTTATGAATTTATATATTTTTGCTTTATAATATCAAGAAGCAAATGATTTTGTGTACATATTTTATTAAACTCACATATTGTTCCTAATATCTTTTCAGATGTGTGGTTAGTATAGTGGAAATAAAATTTGAAGAAAGAAAAAGAATAATGTTTACTTCTTAAAGAAAAGCTATTTCATATTTTAAAAATAGATGGCAATGTATGTAATATCACCTCCTACTTATCTCATTGCTAAGAGAAGCATCCCCACTCTGACCAGGGTGAAATGATATGGGACAAATGAGATTAATAACAGTTTGTCAGTCACATGTACTCATAATCTGAGAGAGACTGCATATCTCACAGAGCCACAAAGTCATTGCATTCTGGAGCAAAGTGAATAAGCAGGGGCTACAGGAGGCAGTCTTTGTAGTAACAGGATGTTAGAGTGCTCCTCATCTAGCAGACATTATGAAACCCATTAGATAGAAAGTGGATAGAATGCAGTTGATTCAGCTGATAGGAAAACTAGTCAGGTAGGGAAACATTCCCGCTGAGTAGGTAACACATCTGGGAGAGCAGAGGTCTTTAGGGCCCTATGAGGCTCCAAGATGTTGAGACACCGTATGAAATCTTAGGCGAAATATTACAATTAACCACTAAATTTCATCCCATCAAATGTTCATGTTAGTGACAACTAATATTTTTAGTAAGAAGTGTCTCCCTAGGAAGTGCAGTAGACACTTAACTGGGAGGGCCACATGGTAGGAAGGTTGTTGAAAATTTGAACTTTAGAAATGTCTCCTTTATGGCTGATAAAGACAATTGAGGAACCTCTATGGCATTGATCTAAGAAATGTGTTCTCCTCGGTGAGCATACATTTAGGCTAACTGATACTTGTGACAAGAATGATATGAGCAGGGGTTTATTTGCCATTTTGTAACTTAATAGTTATGAGTAGGTCAATAGGCCTCTTCATGGAAACCAGCAAGTTGGAACCTGTAATAGAGATAGAATTTCCACTGAATGCCTTCCTCAAGAGCTCAGCATAACATATTTTGAGAAGTGGAACAAGTATCTTGGTTACTGTAATGTCTAGAACTCCAAAAAGAATAGAGTGTCCTGGTGAAGTCTTGTATTGTGGTCTTAGCATAAATTATATTTGGGGTATCTGTGAGGCAAGAGATTCCTGGAGTTTTTTACTCCAAAGGGGGCAAATTTAGACACAAATTGTTGCTGCCATTGGCCAAACAAAACAGCTAGATTGTTGCAATCAACCCTATCTGTATAGTCTATGAGCTTCCACTGCTGTTCACTCAGTTAACCGCATAGGTAATTTTCAGGTAGCCAATGGGTCTATGAGAGGAGTAGCCTCTTGCAGATTTGTGGCCTCTGACAATGGACTAAGGATATGAAATGTCATCCATCCTACAGGTATGTTATTCCCGGTCATAGATGTGGTTTCATCTTGTGACAAAGATATTCTGGTGATTATAGTTCAAATTTTTAACAATATTAGCTATTGAACATAGCATGTTTAAATGGATGGTACCATAACATTGTGTAATTCACCCTGAGCAGCTATTTAATCTTTTCAAGTTTAAGAAAAATGCCAGATTGAACTATCAGATGGAGAAATAAGATAATCCCCCTGTATTTATTGTATCTAATATGGTAAGTTTTAATCCTTGAATGCCTTGTTTTAACTTACATTGGGTCATATTAACTGGTGACAAGGGTCTGTGGGTTCCCATTTTGTCAAGCCCATTTTTAAGTGCCAAAGATTCCATTTAATTTTAATGTAATTATTAAGTCAGAGCTACAGAGCCTGCTATGAGATGTTTTAGAGCAATAGTGCTATCACTATGGAAAATTAGAAAATGCAATAGTAAGGTGAGGCATAGTTATTTGCTTTCTATTTTATATTTAGTAATCCTCCTAAGATTATAGGGGACACTATGTTCAAATGTACTAGGATCCCCAACTATAACTAATTTGAATTCCAGTATTGATTTAGTCCATGAAGACTTGGGCTAATATATAATTGATATAGTTCAGCAGTTATTGAAGTTAATTTAGAGCCTATATTGTAAATGTGCAAGAGTAAATCTTCACCTTGTATCTTTTTGCTTGTCAGAGTCAGTTGAGACTTGGGTGTTTTGCTTTAACTAGGGTGCTCAGGAAAGGTCTAACTTTCAGTCTATAATGCTTAGGATTGTAAAACTTATGTCATTGAAGATGTATAATCTACAAGTTGACTCAACAAAAATGCACACTAGCAAGGGAAACCTATATTGCTAGGAAACAATATTTTGGTACCATTTGTTAGAACACTTGTAAATGGTAAGTTTGTCAAGTTAGATGCATTATGTTTTTTTAACTGCCCATAACATGGCTAGAAAGTTAGTTTTGTGCAAGGAAGCTGATTTCAAGTCATGAACAAAAGATTACTCATGAATTTAGAATCATTCAGTCATACAAATCTTCCATTTTATGTCCATATGTTGTTATGGGCCTCAATTAAGATTATTCATAATAACAAATCAAAGAAAACACAGACACCCTAGATTAGAGTTTACAAGACTCATTCCATTTACTTAAATGTTAGAACTCTTGTATAAATGTACTACTTGTATGAATGTACTACTTAATACATTTATGTTTCCTTTGAAGACATGGTAGATCCATCATCACAAATTTGTATACACTTTATATAACATTGAGCTTTTTATGGGTATTTTATTGACTTTAACATTTATGAAATAGTTGCATTTTAACTCCATATATTCAATCATACTGATTTTTCTCAACCCACTACTATTGCTAAAGCAGAATTCCTTTTAAAAACTATAGCCATGTGTGTACCTATGTAACAGTCTTGCATGTTCTTCACATGTACCCCCAAACCTAAAATGCAATAAAAAGTATATATATTAAAAAAAAAAAACTATAGACTAGAACAGTTGTCTACTGGCAATTTATATTGATCATGGAACAGCAGAATACTATAAGCGTTAGGTTTTTTATTTAATATTGGTTTCCATTTTTAAATGCTTGCAGTGTTTGCCTATCATTAAGAAGTATTTTTAAAGCAGTCAGCATTCATAGAAAAGCTAAGATGGGAAAGTATTTTTTTGCATAGAAATATAAACCTGTTGTCCAGTGAAAATTAGTATGAAAATAAATTAAAAAGTCAGTGGAGCTATATTTTATCAAGTAAGATAAATATATGCATTGTATTTGAATGAGCCATATCTTTCTATTATTTTACCTACCTATCTACCTATCTAGTATATATAGCAACTGAATTACAAAAGGGCATAAACAAAAACTCAAATAAGAAGAAAAACAAATAAAAATAAAATCACTGAAAGTCAAAAGAATGAAAATGAAAACAATAAAATCATGTGAAAACTTTTGTCTGTTAAATAAAAATAAATGACAAGTGTTATTGCAGCTGCAAAAACTTTTGGCATAACTGTATTAAAATAGTTTATTCTCAGTCTTATTCCATAAAATAAGGCCATTTCTAAAAATATATAACATAGTAAAAACAAATACAGTCCTGTGACACATAATGATGTTTCAGTCTACAGACATCATAAGATTATAATGGAGCTACAAAAATTTCCTATTGCCTACTATTTACTGTATTATACTTCTTATCAATGTTTTAGATCCTACTTCTTCTACATATATATATGTATATATACATATGTATGATGCTATCCATAAACAGTCTCAGGCAGGTCCTTCTGGAGGCATATAGAAGAAGGCATTATTATCATAGATGAGCACTCCTTATGCATTATTGTCCCTGAAGAGGTTCCAGAGGAACAAGATGTGGAGGTGGAAAACAGTGATGTTGATAATCCTGACTTTGCATAGTCCTTGGCTAATGTTTGTGTTTGTGCCTTCATTTTTAGCAAAAAAAAAAAGTTTAAAAACCAAAAGACAAAAAAATTAAAAACAGATAAAAGCTTACAGAATATGAGCAGGATGAAAACATTTTTGTACACCTGTACTATGTGTTTGTGTTTTAAACTATGTGTGATTACAAAAGAGGCAAATAGTTTTAAAAATTAAAGGTTTATAAAGTAAAAATATTACAGTAAGCTATGGTTAATTTATCAGAGAAAAAATTATTTTATGTAAGTTAGCATAGCTTAAGTGTACAGTGTTTAGCAAGTCTACACTAGTGTATAGTAATGTCCCAGGCCTTCACATTCACTCATGGCTCACTCACTGACTTGACCATAGCAACTTCAAGTTCAGCAAGTTTCATTCATGGTCCATTCTCTTTACAGGTATACTATATTAATCTTTTGTGACATATTTTTACTATACCTTCTTTATATTTTAGATATGTTTGGATACACAAATGTATTGCCTACAGTATTCTGTAAAGTGCTGTATAGATTTGTAGCCTATCAGCAATAGGCTATACCATATAGCCTAGGTATATAGTAGGTTATACCATCTGGGTTTGTGTAAGTACATTTTATGATGTTCATCCAATGACAAATTGCCTAAGGATGCATTTCTCAAAATATATTTATATTACGTGACATACAACTATAAATTGTTTTGAAAATTGGACAAAGGGAATATGTGGGTAGAAAAAAAAAACAATAGAAATACTGGCACACAAAATTGCACCATGTAATTTCTTTTATGTGTATAAGAGGTGACCAAAATTTTTGGCTCAAATTTCTTAGTGAGAAAAAAAATGAAAAGAAGATTAGATAGAATAATTTAAATCTCCAAACACAAAATCAAAACATTAATCCAGATAGTTCTTCCTGATACTAGACTGAAGGGAAAAGGCATATTTAAGATTTCTCCTGAAGCGTATACTAGAGGATTAGAGTATATTCTCAGCTATATACCTACCATAACTATAATTTTGATCCTCATAAATTCTGATTCTCATAAAACTCTTTGTCGTAGCCTTCATCACTGCAAGCTGATAGCATAAGGCATATCATAAATCAGCAAATTCTAAAAGAAGGCAAATTAAAGCTCTTCATAGGAAAATTTCATATTAATCCCAGGAATAATATCTAAATCAATGTATATACTGCAGACATATACAATGTTTCTTTTTTCTTTTTTTTTTTTTTTTTTTTTTGAGACGGAGTTTCACTCTTGTTACCCAGGCTGGAGTGCAATGGCGTGATCTTGGCTCACCGCAACCTCCGCCTCCTGGGTTCAAGCAATTCTCCTGCCTCAGCCTCCCGAGTAGCTGGAACTACAGGCACGTGCCACCATGCCCAGCTAATTTTTGTATTTTTAGTAGAGACAGGGTTTCACCATGTTGACCAGGATGGTCTCGATCTCTCGACCTCATGATCCACCCGCCTCGGCCTCCCAAAGTGCTGGGATTACAGTACTATGTTTCTAAAGCTTAGGAGCAGTTCATTTAAAATTGACAAAGAGTAACCAATCCTCCCTATGTCTGCCAAAATAATTCCACTAAAATGCTGGCACAACAAATTATTTCCTTTGGTAATTCAACTAGCTACATATCAAAGTTGAAACTTAATCTTTTGGAGGCATCCTGCAAAAATGTCTAGTAGGAAAGAAAATCTCCACTGGCCAGTATGAGAAGGTTGGCACCAGGAAGAATTATGAGAACGGAAATGTCTTTTGGAGTCAACATTGACTGTTATAGGTACATTATACTTATTCAATACGTCAGTGATGAGGAAAGCTCATAGGTGAATTGAGAAGATAATATCATCTACATAAGCAGATAGAAGTATCAACTCATTTCTAGGCTAAAAAGGATAAGATAGATTAGTACTTTGGCTAAGCATGTGTTGATATATATGACACTTGTAGATAGTATTATTGTTACCTCCTCAAAGAGTTTTTATCTCAATGTTTGATAGGAGAAGCTGCTACCAAATACATGCATATTTTATTCTTACGAAAATTCTACTTACCTATAAATCAGTAATTTAAAGAAAGAGCTTCAGTGAAATCTTAATGATTAACTTTCATAGCTGTAGAAGTTGAAATTTTAATTATGTGTTTAAAAAAATTGGGGCAGGCTGGGCGTGGTGGCTCATGCCTCTAATCCACACTCTGGGAGGCCAAAGCGGGCAGATGACCTGAGGTCAGTAGTTCCACAGCAACCTGACCAACATGGAGAAACCCTGTCTCTACTAAAAATACAAAATTAGCCTGGTAGGGTGGTGGTGCATGCCTGTAATCCCAGCTACTCAGCAGGCTGAGGCAGGAGAATCACTTGAACCCAGGCGTCAGAGGTTGTGGTGAGCTGAGATCACGCCATTGCACTGGGCAACAAGAGTGAAATTCCATCTCAAAAAATAATAAATCAATAAATAAAATTGGGGCCAAACCTCCAAAGTATTAGCACCTGCCGTGGGCAGGTGAGGATCAATGACTATAAGTAAGTTTAAGTTATCTGAAAAGGGTTATGATGCTCTTTGGAAGTCATTTCATAGTGGCATGGTTGTGACACATCTAGTGCTTCCTTTTTAGGAAGGTTAGGAAGGAAGGTCCAAGAACTTGAAGCTCAGATATACCTAACACCAAGCATAATTCAGAAGCTAATATAACCCATCACTTTAGAGAGAGCTCTGACAACTTTGCAATAAAAAGTAGATTCTCATTATGAAAACCAAACATTCTTACTTTTATTTTCTCTTCCAGCAATATCTCACATTATTTTTCACTTAAGTCTCAAAGTTATTTTATAATCAGTCTCTCCCTTCTGATCTATTATTTGTATTGTTGCTAAAAATATTTCTTCTCTATAGTCCAAGGTGACAGAGAAAGTGAGATAATTTTATTCCTCTTATATTCTCATGTATATTTAAGGTGAAAAAGGCTTTTATATTTTAAATTTTGTTTACTAAAATGATTTATCTGATATTAACTCTAGAAATACAGAGAATGTTGCTATTTCTATGTTCTTAAATACATTCTGGTGAAAGTTAGTAGAATGTTCCTTAAGTATAGTCCTGGGGATTGGATTGTAAATCAAGTATAGAGTAGAACTTTAATGTACCCAAAATTTGATTTTTATGGTGAAAAAACCCACCTTTTTCTGAACTAAAATAACATGCTTAGCAAAATTTAGCAGTATTATATTTAGATGATTTCAAGAACTCCTTTGCTATTGTTATTTTGTAGTAATATTGATATCATCTTCAGATTGCATAAGAAAATCAATTGCAATTTATGTCTCACAAAAAAAGATCATAAAATTAAACATGTTAACCTGCTAATAATAAATTTCAATAGATGTGTGACATTTGTCCTCTAACAAATAGCATGTGAACTGTCAAAGAACACTTAACATTTCTTTCATTCATGTTTTCCAAATTGTCTGTCCCCAGAATAATGATAGTTTAAGCTCTTATGCTGTTTTCTGTGTCTCATTACCAATGGCTCAAGTTTACAGCTGTTAGATTTCAGAATAACTGCTGATAATATTTTCAAATCAAGAATATTTATACAATCACCTCCCATGGATATGAGAAATTAGTTGCAGGACCTCTTGTAGATACCAAAATACACAGATGCTCAAGTCCCTGATCTAAAATGGTGCAGCATTTGCATATAACCTATGCACATTTTCCATTATACTTTAAGCCATTAATTAATACAAAGTAAATGCCATGTATAATTGTTATGTTATATTGTTTATAGAATAAGAAGAAAAATGTCTGTACATGTTCAATAAAAACAGAACCATTTCTTTTAAAACAAAATTTTGATCCACAGTTCATTAAACCTGTGAATACAGAACCCACAGATACAAAGGCTGACTATATTTTGTTTTTACTGAATTGATTTTGAAAACATCACTGCAATGCATTACTTCCCCAGTCGAGCCTGTAAGCATGAACAGGGTTCCCTTCTAACAACTCCTGGGAAAATAAAATTTGTTTTGAATTTACTTTAGAAACTTCCATCTGCTTAAGCAAACAAAAATATCAATTCATTTCTAGACTATATGTAAACTTTCGATAGAGTTACATTAACAGCAGTAAACAGTACATTGGGAGCTCCTCACTCCACCAAAAATTTCTGGAAATCTAATTAAGCTATTGAAAGTTTTTCTATCCAATTATTTTTGGCAGTACCAACAGGGTTTCTCATATTTTTCTTCATTAAATTGTGTTATATGGAAATTCTCCTCTTTTGTTCTGGCTGTTGTAAAGATATACTTTCTGCAGAACCATCAATCGAGTGGGGAGACAGTCAACTAAGATACTGCCTCCACTGCCTTTAGTCACCCAAATCTCATATTGAATTATAAATCCCAATTTTGGGGAGGGATCTGGTAGGTGGTGATTGGATTATGGGGGCTGATTTCCCCTTTGCTGTTCTCATGATAGTGATTGAGTCACCATGGCATCTGATTGTTTAAATGTGTGTACCACTTCCCCCTTTGGTCTCTCTCTCTCTCTCTCTCTCTCTCTCTCTCTCTCTCTCTCTCTCTCTCTCTCTCTCTTTCTCTCTCTCCCTCCTGCTGCAATGTGAAAATTTGCTTACCTTCTCTTCACCTTTTCATCATGATTGTAAATTTCTTGAGGCCTCCCAGGCCATGCTTCCTGTATAGCCCGTGGAACTGTGAGTCAATTAAACCACTTTCCTTCATAAATTACCCAGTTTCAGGCAGTTCTTTTTTTTTTTCTTTAATTTTACTTTAGGTGCAAACTATATCTGGCATTTCTCCCCATGTGATCCCTCCCCATCCTCCCCATCCTCCCCACCCCCACTGTCTCTTTGCTACCTCCCCGCAAATGCCCCCAGTGTGTGATGCTCCTCTCCCTGAGTCCACGTGTTCTCATTGCTCAACACCCACCTATGAGTGAGAACATGCAGTGTTTGGCTTTCTGTTCTCGTGTCAGAGAACATCATTCTTAAGAATGATGGTTCCCAGATTCATCCAAGTCCCTACAAAGGATACAAACTCATCGTTTTTTATGGCTGCGTAGTATTCCATGGTGTATATGTGCCACATTTCCTTTGTCCAGTCTATCATTGATGGGCATATGGGTTGGTTCCAGGTCTTTGCTATTGTACAAAGGGCTGCAATGAACATATGTGTGCATGTGTCTTTATAGTAGAAAGATTTATAGTTCTTTGGGTATATATACCCAGTAATGGGATTGCTGGGTCAAATGGAATTTTTATTTCTAGATCCTTGAGAAATCGCCACACTGTCTTCCACAATGGTTGTTCTTTACAGTAATGTGAGAATGGACTAATACAATGATAGTATATAAAAATGAGGTGGTATCTTTCAAGATGCAGTATAAACCTTAAACTAATGGTGACTATATGGTTCTGTGTGACAACCAGGAAAACTGAATGCATTCAAGGACTAATGGGTAAAAAGTAGGATTTACCTTGCTTACCATCAATAAAAATGCTGTGCTTGAGAAATTTGTGCTTTCTGTCCTCACAAGACTCAGTATCTAGAGTCTTTAGTCCTATAGAATAGACATACCTACCGGGAGATAAGAAAATCTGTAAGCTTACACCTGCTGCAGCCCCCTGTTCTCGTGGGGTTCCTTGCTCCAACAGACCAGCAAACATGGGTAAATGACCCTCATCATTAAGGGAAAGTAGGCTGCCATTACATAATTGAGTTAAGGAGGAGTTTGGAACTCTGGTGATCTTCCTACATATCTCTTCCTGTAGCCAACCTGAATTAAACCAAAAAGGAATAAGAAGAGCAACCAAGGCCTAATAATGGCTTTGTAAAAGTGAGTTTAGCTTCCTTTGACATGATTATATGGATCCCCCATTATGTAAGCCACCAAGACCTGCAAAAGTGCTAGCTGAAAGGGAGGGTGGGCAATCTAGAAAGAATTTTGAGAGAGATGACGAATATTACGTAGCCTCCAGAACAATTACAGTATCTCTCAATTCTCCTCTTGTAAGTTTTCTCAGAAGTTGTGACTAACCAAAATTCCCCAAAACTGTGCCTGTCTATAGTAAATGTAGTGTTAGACCTAAATGGGTCTATGCATTGTATGGCATGAATTATACTGGATTTTGTTGGTTACCTCCTATATTCCCTATATTATACAATGTCACCATAACCTAGCTGCTTAGCATTTGAATTCCCAAGGCTCAGAATTCACCCATTCTCCAGAGAATACCCCAATTGAAGAAGATCCCTTGTACCTCCACCCACCTATTCAGGTTGCAATGTGCAGTCAAGGACTGACTGACTGAAAATTTAGAGTTCCTCTTGGAATCAGACTGAAGCTAATCTCTAGCTGAGACCACATCTTTGCCTTACTGTTTGCTCTGCTCTGCACTGCTTCCTCATTCTTTCTCCTGAGAGCATTCCTCCAATATATTGCACAACCTATTTCTGACTACTCAGACAACCCAACCTAAAAACATCCAACCTAAAAACATGGAGAAATACTATTTCCACATTAATATAACCTTCAGTCATTCACATACATTTGATGTCTGGAAAAATTGGCACAACTATATAAGGCAAAATAGTTTAAGTCCTGATATATTTTTTTAAATTTTCCCCACCTAGCCATCCCTAGTTCTAACTTTTTTAATTCTGTCATTTCCTTTCTTTGGAAGTTATCTACAAAAATCATCATGCAAAATTTGAAAGAAACAAATGCATAAATGATTCTTACAGCTTTGTATTTAGTGGTAACAATACTGAATGTTCATCAGTATGGGAATGGATTAAATAAATTATAAAACATCCATATATTTAACATCAATGAAACAGAATTAAGCAGACACATTTATTCTAATACAGAAATATGTCCAACATATGGTAGAAGTAAATCAAGGAGCTTAAGTAGATGTATTTTCGTGTCAGCAGAACTGAGTTCTTTTGCAGACTCTGCTTCTTATTGCTTGATGGTGAGAAAGGTACTTAACCTATCTAAACCTGCATCTCATTATCTTCACTTTTAAAATTGTTTTTTAATAAGATGTCACATGAAAAGCACTTAGCACATAATTAACAGTCAATATAAATTAGCTGTTCTTTTGTTGTTATATTTTAAGTGAAAGTGTTAAGTACCAGAACTCTGTGATTCACTAAATGTATTTAGCATAGTATCTTATAGTGTAGTTTAGATAGTATCAAAGTTAAAAGATGACCTTGTTTTCAGATTCCCCATCCTACTCTCTTGTTACGTCTCTAACTAGTGTGTAACCTTGGGAAAATTTCTTAAACTTTTTAAGTTCCAATTTTCTTATCAACAAAATGAATACAATAACCCAATAGGCTTACATGAGATAAGTTATAATAGCTAACGCTTACTGAGTGGCAGATATCATTCTAAATGTTTTAGAAGCACATTTCCTCTTTACCTCACTATAGCCCTTAGAAGTGGACATTGTTATAACTACTATTTTACAGATGAAAAATCAAAAGAATAAAATAGTTAAATAATTTGCCAACAGTCACATAGCTAGTCCAAGGTGAATCAGAATTTGAATCCAAGCTTTTAAATTTTACAGGCTGTAACCCATAACCATTTTGATATAATGTGATTCCTAACATTTACTAAGGATTCAACAAAGTGTTGATACCATATTTGCATAATATATACGTATTTGTGTGTTTACACACACATATACATTCACACGTATGTGTTTAATTATTCATAGAAAAATGTCTAGAATGAGTTTAATCAATTATTATTATTATATGTGAATATGTTTCAAGGACATTAGAGGAGGATATTAACATTTTAATCAAAATATTTTCATCTTTTAAAAATGTTTAAATGAGCTGGTATTCTTTTGAAATAAGAATGAAATATACTTTAAAAATCAAGAAAATTATTTCAATTGAATCCTAAAAATAGATCCAATTAGGCTAAAATTAGTACAGTTAGTAATAATCAATTACAATTAAAAGTTTAAGAATGACAGGCAGGTAGGAAATGTGGAAAACCCAGACATCTAACCATAGTTCACTAGTGATAGGATGCATTTATTAGGTTGGGACAAAATTTAGGTGGTAGCGAGTCACTGGTGTTTTTCAGTCAGACAGTTCATCCCGCAACTGAAGTTGTGTAGATCATTTCCTGATTCTACTTGGGGCACACTCTCTCCAAGACTCCAGCTAAGTGATACAAACAATGATGAACAGGTTCTCCTAGACTCCCTTTGACCCCACTTCAAAAATGTGCAGAACATTTGAGTAAAAAGATGTCACTAATCTAAGATGTTCATAAGATATTTGACAAAAAAAGCTGGAAAAAATTTCCTTTCACATTCCAGGTCAGACTTTTATTAAATTATTGGGTCTAATTAACATATTTTAAAAAACTTTAGAGAGCCTGCTTTGAGTTTATGAGAGGAAACATAAACTATTGAAGGAAGATAGAATGAATGAGAAAATCAAATTAACAGTATAATCGAGACAATGAAGAGAAAGCATGTATGTGGTATTGGTCTGGGGTGGCTGTCAATAACTATAATTGACATGACAGAAATAATCAAGTCACGTTTTATGGTAGGCATATTTCTAACAGCTTAAGCTTATACAGTATTGGATATTCCATTAGAAAACATATTGTGCAAAGTAATTCAAAATGAGTTTCATTAGCACAGAGAAATAGAGCCTACAGAAATAGAAAACATATTCTATGAAGTTCCAAAAGGGACCATTCTCAAATATCCCTTACTTACTTTATTGACAGGTTAAAACAGTCTAAGGATGTTTTAACTCTTCTGGAGAACACATCTATACACCGGGCTCTTTTTGGTTAAAATGCTCTTATGATGTCTGATATAACTGGCTTGTTCTGGCTTAAGTCCTGATGTAAAGAGTAAAATAATGGACAAAAGTATGGACACAGGAGTCAAAGTGTCTGGGGTATACATCCTGCATGTATATTAGCCTGCCTATATGCCATGGGAAATTTACTGAATTCTCAGCCTGATTCTCATTTGGAAAAATAACCTTACAGGGTTATGGTAGAATTACTAAGACAATATACAGGAGAAAGTGGCATATAGTAGGTGATTATAAATTATTATTATTGTTATTTTCCTGTATCCCTCCACAGATCATACGTCAGCCTATTTGTGAAAATCATACTTTCCCATTTCTCACTATAGTGAAACAGCCAGATCTCAAATGAACAACGACATTGTGTAGAAAATGGAATCATTAAGTAGCCAAAGGAGGACTTAGAAGACAGAGAAAACAGAAGTTGTACAGGAAGAACAGGAGACAATTCATTATTTCTGACTCTTGGATTACATTTCTCTTCTTTGGACATGAAAAGTCATAAGAATAGAGAGGAAAAGAGCTATCGCTTTTATGCTTGTAATTTTATTTTCAGTCTAAATCAGGTGCACCAGAGAGGCAAAGCCTGGCAAAATTAACTCCTATAGTGCGTGGTTCCAATAAGCCAAGTACCTATTTAATCCACTGAAAGGAAGACTGGGTATGTTGATGTAGCCAGCTTCAAAGCAAGCCAAGAGCTAAGTGCAGGGAGATGGAAGCTGTTCGGTGGAGAAGAACACAAAAGCTTCCAACAAAGGGAATACTTTCAAGGTAGAATGTACCTTAATTGATAAACTATCAAGGGTTTATTCATAGTTCAGAAATAAAATTGCTTATGTTCCCATCAATATCTGGGGTTTGATGAGTCTAATTTAAGGAAGCATTTTAATAGGTATTGATATGAGTTGGTTTCCTCTGAAAAGGTAATCTTTGTCATTGTCAGTTTACTATTTTATTTATAGAGAACTAAGATCTTTTCTGCCACCTCCTAGTATTATAATATTAGAAAAGCCACTTTATCTGGTATTCATTCTTTTATTAATTAAAAAAATACAAACTGTGTCTTTTAAAATGCCAAACTTTACATAAGGCCCTAAAAATACAAAATTATCTCCGACAAGATTGCTCTTCTCAGAAAACTTTATAGTCTACTGGGGGAAAATAGACATCTGAACAAAGAATTTAAATAAAGCGAGAAAAGTGATGATACTGATATGCAAAAATGGCACACTTTCTTAAGAGATTTAACAGGGGCCTTACGAAGATAGTTACAACTAAACTCAGTCTTTAAGACAAGTGGCATTATCGGGGTGTGAAAAACAATTTTCCAAAATGTGGCACTTTGGCATGCTGAGTGCTTTGAAAATTGAAAGGCCTCAGAAATAAGTCTCAGAACCACGATTTTTCTCTGATTTTCCCCTGCCTGCCTCTCTCTCATCCTCTTTCCCAAAGCACTGGGAGGGACTCTTTTGGGAATTTCCTTACCTAAGAAAACTTCTTTCCAAAAGAAATACAATAATCTTAAGACCCTCCCTCCTTAGGAAACTCATTAAATAACCAAGGCAGATTAACCAATGGAGAAGAGGCAAGACTGGAAGTCATCACCATGCCCAGAATTACCTCATTTATTCTTATCAGGGTAGCCCTGAGAGTTCATCTGGGGGACTTCATCTGCATAATAAGACAAATTTTGTTCCTATGCAATTCTGCTACTCATCTTGTCCTATCCAGCTTCCACAGAGAATCATTACAAAGTAACGTCTGCCTTCTGGGTTATAATACATCTCTCCCCTATTAAGAAAGTATTTTTGCAGTAACCTTCAGGCCGCTGTGCTCTTCCAGTCTCATACCTTTTATATGGCTTCTGTGTTTATGCATGTTAAATAAATTTTGTATATCTTTTTCTCTGATTAATTTTTCTTTAGTCAGTTTATTTTTAGTGAGCCTTTAGTGGACAGAGGAAGCTTTTCCTCCACCCCTACAGCATTTTCAAGATTGAAAAAAAGCAAAATGGGTATTGCAGAGTCTCCTCAGATCTGGAAAACACACTCTGTTTCTCTACTACTACAGTCTCACAACACAAAATACTTCTGTGATGGATATGTGAGTTTTTGGACATGAAGATTCTCCAATTCTCTGGAGCAGCATGTCCTATAATTCAATTCTGACACTATCTTCACTTCAGATGCCAATCACAAGTCCCAGGTTGTCATTTTTATGCTTCCGACTGAACAAGTATAAATCAGGGTTCCCATGACTCCCTCCTCAGATTGTATTAATTTGCTAGAGTGGCTCACAGAACTCAGGAAAACAATTTCTTTACATTTATCAATATATTATAAAGGATATTACAAAGGGTACCAATGACAGATGAACAGTTAAATGGAACCAATACATAGGACAAGGTAAGTGGGAAGGGGTGCAGAGCTTCCATGCCCGCTCTAGACATGCAGTGCTCCTAGTGCCTCCCTGTGTTCAGCAATCCAGAAGCTCATTCAACCTCATTGCTCAAGAGTTTTTATAGAGCTTAGTCTCCATCAATCTTCTGTCCTCCCCTTCCCAGAGGTTAGCCAGTGGGCAGAACATTCAAACACTCCAATCACCAGCCCCATCCTGAGGTTATCTGGGGGCCGCACCCTAGGTCATATCCTTCTCATTAACTTCAGTATGATGAAAAAAAAGAAGATCATTATTTAAAAAAAAAAAAAAGACACTCCTATCACTCAGGAAATTACAAAAGTTTTAGAGCTCTATAACAGGAAGTGGAGATATTACATTTTATATTTTATAAATCACAAACAGATATTGACCGTTTTAGCTCACTTAACATATGTCAAGTACTGACATAAATACTTTATGCATTAGCACATTTGAGCATCAAACAATTGTCATGGATAAGTTTTTTGTTATTATTTACATAAAGAGTACCTTCTTTGTGCAGGCACTGGGCTGAGGTAAACTTTCAAAGAAAAAAGAACAAGCTACTAACAAAATAATGAGGCAGAAGAAGTGGACACCGAAAGGAAAGTAACTATTGGCAATTAATTGTTGCCAGTAAATGAAGGATGACAGATGGAGTAGATAAAGGTGACTGATGGTTTCCACATTATTCCCATGCAGAAAAATCTATGAACATAATGGATGGATTTTGCTTTAAAAAATGGAGTATATGTGATGATGTAATATGAAGCAGGAAAAACATTTGGTAGAACAATCTACTGGGGGAAAAAGGTAAATTTATCTTAGAATCTTCAGTTATGTCTATAAAGTAAGATACATAAATACCTGCCTAAGTACTTCTTAGTTTATTTAAGAACACCAAATTATATGGTGATGTTTATAACTCTAAAATAATGTGGAAATTTTAAAGCAAACTATCATACTCCAAATGAATGAAAATGCACAATGATGTGCACTCATTTAGGTGAGAAATTCTGAAGGTCCTTCAGGAAGCAAATGGCTACTCCAGTATATCTGACACAGAGCAGATCATTAATATGTATTTGTTGAGTGAAATACTAAAATTATTAATGCACTTATAGTGAGATTATTTACTATTAAATTTACATACAGCACAAATGAGAGAAAGCAGAACTGCATTAATGCAAAATATAGTTAAATTGATAAACATTAATTTTTTAGGCTTGTAGAGTCTTACCCTCGGAAATAGTTCATAAAAAGAGAAATAGTTTTTACAAGACAAGTTGCCACTTCCTAACTCCAATAGTTTATAGCAGGCTCATACACAAAGTTCAGTAGAAATAGGAATAAGAAAGCAGTATTTTATCTCAGAAAACCAATTCTTAAAATTCTAATAAGTACATATACTTCCTCTCCATTCTCCTTTAATATGTTTGTAGTCATAGTATCTATCTTAGTCCATTTGGGCTGCCCTAATAAAATACCACAGACTAGGTGACTTATAAACCATGGAAATTTATTCCTCACAGTTCTGGATGCTGGGATGTCCAAGATGCAGGCACCTGCAGATTCCATGTCTGATGAGGGACCACTTCCTGGCTCATAGGTGACCATCTCTTTCTGTATAATCTCACATGACAGAAAGGGTAAGAGAGTTGTTTGGGTTCTCTTTCAAACAGACACTAGTCACATTCTTGAGACCTCTGCTCTCATAGTCACCTCCCCAAGGCCCTATCTGTAAATATCATCACATTGGTAAACATGTTTCAACATGTGAATTTTGGAGGGAACACAAATATTTTGGTCTATAGCAGCATCTATTGCTGTCATTTGCACTTAGCACTTCAAATTATTTGTACATTAGTTGTACCTTTATGTTCTGCCATTGCTTGTGTTTTTACTTATTTGCTTTTTTGTTTACATAATCATTTTTGTTTTATTACATTTTTTAAATAAAAAATTGTTTACAATAAAATATTGTAATGTTTTTACTATCTACATAATCTTGTCAACATATTTTTATTGTATTTTCTCAATAAAAATTTTATATACTCAGTTAACCATATATATTAATTTTAAAACAAAAATAAAATTATTTATTTAAATCATTGGAGCTGTAACAGATCCAGTTAAATTATAGCCACATACTAAATCATAAAAATAAATTACTATGTGGACATTAATCAACATTGTCTGCCTGCTTTGTACTAGTACCTGAGCTAAGTGTTAGTAACATAATAGTCACTAGGAAAGCATGGTCCTTATTCTGAAAGCCTACTTAGCTTTGAAAAAAATTAATATAATATAAACATTTACATTAGTATTTCTATTGCTAATATTTATGAGAAAGAAATATAATATGAAAATGTCATATAAGTGAGTACAATAGCAAAGAGTAATCATGGGATAGTATATAAGTGCACACTATGTATGTATGGGCATATGTACATACATATGTATATATATACATATATATGAACATACATATATATGAAACACAGGGACATATATTTAAATAAATACAACTATTAAAATTTTATCATTTTATCATTGTCACACTACAAAGTTAACTTCAATATAATGGCTTACATGTTTTCAAAATAAAGATACACTGGGAAAACTCCCTAACAGAAATGAGAACCACCCTCCAAAAACATAGGGCAAGCTTAGAAAAAAGAAAAAGGCAGACCACTCCAGGTTAGTAGGTAGTCAAAGATTTATTCAAAGGAAACTGATTGTATTAGGCCACTTTTGTGTTACTACAAAGGAGTGCCTGAGACTGGGTAATTTATAAAGAAGAGGTTTAACTGACTCACAGTTCTGCAAGGTATACAGGAAGCATGGTGCAGCACCTTTCTGATGAGGCCCATAGGAAGCTTACAATCGTGGCGGAAGGTGAGGGTGAAGCAAGGGTATCACATGATGAGAGCAGGAGTAAGGCACAGAGTAGCAGAAGTCCAAACTCTATTAAAAACCAGATCTCACACGAAATCACTCATCACTAAGGAGATTGTGCTAAGCCACTCATGAAAGATACACTTCCATAATCCAAACAGCCAACACCAGGCCCTACCTCTAACACTGGGGATTATATTTATTTCAACATGAGATTTGGGGTGGATAAATATCCAAACCATTTCACTGATATAAATGGCTGTCTTGGGCAGCAACAAGATGAAGTAGATCTCTGTGCTTGCAGTGCACACCTGTCTAGGCTCCATGCCATGAGAAGGAAAAAATGTCACTGATGGTGTGTTAAGCAAGCTAATTTACTTTCTTAACCTAATTATTCTCTGCTTAACAGAACTATTTAGGTACCCTACAGTCTGGTCAACAATCCTAAGGGCAAAAGGGATGCTCTGTGTAGTAGCAGTTATCTTGGTATCCCTGTCACTGGATCCTGCAACTCACTTCATTCCACAGTTGCCTTCCCAGAATACATTTTCATAATAAGACATCCATTGCACTGATAACAAATCAGTTTTAAAATTAGCAATGTGTTTTTAACACATGAGAAAGGGACATATTTTTATAATTGAGGAGTAATATAGACACACCTCTTTCAAAGTGGTTGTTCTATCTGAAAACATACATTATTCTAATTATTGCAAAGCATATACAAACCATGGTCATTTTCCTGGAGTGTGTTTTAAAATATAACCTTATATTTAAGAATGTTCATATATCACACTCTTTGAATTATGGTAAGTGATAAATATTTTACAGGCATACCTCAGGTGTATTGTGGGTTTAGTTCAAGATAACCAGAATAAAGTAAATATTGGGATTAAGTGAGTCACAGAAAATGTTTGGTTTCCCAGTGCATATAAAAGTTATAGTTAAACTATAGTCTGTTAAGTATGCAATAGCATTATGTCCAAAAAATGTACATACCTTAGTTTATTGATATACTATTAATAAAAATACTAATGATCATCTGAGCATTCAATGAGTCATAACTGTTTTGCTGACAGAGGGTTTTCCCTTCATGTTGATGGCTGCTGACTAATCAGGATACTGTTTGCTGAAGGTTGGGTAGCTGTGGCAATTTCTTAAAATGAGCCAACAGTAAATTTTGGTACATTAAGTGACTCTTTCATCTAGAACAGAGGGGAGAAATAAAATAACTCCTCTTTTCATGAAAGATTTCTCCATAGCATGTGACTGATGTATCTGACAGCATTTTTTACCTACAGAAAACTTTTTTCAAAAAGTCAGTCCTCTCAAATTCCGCCACTGCTTTATCAGCTAAGTTTATGTAATATTCTAAATCCCTTGTTGTCATTGCAATACTGTTTACAGTATCTTCACCAGGAATAGATTCCATCTCAAGAAACCACTTTCCTTGTTCAGCCATAAGAAGCAACTCCTTACCCATTCAAATTTTATCATGAGGTGGCAGTAATTCAGGCTCCTAAGTAGAACAAATTCTAGTTCTCTTGCTATTTTCACCACACCTGCAGTTACTTCCTTCAATGAATTCTTCACCAGATCTCACACAAAATCACTCATCAAACTCCTCAAAGTCATCCATGAAAACTGGAATCAACTTCTTCCAAACACTTGGTAACGTTGATATTTGGAACTCCTCTCATGAATCATTAATGTTTTTAATAGTATCTAGAATGATGAATCCTTTCCAGAAGGTTTTCAATTTACTTTGCACATATCCATCATAGGAACCATTATTGATGGCAGCCATAGATGTAATAAGCACATTTCTTAAATAATAAGACTTTAAAGTCAAAATATTACTTGATCCCTGGGCTGCAGAGTGCATGCTGTGTTAGCAGACATAAAAACAACATTCATCTCCTTGTTCATCTCCATCAGAGCACTTGGGTGAACATGTGCCTTGTCAACAGAGAGTAATATTTTGAAAAGAATCTATTTTTCTGAACAGTGGGTCTAGACTGTGGGCTTAAAATATTCAGTAAAATGTCATCCAGGCTTTGCTGTTTCTTTTACAGAGCATGGGCAGAATATACTTAACATAATTCTTAAGAACCTTGGGATTTTCAGAGTAGTAAATAAGCATTGGCTTCAACATTAGGTCATCGGCTGCATTAGTCCCTAACAAGAAAGTCAGTCTGTCCTATGCAGCTGTGATGACAGACATGAACTTCTCCTCTTTAGCAAGGAAAGTCCTAGATGGAATCTTCTTCCAATAGAAACCTATTTTATCTATGTTGAAAATCTGTTGTTTAGTATAGACATCTTAATTAGTTTAGCTACTTAGGTAGATCTTCTGTATAATTTTTTTTTAACTTTTAAGTTCAGGAGTACAAGTATGTTTGTTACATAAGTAAACATGTGTCATGGGGATTTGTTGTAGAGATTATTTCATCACCCATTAGTTATTTTTCCTGATCCTCTTTCTCCTTCCCTCCACCCTCTGAAAGACCCCAGTGTGCGTTGTTCCCTTCTATGTGTCTATGTACTCTCATCACTTAGCTCCCACTTATAAGTGACAACACGTGGTATTTGGTTTTCTGTTCCTGCATTAGTTTGCTAAGGATAATGGCCTCCAGCTTCACCTGTGCCCCAGCAAAGGATATTATCTCATTCTTTTTTATGGCTGCAGTGTTCCATGGCTTGGTCACCCAGGTTGAAATGCAGTGCCATGATCATAGTTCACCACAACCTTAACCTTCCTGGACTCAGGTTGTTAACTTTCTTAGCCTTCTGAGCTACAGTTCATAGCCTCTCCTGGATAACTTGTTGCAGGTTCTACATCCAACACTTGCTGCAGCTTCTACAACATATGCTGCTTCATCTTGCACCCCTATGTTATGGAGACGGTTTCTTAAACCTCATGAACCACCCTCTGCTGGCTTCCAGCTTTTCTTGTACAGTGTCCTCACCACTTTCAGCCTTTATAGAATTGAAGAGAGTTAGGGCTTTCTTCTGGATTAGGCTTTGGCTTCAGGGAATTCTGTGGCTGGTTGATTTTCTATCCAGAGCACTCAAACGTTCTCTGTCAGCAATAAGGCAGTTTCACGTTCTTATTAATCATGTGCTTACTAGAGTAGCACTCTTAATTTCTTTCAGGAACTCCCCTTTATGTTCACAACTTGGCTGTTTAAACCCCAGCTTTTGGCCTGTCTCAGCTTTTGACATGCTTTCCTCACTAATCTTAATCATTGCTAGCTTTCCACTGAAAGTGAAAGACAAATGACTCTTCTTTTCTCTTGAAAATTTAGAAACCATTGTAGGATTGTCAATTGGCTTCATTTAAATGTTGCTGTGTCTCAGGAATAGGGAGGCCCGAGGAGAGACAGAGAAGTGGGAGAGTGACCGGTCAGTGGAGCAGTCAGAACACATACAACATATATGGATTAAGTTTGTTGTTTTTTATGGGCATTGTTCATGGTGCTCCAAAACAATTTTAATAGTAATGTCAAAGATCACTCATCAGAGAGCACCATAACAGATACTATAATAATGAGAAAGCTGAAATGTTGCATTAGTTACCAAAATGTGACACAGAGGCACAAAGAGAGCACATGCTGTTGGAAAAATGGTGGTGACAGACTTGCTCAATAAAAGGTTGCCACAAACTTTCAATTTATATTAAAAAAAATGTTTGAAGAGTAATAAATTGAAACGTAATAAAAGTATGTATATAATAACTTCTTATTTAAACATATTTGAAATAATTCTTGTTAAAACCTATGAAATGAAGCAAGATAATGACATAAAGTATCTGATTGTGAATTAAATATTTTTCAAGAAGTAACTACTGAAGGACCAAAACTCTGTCTCCTGCTTCCTTTGCATTTTCCTTCAGGTTCTAGCAAAGAATTCTGGAATCTCACTAAATGTTCATGGTGTTGTCACTTCAAACTTAGGTTTTGTTTATTGTTTTTTGTTTTTGAGACAGGGTCTTGCTCTGTCATCTAGGCTGGAGTACAGTGGTGCAAGCATAGTTCACTCCAGCCTCTAACACTTGGGCTCAAGCAATCCTCCCGCTTCAGCCTCCCAAGGAGCTGAGACCACGGGCATATGCTACCATGCATGGCTAATTTTTAATATTTTTCTGGACATAGAATCTAGCTATCTTTCCCAGGTTGATCTCAAACTCCTGTCCTCAAGCAATCCTCCTGCCCTGGTTTCCCCAGTGCTGGGATTACAAGCATGAGTCACTGCAGCCAGCCTCAAACGTAGTTTTGATAAATGTCTGAATTAGATGTCTGCTGTTCTTTCCTTCCCTAAAATTATGTTTTCTCTTTAATATAGTGCTATATGTTCATTTTGCTTCGTAGAGAAATAAAAGCACATGCCCTCTAAGTAACATTCTGAATAATGCAGCTTACACATCATTCATTTAGTATTTAAGACCAAATCCTGAGATAAGTTCTCCTGGGGAAGAACTATTCCCAGATCAGCAGAAAATGAGTTGAGGCAGTCTCTGTACTTTCTTCTATATAATTTTTAAAAATTTACTTGAATAGGACTACCAGTAAAATTATTTTATCACATTATTTTTAATTTTTTTTCTTACCAGAGCACATATTTCATTTCTTTCAGTCACCAGAGTGGAAAATAGCATAATTAAAAACCTTCCAGTTGAACACAAGTAACACTGATTTATTAAACCTGAGCTATTAAAAGTATTTTATAGCGCTGCATAGTGGTGATGCCAGGGAGAGCCAGAAAAAAGTCTTTGTATGTTTTCATGACATAATTGATTTTTGTAGCATTGACTCGGTCAGTTAATACATATAATATATCCTAATAGGATGAGTGAAGAAAATATCCACTCTTAAATAATTTGAAATATTATTTGGCAATAAAAGGACTATGTCAATTTGGCATGAAGTGAAGACCTGCCAAAAGATGTTATACATATTTCATTGTCAACTAAATGACAAATAATAATTTTTCAGGGTTTCAGATCAAGGAATCATGTTATCTTTTCTGTAGTATGAATATTGTTTGGAAGAAGATGAAAAAAGTGGATAGAAGGTATAGGAATGACGAAAAAACTTAGTAAACACTCAAAAGCAGGCAAATGAAAGCTAGATTCAGTAAAATTATTATGTCACTTTGTCTGTCATGGAGGTGTGCTTAATAAAGAAGAGGCTGACCAGAAAAGGACAGAAAAGTTCTGAAACTTACAGCAATGAAAAGTGGATTTTTATCAGCCAGCAAATGAATAAAGGTATCTCTGTGAAGGCCTTCTGAAGCAGAAGTAACTTTATTTATTTTCCTTAAAACCAGAAAGAAAAGAAAATATAATTCTAGAAGTATACATAAATGGATTATGTCTATAATCTTTCACATAAAGTATTGTAATCCTATTCAGTATTGCAAGTATTTATATAAACTTTCTGAAGTGCAGCAAACCTCCATAAGCTTTGTAAACATTGGATGTTTAAAAATATTTTCTATATTTAATATGTATATACACATTTAATATATATTTTGCTATATATATTTACTATGTGTGTGTGTATATATATTATTTTCTATTTTGTTGTATTGGGGGCTTTAAAACATAGATAGATAAGACATTTGTATTGTAAAAACTAAAAGTAAAAGCCTAACTCAATCAGAATTGTTTTAAGAGTTTCCAATTTCTATTTTCTATATTTAAATACAGTAATGGCACATAGAGGGAAAGAAAAAAAAGAAAAAAATGTGTGATGCAAAAGAAGATCATGAACTTAAAAGTCAAATATACCTATGTTGCCGTTGGTGTAACTTCCTCCCTATGTGACTTTTGAACCCCATTTAAGCTCTTTGACCTTTAGATTTCTTATCTATATAAAAAGGTCAATTATTTCTATCTCAACTATTGATGTGTCTGGTTTCCTGCTTGACACAGACGCAGTGCTCAAAAAACATTAGCTCTTATCCCATGAACATGATTATTTTATTCATGGTAGATTTTCTGTTAGTTACAGAAAAGACAATGTCAGCAATTTTTAAAGTTCAGTGTAAGGTTATACCAATGGTTCTTTTAAAATGTATTATAATTAACAACATCATTAATTCTATACATCTATTTTGCTGGGTGGAGGTTACTGTAGTCAGTATTAAACATTCAGTTAATATACGATTCAAAGTTCAGTTGCAGGGAAGAGAATCCACTCTATTTTGCGGTAGTAGAAAGAGCTTTTTGGTAGAGCATTAAATGCTTACAGAAGTTTAGAGAAGCTGCAGAAAGTGGCTCTAACCTGATCTCTCAGAAACTATTACCAAAAATCTGTTCTAGAAGTAGGCAACCCAGATTGGTAAGAAAGCCCCACACTACCTCTGCTATAATCTTCATGAGCAAAATGGATGGCCCAAGCCCTTTGTTCTACCTAATTCCAAAGGCAAATTTGTTTTGTTTATAGGATTTGCCATACTTAGACAATATTTGAAATTCTAGGTTTAAGAAAGATTTGATTTTTTATGATTTTCTGCCTCTTCTGCATAGAAATTTTTATAGAAAGTAGTTTAAATGGATCATTAATATATATATACATATTAATACTGTGTTACAGTATAACACATTTTCTAGTCAATAGCCTATTTTTATTCTTAAATTAAAATAATAGTTGGTAACAATAGGTACCTACAAAACAAATATAAATATCCTTCATACAACTGAAATGTTACCCAGATATTACTGAAAAAGCACATCCTGCATGGTGTTTATTTTTCCTCCAGTTCAATAAAAATTCTATCACAATAGGCATTATGTTTATCTAGGGGTAAATGTAAGACCAATATCTTATCTAAGGTAGTTGGTCAAAGGGAGAGCAAAACAAAAGAAATTTGGTGACAATACAGGCACTGTAGACACATATATGGGTAGCTTCTTCAGCCTCCATTTTAGTAATCAATAATAAGGTAACAGATGTAAACTTGTTTCTTCCATCACCCTTTCTATATTTCTTTTGTCCCTCATGACAGCTTCTACTTGTCAGAATTCTTTACCTGCTGGAGTGACCCAAAATCTTATTCCCAGAAGATCCAACACTTGATTATCCTGTATATGTGTTCTTCCTCCAGTCTTCCATGAACCAAATTCACTGAAAGTGACAGTACATGAAACACTTCTCCTTACTCCTACTGTGTTAAAACAAGCCCACTTGCTTATTGTAGGGAACCAGCCCTACATCACCTGTGGGTACCCTGATTTCAGTGGTGACAAAGAAATGAGAAAAAGACAGATTAAGAGAGACAGTGGGACCAGGGGGCCATCACTTATTACTCTGGAGGAAGCAGTGAAAGCTCTGAGCTCTGATCATCCACACTATTTATTGGTTACAATCACATTGATCTATAGGGTAGGGGTGGAGTGATGGTGGGGAGAGGGTGTTGGTGGAGTGTATCAGTCAGCCAGAACTGAATCAGTGAGCCAGAACTGGTGTATCATTCTAAGGATTCATAACAGTGGCAGTTTGGGAGTTTCAGAAAAGAAGAATATGTGGTTATCTTTAGCTTATTATCTATGTGCAGCTAGTGGAACTCAGGCCTTACAAGGAGCCTACAAGTCTGGCAGTCTGGCTATGTAATAGTGCTATGAAGGGGCTTTACGTGCTTGAGCACAATGTTTATGATAACAGAGCCTAGGTCGGCCTGCACTGGAACATGAGGCATGGAGAGGCCTTCCTCCTCAGAGGCCTCCTGTGGTCTTCCGCAGTTGGTTGTTATTTGTTTATATGTTACTCATAGCCAATTTATGTAGGCACTCTGTAAGTCCTTTCTCCTTTGCTGCTTTTCCCAACACTTATGATAATCACAACCTATCCCCACATTTTGACTAGTTGGTCCAGTAGCATAAGCAGTCCAAATGATCAGGTGATAATATCAATGACAAGTTCAGTGGGTCACCATTGGATCATCTGATGGAAATATTTATCTAAGAACTCTAAACCAATAGATCTCTGTGAAAAGACATAAGAAGAAAATATAGCATATTGTGAGTTAGTCATTAGATGTGATATAAGGAATGTTAATAGATTGGTACAAACATCACTGTGGATTTTGTATTGTTGAAAGTTTCTGTTTGATACTGGAATACATTCTTAAATAAATGTTGTTATGATATACCTCATTTCAATGTGCATTTCTCACTTTATGTTTTCTTGCTAATGATTTATTACTTGCTGTTTATTTCATATTTATTTCAGTCTATGGAATTCACGTTAGAAAAAAATTAAATTAGAACAATTTTCTTATTCAAGTTCAAAATGGGCTGTAAAGCAGTGGAGACACCTCACAACATCAACTATGCATTGACCCAGGAACTGCTAATTAATGTACCCTGCAGTGGTGGTTCAAGAAGTTTTGCAAAGGAGACAAGAACCTTGAAGATGAGAGCATAGTGGTTGGACATGAGAAGTTGACAACAACCTGCTGAGAGCAATGATCAGAGGATCCTTTTACAAATACATGAGAAGTTGCCGAATAACTCATTGTCAACCATTCTACAGTCATTCGGCATTTGAAGAAAATTGGAAAGGGGAAAAAACTTGGTAAGTGACTCATAAGCTGAGCAACAATCAAAAAACTTGGTGAGTGACTCATAAGCTGAGCGACAATCATTTTAAAGGGTCATCTTCTCTTATTCTGCACAACAATGAACCACTTCTTGATCAGATTGTGATGTATGACAAAAAGTGGATTTTATATGACAACTGGTGGTTGGACTGAGAAGAAGCTCCAAAGTACTTCCCAAAACCAAACTTGCATGAAGGAGAGCTCGTGGTCACTGTTTGGTGGTGTACCGCGGGTCTGATCCACTACAGCTTTCTGAATCCCAATGAAATCATTCATCTGAGAAGTAGGCTCAGCAATTTGATGAGATGCACCAAAAACTGTAACACCTGCAGCTAGCTTGGTCAACAGAAAGGGCCCAATTATTCTCCATAACAATACCCCACTGCATGTTGCATAACCAACACTTCCTTTAATGAATTGGGCTATGAAGTTTTGCCTCAACTACCATATTCACCTGACCTCTCACCAACCAACTCCCATTTCGTCAAGCATTTTAATAACTTTTTGCAGAGAAAAATGCTTCCACAACCAGCAGGATGCAGAAAATGCTTACTTTCCAAGAGTTCATTGAATCTCAAAACAGACTTTTATGCTGCAGAAATAGGCAAACTTATTTCTCATTGACAAAAATGTGTTGATTGTAATAGTTCCTATTTTTATTAATAAAGATGTGTTTGAGCCTAGTTATAATGATTTAAAATTCACAGCCTAAAACCGCAATTACTTTTGCACCAAACCAAGTCCATGTGTTTTGGCTAGAGTAGAACTAGTCTAGCCTTGTATGTTGGTCCCATATTTATGAAATGTTGTGTCTCTTCAATAATGTCATACTTTGGAAGTGTTTCTTTCTAAATAGGACAACACTCAGATCTGTCAGGGATGTAACCAGTTAGTTGCCAGTGATAAAGTGAGATAGGTAAGTTCTATTGTTGTAAACCAACTGCTCCACTTCTTTGGCTGGAAAACAAGTTCATTGTTCAGAAGCAGGAGGTACTGATTTGATTAAGGAATTCCATAGAGGTAGATGCACTGAGTTCAGAGACTTCTAGAGTGGCAATTTTACTTTTCCTAAATATTTTAGAACATTTCCTGTTATAAAGAATGTAATCTTTACATAAAATATAAAAAGCACTTTTAAGGATTGTATTTATAAGAATAAAGACTAGAGTAAGACATTAGTGGTCTGTCCCATCTATTTAAATCTAGTATTTTGTGAACACTTGTGAAAAATTCTGATTATTATTATTACCTATTATGAAAACCCATGATGCTCTTACTTCTGGCCATTAAACATTTACACCTAGAATCTGAATCTGAACACTCATCATACTCATTAAAATCAAAAGGCATATTAATTCAACCCTCATTATTATGCCACAAAAATAACAAATAGTGTGCTATGGCTTTCTTTACCAATGAATTTCTCCATGTCTTAGTGAAAGGACTCTCCTCTGAGTTCTCCAGGGGTCGTAACTAGCAAATATATAAATGGATCATACACAAGTAAGCCAAGATCATACACAAGTTAATTTTTTCAGATATTAGGATCCCCTTTTCTGTGTTATATCATGGACATTTTGGCATCTCAACAATTTTGCATAAGCCGTTTTGAGTCCATGTTTAAGAAACAAATCAAGGAAACGGAACAATTCTTGGTTGGCTCAGTCACAAATAATACTCAGATCCCCTTATAATGCAACCTAGTAAATGTATTTATCCATAACTAAGATTGTGTTTCTCCCTCCTTCATCCAGTACATTCATAATTAATTGCCATACATTTTCCTCATTTCCATGATACGTTAGAAAAATTGTTAATTAACTATGATAAAGAAATGTTATCCCAGATCATCCTAAGACTTCTTTCCACAATTGTGCATACAGTGCAGTAGGTGACAGTGGTGGGTCTTAAGAATAGGCATGTCTTCAAGGAAACCACAATAGATAACATTTTTCTAAGTCCTGAGGTAGATCAGAAATAACATCATCATTCAGGAAAGAAAAGCTAATAAATGTAAACAGAGACTATGACAACAGAACATTCATCTCAGTAGCAATGGCTACATAACTTGAACTACTTTTGTTTTCAACTATCTAGATTTGGGGAGTTGCTAATGAAACATAGCTTAGGCCATTATAACACATTGACTACTAATAATATCAGGCCTTTGTCTACACAGAACAAGGGATCACAATTTCTTAGGACACTCACATTCTCTGGACTTTCGACTATGTCTTGAGTAGGACTTTGAAACTTGGGCTTGTTTCCTTTTCCTTTCCTAAACCTAGCACAGTTGCTCAATCTAGAATTCATGCATTCTTCATTCTTGTCATAGGGATATACTGCAGCAGCTCAGCAGCTCACCAAATAGTTGACATCAATAGACACTTTCTCCCAAGAGACTACAGGTAATCATTTAATGCTGTTTTGATATTTCATACAATGGAACAACAATGTTCTATACTCTGACATTAACAGGATCCTAACTGCCTTCAAACACAACCAGGTCCGATGCTAAATACCAGATGCCCATTTCCTTGAAGCTTTTTCTCAGGTACCAATTACTCTCAGTTAAGGTTTATTAGCAAAGATAGAACCTAAAGTTAGTATAAGGAAAAAATAATGCATTGTGATGTATTTAATATCTTATTGAATAATTGATTGGCTTTAGGAATAAACTCTAGGTTGAGATCCCAAAAATAATTTCTAAGCCAATAACAGAACTGGCTTTCAAGAAAGCCACTTTTCCTGCCATAATCAGAGAACTGCCTGTTGAATCAGGAGGTCACTACTATAGGGGCTTGCTTCACAACCACAACACCTGTACTAACACACACACACACACACACACACACACACACACACACACACACGAATATACAGAAATGGATGCTTTGTGCCCTGCTTCTCTCTGTTCTTAAATCAAGATTTTTAATTGAAGTTTTACTAAAATGTATCTGATTTGAGGAATGTAAACCAAAACTAGAAATATGGTCATAAAGAATCTTGTATTTTTATTGTGTTTTAGAAATTTGGCACTTCTACATTTTAAGAAAGCAAGTTAGAAAGAGGTTGGAATGGGTATTGAACTGCCCAAGCCAATGCATCTACTACAGATTACTTATAGAGCAGTGATTTATGGAGTAAAATTCTAATTGTGGAAAGGCTTTATAATTACCACTTTAATTTTGAAGTGTTCCCTGTAGCATTAACTCTACAGAATTGTTGCCAAACTTTTAGTTCAATTCACAACTTTAAGTACATAATTTGTGCCAAGTTCTGGTGTTACAAAGATGAATTATACCAGTTCCTCACCCTTAAGGGGCTAACGGTCTGCAACACAGAGTAGACTAATCAATAAATTGAGTAATTCAGGTATTAACACTGGACCAAAAAAGGAACAAGCTGCTATGAGATTAATTTAGCCTCTGGTGGGTACAGAATAGATATTTGGGGACACTCACACTGGTAAAGTTAAATCATGCCTTAAATAATTTTTTGTCTGGTCTTAAATGAAGAGAAAAATATATTATTTTAGAGCATATTTATAATATATAGTCTTTCAGAACATGAGTAAAGCATTAAAAAAATATAAATATGAAAGTATTTTTTGTGCAGTAAAAATTTGTTGAAATACATAAGAAAAAGTTAGGATACACAGGTCATAAAAATGAACAAAAATTAATTTTTAGATTTTAAGGGCTGTTTAAGAAAGTTTTGAGCAACAAGTTGTGACTGGAAATCAGGTGTATCACTTCCATGCCAGAGCATTTAATTGCTGGTACAAAACCACCCAGTACTTTCTTTTCCTTAGCTCTTAGCCACCAATATCAATAATGTGACTGTTCCAATTACAGGAAATGTAAAAAAAGGAAACGTTTTATACAAAGAAATTCCCTAGTCATATTTTTATAGTAATAACTTTAGAAGCACTGAGGAGGACAGATTACAGTGCAGACAGCTGGAATCTGATCAAACAGAATACTATGTAAGGATTGTGATGTAATAAAAATGTATATATGGTTTTTGCTCCCAGTTCTTGAAACAGAGCTCCTAATACTCCTGTAATTTCTCAAGTGATAGGAGTGATAGGAGCATCTCTTGTTATAGTCTTTAATATTAGTCCTCAGTTTCTGACATAAGAGCTTCTAAGATCTTGGTTTTTGTATGTTAATGAGATGACTGGTAGCTGAAAAAGCTGCTATTGGTTTCAGGATGAGCTGGTTGACAAAATAATCACCCTCATAATTACAGGGTTAGCACATTTATTCCCACTCCTCAACCTGTGATGAAGAGAAGGGGGCTGGAGATTGAATTCAGTCACCAATGGACAATGATTTAACTCATCATGTCTGTGTAATGAAGCCTCCATAAAAAACAATGAGAGCTTCAGTATTGTGGAGTTTCCAGGTTGGTGAATAGATCCAAGTGACAGGTGGGCATTATACCCCCAACTCCATGGAGAGAAGCTCCTGGCTTAGGACCTTTTCAGATCTTTCCCTATGTATCTCTTCATCTCACTGTTCATCTGTATCCTTTATCATATCCTTTGTAAATCTAAGTAATGTTTTCATGAGTTCTATGAACTGTCATAGCAAATTAGCTAACCTGAGCAGGGGTCATGGGAACCCCTGATTTGTAATCAAGTCAGACAGAAATGTTGAGAACTAATTGTGACTGGTATTTGAAGTGCTGAGCAGCCTTGTGGAACTGAGTTCTTAATCTGTGAGGTCTGCACTAACTTCAGGGAGTTAGTGTCATTGAATTGTAGGGCATCAGTTGATATCCAGGAGTTGGAGAATGGGTTGGTGTGGGAAAAAAATAACTGGGGTAAGATAATATATCACTGTAGTTTTGATTTGCATTTCTCTCATGATCAATGATGTCGAATAAGTTTTCATATGCCTGTTTGCCATTTGTATTTCTTCTTTTGAGAAATGTCTGTTTAGATCTTTTGCCCCTTGTTTAACTGAATTATTTGATTTTTTTCTCATAGAATTGGTAGAACTCCTTATATATTTTGGTTATTAATCCTTTTCTGATGGGTAGTTTGCAAATACTTTCCCCTATTCTGTGTGTTTTCTCTTAACTTTGTTAATTGTGTGCTTCCCTGTGCAGAAGCTTTTTAACTTGATGTAATCTTATTTGTCCATTTTTGCTTTGGTTGCCTGTGCTTGTGGGATATTACTCAATACTTTTTGCTGAGACTTATGTCGTGAAGATTTTTCCCAATGTTTTCTTTCAGTAATTTTAAAATTTGAGGTCTTAGATTTAACTATTTAACCATTTTGACATAAATTTTTATATAGTAAGAGTTAGGGTTCTAGTTTTATTATTCTACATATGGTTATCCAGTTTTCCTGGCACTATTTTTATTTTTATTTTTTTTTTTAAGATGGGGTTTCACCATATTGGTTGGGCTGGTCTCGAACTCCTGACCTTAGGTGATCCACCCACCTCAGCCTTCCAAAATGCTGGGATTACAGGCGTGAGTCACTATGCCTGGCTCCTGGCACTATTTATTGAACACACTATCCTTTCCCCAGTGTATATTTTTGGTACCTTTGACAAAAATGAGTTATCTGTAGATGTGTGGATTTGCTTCTGGGTTTTCTGTTATGTTCCTTTGGTATATGTGTCTGTTTTTATGCCAGTACCATGTTGTTTTTGTTACTATACCTCTGTAGTACAATTTGAAGTCAGGTGATAAGATTTCACCAGTTTAGTTCTTTTTGTTGAGGATAACTTTGGCAATTCTGGATCTTTTGTGATTCCATATAAATTCTGGAATTGATTTTTCTATTTTTATGAGGAATGTCATTGGTATTTTGATAGTGATTGCACTGAATCTGTAGATTCCTTTGGGTAGTGTGGACATTTCAACATTATTGATTTTTTGAATCCATGAAAATGAAATGTTTTTCCATTTTCGGTGTCCTCTTCAGTTTCCTTCATCTGTGTTTTATAGTTCTAATTATAAAAATTTTTCACTGCTTTGGTTAATTCCTAGGTATTTAATTTTATGTGTTGCTATGGTAAATGGGATTATTTATTTCTTTTTCACATTGTTCACTGTTGGCATATAGAAATGCTACTCCTTTTTGTGTGCTGATTTTGTATTTTGTAACTTTACTGAATTTGCTTGTAAGTTTTAATAGTTTTCTTATGGAATCTTTAGGTTTATTCAAATATAAGATCATATAATCCACAAACAAAGATAATTTGAATTTTTCCATTCCTATTCGGGTGCCCTTTATATCTTTCTCTTCTCTGATTGCTCTAGCTAGAACTTCCAAGAAAATGTTAATTAACAGTGGTGACAGTTGATATCCTTGTCATTTTCTAGATCTTAGAGGAAAGGCTTTCAGTTTTTTCCAATGAATTATGATACTAGCTATGTGTCTGTTGTATATGGCTTTTATTGTGTTGAGTTATGCTCCTTCTATCCCCAGTGTTTTGAAGATGTTCAATTTTGTCAAATGTTTCCTCAGCATCAGTTGAAAAGATCAGATGGTCTCTATCCTTCATTCTGTTGATAAGATGATTTGGGTATGTTGAAACATCCTTGCATCCCAGGAATTAATCCCACTTGGTAATGATGAATGATCTTTCTAATAGATTGTTGAATTTTGTTTTCTAGTATGTTGTTGATGATTTTTGCATCAATATTCATCAGATATATCAGCCTGTAGTTTTCTTTTTTTGATGTGTCTTTGGATTTGGTAGCAGGGTAATACTGGCCTCATAGAATGAGTCTGGAAAT
Source organism: Alouatta palliata (assembly GCA_004027835.1). Taxonomy (NCBI): domain Eukaryota; kingdom Metazoa; phylum Chordata; class Mammalia; order Primates; family Atelidae; genus Alouatta; species Alouatta palliata. The sequence goes on from PVKV010001298.1 coordinate 108,548, forward strand.
AGTCCATCCTCCTTTATGTTTAGAATAGTTTGAATGTGAATGATATTAGTTCTTTTTCAAATGTTTGCTAGAATTCAGCAGCCACACCATCTGGGTACAAACTTTTCTTTACTAGAAGACTTTTTATTATGGCTTCAATTCTGTTACTTGTTATTGGTCTGTCAGGTTTTAGATTTCTTCCTGGTCCAATCTTGGTAGGCTATATACGTCCAGGAATTTGTCCATTTCTTCTTGACTTTTCAATTTTTTTGACATACAGTTGCTCATAGTAGCCACTAATGATCCTTTGAATTTCTGCAGCATCAGTTGTAATGTCTCCTTTTATATTTCTGATTTTGTTTATTTGTGTCTTCCCCCTTTTTTTTAAAGGGGAAAGGTTTGTCAATCTTGTTTACCTTTTCAAAAACCAACTTTTTGTTTCATTAATATTTTGAATGTTTTCATTTCAATGTCACTTATTTCTGCTCTTATCCTTATTATTTTCTTCTACTAATTTTGGGTTTGGTTTGCTCTTGTGTTTCTAGTTCTTTAAGATGTATCATCAAATCGTTTATTTTAAATTTTTTCTCTTTTTTGATATAGGCATTTATAGCTATGAACTTCTTGCTTAGTATTGCTTTTGCTCTATCCCATAGGTTTGGTATATTGTGTTTCCATTATCATTTGTTTCAATAAATTTTTCAATTTTCTTCTTAATTTCTTCAGTGACTCATTTGTCACTGAGAAGTATATTTTTAAATTTCCACGTATTTGTGTAGTTTCCAAAATTATTCTTATTAATTTCTAGTTTTATTCTATTGTAATCAGAGTAGATGCTTAATATTATTCCAATGTTTTTGAAGGTATTAAGACTGGTTTTGTGACCAAGCATATGGTCTGTACTTAAGAATGATCCACGTACTAGGGAAAAGAATGTATTCCGCAGCCATTGGATGAAATGTTGTTTAAATATTTTTAGATTCATTTGGTCTATAGTGAAAACTAAATCTGTGATTTCTTTGTTGGTTTTATCTCTGGAAGATCTGTCCAATGTTGAAAGTGGAGTGGTGATGTTTCCAGCTATAATTGCATTGGGACCTGTCTCTCTCTTTAGCTCTAATAATATTTGCTTTATATATATGGGTGCTCCATTGTTGAGTGCATATCTGTTTACAGTTGTTATATTCTCTTGCTGAAATGACCCCTTTATAATTATATAGTGACCTTCTTTGTCTCTTCTTATAGCTTTTGTCTTGAAATCGATTTTGTCTGATATAGGTATAGTTACTTTTGCTCATATTTGGTTTCCATTGGCATGGAATAACTTTCTCAATCCCTTTATTTTCAATCTAAGTATATTTTTATGAGTGAAGTATTTCTTGCAGGCAAATAGCTAACAGATCTGGTTTTTCATCCATTCATCCAGTCTACATCTTTTGATTAGACAGTTTAGTTCATTTACATTGAATGTTATTATTGATAAGTGAGGACTTACTTTTGCCAATTTATTTGTTGCCTTTTTTTTTTTTTTGTATTCTTTTCTTCATCATTTCTTTCCTTTTGTCTTCCTTTAGTGAAGGTGATTTTTCTCAGTTAATATAATTTAGTTTCTGCTTTTTTTTCCTCTGTGTCCACTGTATGTTTTTTGGTTTGAGTTTACCATGAGGCTCGCAAATATTATCTTATAACCCATTATTAAAACCTGATATCAACTTAACACTGTTTGCATAAACAAACTAAAAATCAAGCCAAAAGAAAACTATAAATGCTCTATGCCTTAACTTTTTTTCCCACTTTTAAACTTTTTGTTGCTTCTATTTATATCTTACTGCACTTACTGTGTCTTGAAAAGTTGTTGTAATTAATATTCATGATTGTTTCATTTTTTAGTCTTTCTACTTAAAAACAGAGTAGTTTACACACCACAGATACAGTATTATCATATTCAGTGTTTTTTTTGTGTGTATTTACTATTACTAGTGAAGGTACTATTTTGTACCTTCAGGTAATTACTTATTGCTCTTTAATGTCCTTTTCTTCCTGAGTAAGTACCCTCTTTAGCATATCTTGTAGGACTGGTCTGGTATTGACGAAATCCCTCAGCATTTGTTTGTATGGAAAATTCTTTATTCCTTCTTCATATTTGAAGGGTATTCTCACTGGATATACTATTCAAGGGTAAATTTTTTTTTTTTCCTTCAGCACTTTTAAATATGTCATGCCATTCTTTCCTAATCTGTAAGGTTTCCACTTAAAGTCTGCTGCCAGACATTTTGGAACTCCATTGTATGTTACTTGTTTCTTTTCTCTCGCTACTTTTAGGATCCTTTCTCTATCCCTGACCTTTGGAAGACTAATTATTAAATGTCTTGAGGTAGTCTTGTTGGTGTTTGTATAACCTTGTACTTGAATATTGATCTCTTTATTTAGGATTGAGAAGTTCTCTGCTATTATCCCTTTGAAAAACTTTCTATCCCTGCCTCTTTCTCTATCTCCTGTTTAAGGCCAATAACTCTTAGATTTGCCCTTTCGAGGCTATTTTCTAGGTCCTGTAGTCATGCTTCATTGCTTTTTATTCTTTTTTGCTGGGTATTTTCAAATAGAAAGACCAAGATCTACCTAATCTTCCTTCCCCTTTCAAAAATCAAAGAAGCATCACTCATAGCCACTGCCACTCCAGACCACAAGGAGCACTGCCAGACTATTGCTGATGTTCCTTAAAGCCCAAGGTCCCTAAAGTTAGCTTCTGGTGAATCATGCCTGGCCTTGGACTCACTCCTCAGGGCAGTAGGCTCACCTCTAGCCCAGGATAGGTCCAGAAATGCTACCTAAGAGTAAAGTCCTGGAAAGTCAAGTTATGTTTTAAACTTACTAATTATTCATTTTGCTTAATCAATTCTGCAATTGAAAAACTCAGATGCATTTTTCAGTATGCCAATTGCATTTTTCAACTCCAGAATTTCTGTTTGATTCTTTTAATCTACGTTAATCTCTTTTGACAAATTTATCTGATGAAATTCTGAATTTCTTCTCTGTGTTCTCTTGAATTGCTTTGAGTTTCCTCAATATAGCTATTTCAAATTCTCTATCTGAAAGGTCACATATATCTGCTTCTTGAGGATTTGTTCCTGGTGCTTTATCTACTTCTTTTGGTGAAGTCATGTCTTCCTAGATGCTGTTGATGCTAGTAGATATTTTTTGGTGTTTGGGATTCAAGAGCTAGATATTTATTGCAGTTGTCACTTTCTGAGCTTATTTGTACCCATTCTTTATGGGAAGACTCTCCAGATATTTGAAAGGACTTGGTGCTGTGATCTAAGCTGTATCTGTTTTAGGGAACAACCAAAGCCCATCAACTTGTAGAGGTATCACTGTTGGTCTTGGACAAGGTCTGAGAGAATTATCCAGATTACCAGGAAGAGACTTAATCTCTTGCTTAGTTTCTCCCAAACAAACATAGTCTCAGTCTGTTCTGAGCCACCTAAAGCAGGGGTTGAAGTGCCACAAGCACTCCCGTGGCCACCACCAGTATGACTGTGCTGGGTTACACCTGAAGCCACCATAGCACTGGGTCTCATCCAAGGCCTGCGGTAATCATTCCCTAGCTTCTGCCTATGTTTGTGGAAGGCTCTGGAGTTCTGCAATCAGCAGGTGGCAACGCCATTTAGGCCTGTGCTCCTTTTCAGGGCAGCGAGATTCCTCAGGCCCTCAGTGTGAACAAAGGTGCCATCCAGAAGCCAGAGACTAGGGTCAAAAACCTTAGAAGTCTACCTGGTGTTCTATTGTACTGCAGCTGAGATAAAACTCAGATCACAAGACATAGTTTTCTCCAATCTTCCCTCCTCTTTCCAAAGGCAGAGGGGCCTCACTCATAAAGATGGCCATCCCAGACCACAAGGAGTACTGCCAAAATATTGTCAATGTTCCCTTCAGGCCCAAGGTCTGTTATGTCATCTTGTGGCCAATGCTGTCTAGCCTGAGACTCATCCTTCAAAGTAGTGGGTTCCCCTCTGGCCCAGATCAGGTCCAGAAATGCCATCCAAGAGTCAGTTCCTGGAATTGGGGACCCAAAGAGCATGCTTAGTGTTCTACCCCACTATGGCCATGCTGGCACCTGTAGCCAGGAAGTCTCTGAGGCTCAACCCATGGCTCTCAACATAGTACCTAGCTATCACTGCTGGTATTCAGGGCCCAAAATCTCTTCAGTTAGCAGATGACGAATGCTGCTAGGACTGGGTCTGGGTCCTTTCCTTCAAAACTATGAGTTCCTTTCTAGCCATGAGTGTGTCTAGAAATGTCATCTGATAACTAGGGCCTGGTACAAGGAGCTCATGACTCTGACCACTACCCTATCCTGCTGTGGATGAGCTGGTAACCAACAAGAAAGACAAAGTCCTCCCCACTCTTCCCTTTCCTCTCCTCAGGCAGAAGGAAGTGGTCTGTGCAGCCTGAGGTTAGGAGAGAAGTGATGGCAGCACTCCCTTAGCCATACCAGATTTTGTCTCATTATGTCACATGCCACCCCCAGTCCACTATCTCTCATCCTAGTTCAGCACCAGGACTCACCTAAAAGTTATAGTCCTTATGGCCTAGACTACCTTTCAACTTTAATGGGAGACACAGAGCACTCTGGCTTTTGGTGGCACAATTTGTGGGAAATTAAGTTCTGACCACTGGTCCAGTTTTTCTTTCTGCTCTAACCAGACAGCACTGAGTTCAATGCCTCACAATTGCTGTGGTATCCCTCCCCCAGCACCCAGAGATGCTCTCTGCATCATGCCATCACTACTGGACAGTGGGAAATGGTGGTGTCAGTGATTCAAAACTGCTTTTTCTACATTTCAGTGCCTCTTTCAACAATATGGGGTTAAAACCAGGTACTATGAGTACTATGAGTACTTACCTTATGTTTAGTTCTTATGAAGGTGTTTTTTTCTGTGTTAGCTAGTTGTTAAACTGGTTTCCTTGCAGAGGTGACAATAGCTGGAACCCTCTATTCCACTGTCTTTCTCTGCCCTCCTCTAATACAATTTTGATACTATTGAATTTGTATAAATTATCATGGTACTTTTTCCATATTTGTCCCATCTTTTGTTTGTTTCCCTTATTTCTTCTGACATCTTTTGGATTTTTTTTTTGTTTTTGCTATTATGTCATTGTATTTTATTTATTGGCTAATGAGCTGTAATAATTTTGTTGCTTTAGTGGTTGCATTAGCGTTTATAATATACAACTTTAACTTATGTAACAGTTTACCTTCAATTTATATTTTACATTTTATACAGGAACCTGGTAATAGAATTCTTCAATTTCTCAAGATCTTTAGGCTACTGTTGTCATATAATATACATCCAACAATGCACTTATTTTTCAGTCATTTTTCATTTTAATAGATATAAACAGTAAGAAAATAAACATATATTTACACATTTAGTTACCTCTTCTGGTATTCTTCATTTTTTTTAATAGAACCACGATTTCGCTTGGTTGTATTACCCTTGGCCCTGTAGTGCTAAATGGTTTTATCTCTTTCATATCTGAAAATACGTTTTTATTTTGTCTTAGTTTTTATTGAGATTAAATCCACATAAGATGAAATTAGTCATTTTAAATTGTATTACTGAATTGAATTATTATATTCATAATGTTGTGCAAACATCAGTTCTACCTAGTTCCAATTGGCTTAGATTTCAAAAAACATTTTGGCTAGTATACAATTTTAGGTTGTCAGTTTCTTTTCTTAATAGTACTTCAAAAACATTCTTCCACTGTTTTGTCACTTGCTTTATTTACAAAAGAAAAACCTGTTTTTATTTTTATCTATCTTCCCATAAGACACATGAATTTTTTTCTCTGCTTTTTTCTATTTATCATTAGTTTTGAGCAGTTTGGCCATGATGCACTATGTAATTTTCTTTGTATTTGGTATAGTTGAGAATACCTTAGCTTTTTAGATTTATAAGTTTATAATTTTCATCAAGTTTGAACTTTTTTTTAGTCATTATTTCTTCAATTTTTAAAATCTTATCCCAACCCTTTTGGCAACTCCAATTATCCATATTTTAAAACACTTGAGTTTGTCCCAGCTCATTGAAGTTTTTGTTTTTCATTTTTTTTGTTGTTTTATTGCTGATATTTTCTTTAGCTGTAGTTTCAAGTATATTAATCTTTCTTATCGCATTTAATGTATTTTTCATCTCAAATGCTATATCTTTCATCTCTAAAATTTAGTTTTGTGTCCACTTTTTGTAACTTTAAATCTATGTAACTATTTGGACATACGTAATCAGTAATAATAGCAGTTCTCATGTTTATACCTGTTAATTCTAATATCTGTGCCAGTTCTAGCTCAGTTTCAATGTTCTTCTTCTCTTTATTATGAGTCATATTTTAAGTGAAGAAACGAAGATTTTTGTGAGTTAGTGACAAATTATGTATATAGCACATCTGAGAAAGTGAAAATATAAGAGTATTTTTTTTTTCAGAGACCTGAAGTGGCAAGACGCACAAAAACACAGGGATATCAAGACTGGAGCCTCTTACTCAGGCTCCAAAGTTCTAGATCTTGGCTACCTAGTCATGCCACTAAAGACTTGGCTATTAGGCCAGGTGTGGTGGCTCATGCCTGTAATCCCAGCACTTTGGGAGGCCAAGGCAGGAGGATCACCAGAGGTCAGGAGTTCAGGACCAACCTGGCCAACATGGTGAAACCCCATCTCTACTAAAAATACAAAAAGTAGCCAGCAGTGGTGGCACATGCGTGTAATCCCAGCTACGTGGGAGGCTGAGGCACAGGAATCACTTGAACCCAGGAGGCAAAGGTTGCAGTGAGTCGAGATTTCACCACTGCATTCCAGCCTGGGTGACAGAGCAAGACTCCATCTCAAAATAAAATTAAATTAAATTTAAAAATTAAAAAAAAAGACTTGGCTACCTACTCACGCTGTTAATATGTGAGTGGTGGAACTGAAGACCACCATATAAAGCTGAATCTCGAGAGACCTATCTCCTCACTCTGCAGAATTCTTCACCAGGAGGAATAGTGTGATAATTGTCTATCTCTGCCCTCAATCTGAGGGAAAGGGAAAAAAATATTTACTCTGATATTTCCTCAGTATAAACCCATACTCACTAGGACCTGGGGGCAAAATTTACAAACTGTCACCCTAAAAATTCAAGAAGAATATAAAATATAAAGTGGTTCAGTAAGCAATTCTTCTCTGTGGAGTAACTGCTTGAAATTGTCTAAATCTGGTATTTCCTTCTTCACTTGTTTTACTTTTTTTTTTTTTTTTTTTTTTAAAGATGGGGTTTCACCATAATGGCCAGGTTGGTCTTGAACTCCTGACCTCAGGTGATCCACCCACCTCTGCCTCCCAAAGTGCTGGGATTACAGGCGTGAGCCACTGCGCCCAGCCTGTTTTACTTTTTTTAATTTCTGAGTGCTAAACTTTTGAGGTTTCTAATTCTAAACAATATTTCTCCTGCATTATTTGTCATTATGTCACAGGCCAAGCCATCTCTCTGACTTTTGGGGGCTTTATATTTGAAAGTCATGATTTCAACTACTATGTGCATATATATATGGGAATATATACATATGCACATAGTAGTTGAAATATATATATGTATGCACATTTCCAAATCTCTATATATTTATTTTATTTATATATTTATTTCCAAATCTCTATTTGTATATTTATGATTTATGTCTTACTTGCATTCTAGTTCTTGCTCCAAGTCCTTAGACCCTGATGTCTGTAATCCATCTCTAATTTGTTGTTCAACCCACTAGTACACAGAGGAAATTAAAGTCATTTGATGGTCAACATTTCTTAATGTTGTTATTGCTATAAGATTTCTGCAGGATAAAATATGTTATCAGGAAGACATTGTCGATGAAAACTCTTGGAGTCACAGAGTTCTTTGGTTTCAACCCATTCTGCTACTTGTATATATGAATGTACTTATGTAAAATTCTGAGCCTCGGTTTTCTCATCTGTAAGTTGGGAATTGTAGAACCTACTTCACCTGTTGTTGTGAGTGTTAAATCAAATCCTTAATAGAAAATCACTGATATATGTTAGGCCCTCTACAAAACATAGTGCTCTTCCAGATATTTTGTGTTTTCAGTTATATTTTCATTACCAGGTAGCCGATTATGTCTATCTATTAGGATTTTCAAATTATCTTCTTTGAAAGCTCATTTGATTCCCAAATTTTATAGTTTAGATTTTAGGGTATTTAAGAATATATGTTGAGATTAATGCTTGTCCCCCATAGTAATATGTATACATACCTCTAATTGGGTAAAAAAACACATACATGATTTTAAAAAATTGTAATGAATACTTCGGAATATCTCTACTTTTAAATCTTGGGGAAATTTTTCATTGACTGTCGTGGATATTTTTACCTGCTTGATTTTTCCACTCATCTCCTAACTGATTGTTTCATAAAAGACTCTTTGTAAGACTAAATTCTACCCTCTGACACAAATTAATTATCCATTAATTACATGTTGCAAATGTCACCAACTCTACTTTGCACTGAACTGTCTATGTTTAAATCCTGAAATAGTTCCCACATTATATATTCAGTATGTGTATATGGAGGTGAAAGCTTTGAAAGAAATTTTGGGAGTTTTAGGAATTTGATTTGTTTCATAATAGAGGCTCCTTAATGCTTTTTTATGTGCAATGACTTTCATCAAATGATGTGATTTAGGAAGATATCTTGCTGCCATTTTTCTTAAGATTTTTCAATCAACTTCCAGTTTCCAATTCTGATTTTTTCTAATAAGTGAACACCTACTGAAGGACATCAGCAATTTTGTACACAGAAATTGAATGGGGAAAAATATCATTTACCTCAAGGGGGAGTATCCTGATATTCATTGCTTTCCTATATTTTATTGTAAACCAATAATGGACCAAAAAAGTGTTTATTACAGAGGAGGTTATAATTAATTTTTCTGATAAGTGGACAAAAGTATTCCTTTATATCTCCCTGTGTAAGGTATGTTTTTAAAAGCAAATATTGTAACACTTTTTTCTTATAGGTTTCTCATTTTTACTTCAAAATGCTAATAAAGTTTATGCCCAATTTATTATTTTAATGACAGTTGACATTGTCAATATAGCACACACTGTAGAGAATTACATTTCAGTTCGATTAAAACTGGTTAAGAAACATCTGTTCAAAACCTTTTTTCAGAAAAAGAATTATAACAAACTTTCAATTTTGTTTAACTTCATGAATAATTTCCTTTTTTTAAATTTTACAGTGGATACAATTTGAAAGAGTACCTAATGTTTCATTATCAGGAGTGTAGTTCAGGCCTGAATGAAAAGTATACACAGTAATCCCACATAGATGCAGAGGACGCTCTTTTGGTAATCCGTATTGTCTGGAAGCAGGATATCAGCCAGGAACAGTCATGCATTCACTCACTCATTCAGGGCTTTGATAAGTGCTGTTTAAAATGATGAGAAAGGCAATCCTGACCTCACCTTCACAGAAACTACAGGCAATCAGGTGACACAGAATTCAAGTATTTCTGCCCATGCCACATGTGCAGTCTCTGCTCATAAGAGCTCTTAGTCCCTGAGTCGTATCACTCAAGTGTGTTTAATAGGCTTGGCAATCAAGCACTTTAGCCCACAGCTGATTAAAGTAAGTAAGTCAAACATGAGTGAGATTACTAAATGTTGAAGACATTAACAAGAAATAAAAGCAATTTAACTGTGAGAGTGGATAGAAAAAATAAATACAAAGAACTAGGAAAACTCAATATTTTGACCTAAGTTTGTTTCACTTTACGTTTCACTTATTCAACTCAAAACACTTTGTCATATTCAATTCTAATTCATTCATTTAGCATTTTTTACTATTGTATGATATGTAATGTACATGGCTTTGGATTTACAAGAAATAGTCAATCTATGACCCCTAAATTAAAGGAACTTAGAGTACTGTACATATGTACATGTATCTTTATTTGTGTGCTTCTATTTAGTGGGAGATGGAAGTGAATATTTGAGAGTAGGGGTAGGGGAATAGGTTTAGGTTTTAAGAGTCAAAACCAATTATGGGGAATATAGGGGACAGAGTGTCAAGAGAGAACTTTTTAACTAAAATACAAGTGAGTTGAGAATAAGGGTTAAATCTGAAATTGCTGGTATAGAAGGTATTAAAACTATAACAAAGATGGCATGACAAACATGGTATCCATGGAAAGACAGAATGAGGTTAGAATCAGAATAATTGTAGAAGACACCTATCTCACTATAATAGCTGAAAGAAGGAAATGGGTGAGAATCTGTGAAAAGAAAATAAGTTAGGCAGTGTGAATGTTTATATATTGTTCAGCAAGTAGTCAGTATATTTCCTGCCCCACTGTAGGTAGGGTATATTTTCATACCTCATTGATGTTAGCCTTAGCCATATGAGATGCTTTGGTCGATAGGGGCAAAAGGCAAACTCCAAATGTAAGCCTGAAGAGGTATCTTCAGGTGTTCTCAACTTTCTAGCAGCTTTTGATCTCTGCCATAAAGATACAGGTTTTGTGCCTTTAGCCTGTCCCCCACCCCCACCAAAAAAAAAAGATAAATGAAACAAAATCACCCCAGACAAATTGAGCTCCTGTGAAATAGTTACTAAGAATAAATGACAATTCTCATTGCAAATAAATAGTTACTGTGGTATTATAATTAATTTGAAAGTTCTGTGTTTTGTACCAATAATTGATTAATATATTAATTTGTAGCTAGAATGGGAGTGCTGCATTAACAAACACCTAGAGTGAGTCACACTGGCATTGAGATGGGCTACTGGATTACAAGAAAACTCTTAAACTCCTAATGAAGGCTGAGTAAATAGGGAGCTGTGTTATGTGGTAGCAAAGTGTTTGATAAAACATTTGCCTGTGGCTAACATGGAAGACAAAACAAATTCAGGATGAACTTGTACTTTTGGCAAGCTTTAAAAATAATTTTGAGGCCATGTATGGGGCTTCTGCCTGTAATCCCAGCATTTTGGGAGACCAAAGCTGGCTGACTGCTTGAGCCCATGATTTCGAGACCAACCTGTGCAACACAGCAAAACCCTGTCTCTACAAATATACAAAAAATCAGCTGGGCATGGTGGTGCACACCTGTAGTCCCAGCTACTCAGGTGTGGAGGCAGAAAGATCACCGGAGCCTAGGAGGTCAAGGCTGCAGGGAATTATCACAACACTACACTTTAGTCTAGGCAACAGAGTGAGACCCTGTCTCCAAAATAAATAGTAAAATAAAAAGTGTTTTGAAAACGTGAGATAAATGCTAGGAGCTGCATTTGGTAAGGTTCTATAGGGAGGAAAACGAGTCTAAAAAAGATCTAGAGTTTGAAATCAAAGATCAGAGGAAATATAGAAAAAAAACATAAATTGCGGGATTAAAATAAAAGCATAACCATTACAACATAACTTGAGGAAAAAGTCACAAGTCCAGAGCACTAGATAAGAATGTAACACCATTTGTTAAGATACCTGAATAAATTAGTCTCTAGTACATTATTTAAGCTGGATCAAAGAGCTACTGGCAAACACAGGATGTGGTCCTAGAGATGTCTGAAATGTAAAAAGAACCATAATTATGTCTCAAGAGAAAGAGCAGCAAGCCTAAAAATATAAACATAAAGAAAAAAAGAAAACTTGCAGTTCTGGCTTTTAGCAGTTGAAGTTCACCGGCATCAAACACATAGAAAATCTATAGTTTTAAAGAAAGTTGCATTAGCAATATCATTGTTGTCCTGAAACAAACTAGACAGTGAACTTAAATGTTAAAACACATCAGAGCCACCAACTTTCTACAGTTAGAAAACAGTCTGAGGAAGCTGCTTAGTCACTGGGAAATATTGCTACAAAACAGGTCAGGAGGATTATAGATAAAGAAGGACCTCCCAGAAGTCCTCCTAGTAGGAAGAGTGGTGGAGATTGATGAAACAGCCAGTCAATTCCAGAGAGCAAATCTGTATTCTAATTGAAGAACATCCTCTACCCTTAGGGTAAAGGCCCCTGGTAACATTTGACCAGCAGGAAATCAGAATTCTTGTGGACTATTAATTTCTTCTGCCTCCTATCCCTCTTGTGAAATGAAAATGTTTACTGTTTTCTCTATTGTACATTGGGAATATGGAGAGAAGATTATTTGTCTTTTTATAGTTCATAAACCTACATTCAAGAGGATCTGCACCTGTATAACATGCAGATGATATTTTTGTCTTAAAGTCTGATGCTGCTATAACAGATGAATCTATTAATGGACTGGGAATAGGACTACCAGCATTTTGTATGCAGGAAGATATATGAAATATCTGTGAAAAAAAGAGTAGACTTCGATTGTTAGATGATTGTTCAGCAATATTCACTCTCTACCTCCCACTATGAGTGAAGTATACTTTTAAGCTCATTGATTATGGATTTGGCCCTAAGACCTACTTTGGTCAATTGAACTGGCAATGGAAATAATAGAATGCAAAATCCAAGTGTGTACCTTAAGAGCTATCACATTTCTGCAGGCTCTCCTTGTAGATTCTTATCTCTATGATGAGAAAACCATGGCTCAGGTAACTTCTGCATCTCCAGCTTAGATTCTTGAATGTGACATACAGGACAGAGCAGCCCCAGTTGATCCATACATAAGCAGCCTTTCTAATGAGTCTTTAGAATAGCTATAGCTGACCTATGGGCATATGTGTATGAAAATAATTGAATATTGCTGCCTGCCACTGTCTGTATTTTGGGGGTTTTTCATTATGTAGCAATAGCGCAAAAGATAGGCAGGAAAACTTACTTGGGTTAGTGCAAAAGTAATTGTTGTTTTGCCATAGAGTTCTATAAAAAATAAGGGAAAAGGATATCTGTGCTGAGTAGTAGGAAAAGTGGTGTGATATGGACCATGATTTTGTTGTAGGACTCTTAATGAGCTCAGCTAAAAACAGGGTCCTTGCCTGTCTCAGGCTCATGAAAATTCAGGCTTGCAGACAGTTTGAAAGGTGAGTAAAGCAGGGTTTTATTGGGTGAAAGGAGGAAAAAGGGGGTGGGGGGGAAATGAGGATCCTCTGCAACGCCAGAGTCCCTGGTCAGCACCTTCCTCCTGCAGCTTGAATTCCAGGTTCCACACAGGAAGAGTAGGGGCCAGGCTCCTCCCAGATGCAATGCCAAGGGCATGAACTGAAGCTCCACCCCAGTGTGAACTCTTCTCAGTGCACAGGCCCATTAGAGTTTTCCCAGGGACCATCTCCCACTTGGCTGTCTCAATTAGAGCAACGAATTATTTTAAAAGTGGTTATAAGAGGTGGCAAAGAGATAAGAAGCAACATGAAAAAAAAATAATCTAGGTGAGTATTGGGAAGAAGTTTTATTTTTTCTGGGTGGAAGAATGCTGTGCCACTTTCTTGTAAATTTTCAAAACGAATCCTTCTTTTATTCTATGCTTTCTTGTCCTTTCAGACATTTCATGTACTTATTTATCTATTTTATTTTATTTATTTATTTTTTACTGCATTTTAGATTTTGGGGTACATGTGAAGAACATGCAAGATTGTTGCACAGGTACACACATGGCAGTGTGATTTGCTGCCTTCCTTCCCATCGCCTACATCTGGCATTTCTCCCCATGCTATCTCTCCTATCTCTCCTCTCCCCAACTCCCCACCCCCCGCTGTCCCTCCCCTATTTCCCCCCCCCGACAGACCCCAGTGTACTTATTTCTTTACACTGAGATCTTCAAACTCTCCCTTTCATAATTACAAACTTATTTAAATATACTCTTCAAAAAATTTTAAAAATCTATACATATATCTATAAACAGCAAGAATACCAAAAGAAAAAAATACTATTACCCTGTTAAGGCTACCATATATTCCTAAATCTTAGAACTTCCAAAAATTTTCAAAAGAGTTGAAAAGGCCCTTGACATTTTAAACAAAGATTTTTGCCAAAGGGTCTATTGTTTTAAAATGCCATTGTGATAGGAATGTCACTCACTAGCAAAGAAAAGTATTAGTGTTTATCGACGGTCCCTTTTTTTTAAATGCAAAAACTCAAGGTCTTTAACTCTCTTTTGCTCTCATTTTTATCAATTTCCCATGTAATTATAACAGTAAACTTACTAGTACGTTAATGTTACTGTTCTTATCCTAAATTATAGCCTGCCAAAGTGATTGACAGTATTAAATTCAGACATAAAATTTATCAACGTCTCTTGCATCTCCACTTCCTCATTCCTAAGTAATAAAGTTACTTGGTGTTTTTGTGACACTTAATCACCTCAGTAAAAGTTGAAGATTACTAAACTCTTTCTAATCACTAAAGTGCCCTTTCCAGATTCCATTTACCTTGAAGTCTCTGTACCATTTAACATTACTGGCTTTTAGCTCCTCTTGAAATAGTCTTCCTTGGTTTCCATGGCCTTATATTGATAAAGTTCTGTTTATCAATTCATTACAGCTTCTTCTATTTACATGTACTCCTCATGTCCTGATGCCTTAATTTAGGCATATTCTTTTTTTTTTTTTTTTAAGTTTCCAGGAACATACCCATTTCCTCCAGGTTTTATAGTTGGTGAGTTGTTCATAACAGTTTCTCTTGATCTTTTGTATTTCTGTAATGTCAATTGAAATGTCTCCTTTTTTATTTCTCATTTTGTTTATTTGAATCTTTTCTTGGTTGTTTAGCTAGTGGTCTACTACTTTTATTTATCTTTTTAATAGCCAACTTTTCATTTTGTTGATCTTTTGTGATTTTGCTTTGGTCTCGAATTCATTTAATTCTGCTCTAATCTTTATTATGTCCCTTATGATACCTTGGATTTGGTTTGTTCTTATTTTTTTATAGTTCCTGTAATGTTATATTAATTTGTGATCTTTCTATTTTTTATGTAGACATTTAATGTTATAAACTTTCCTCTTAACATTCTTTTGCTATATCCCACAAATTTTGGCATGTTTTGTCTCCATTTCATTCATTCCAAAAATTTTTTTAATTTTTATTTTAATTTCATTTTCAACCAAAAGATTATTATGGAGAATGTTGTTTAATTTTTATGTGTTTGCATAGTTTCAAGAGTTGCTCTTGGTATTGATTTCTAGTTTTATTACACTGTGGTTCAAGAAGATATTTGATATAATTTCCATTTTTAAAAAATTATTGAGACTTGTTTTGTGGCCTTACATATGATCTATTTTGGAGAATGTTCCATGTGCCACTTTCACCACTCCCACTCACTATAGTACTGATTTTAAGCAGATTTTATGGATTTTTCTTTTCCTTCTGATCTACCTCTCTCCACATTCTTTCTTCCCTTTGGTTTTAGTTGACACATAATAATTGTATATAAATATGGGATGCAGTGAAAAATTTTGTATACAGTCATACAATGTATAATGATCAAGTTTGGATAACTAGCATATACATCACCTCAAATATTTATCATTTCTTTGTGTCACAAATGTTCTAAATCCTCTCATCCATTTTTTTTGAAAATACACAATAAATTATAGTTAACTATATTCACCCTACATTGCTTCAGAACACCAAAATTCATTCCTTCTATCTAGCAGAAATTTTGTATCCATAAAGAACTTTGTTTCATAATCCTCTCTTCTCCGATTCCCCACCTTTAATACCCGCTATTTCCATGAACTCAGAATATTATTTTAGCTTTCACAAGTGAGAAGCAGTATTTATATTTCTGTGCCTCACTTATTGTACTTAACATAATGACTTCAACCTCATCTTTGTTTCCACAAAGGATCCCATTCTTTTTTTTATGGCTGAATAGTATTCCATTGTGTATATACATCATATTTTCTTAGCTTTTACTTTTTTAAATTTTTTGAGAAAACTCCATGCTGTATTCCATGAATGCTGTACTAATTTACATTCCCAACAATTGTGTATAAGATTTTTCTTTCTTCCACAGGACAGCCAACATTTGTTATTCTCTGTCTTTTTAATAATAGCCATTCTAACTGGGATGAGATGGTATCTCATGTGATTTTGATCTGCATTTTCCTGATGATTGATGATGTTGTACTTTTTTTCCATATATTTATTGGCCATTTTATAGCTTTTTTTGAGATGGGGTCTTGCCCTTTTGCCCAGGCTGGAGTACAGTGGCATGATCACAGTTCACTGCAGCCTTGATCTCCAAAGTTCAAGTGATCATCCTACCTCAGCCTCCTGAGTCGCTGAGACTACAGGTGCACACCACCACACTTGGCTAATTTTTTTTTAATTTTGTAGAAACAAGGTTTGACTATGTTGCCCAGTCTAGTTTTGAACTCCTGGGCTGGAGAGGTCCTCCTGCCTCAGCCTCCATAGTGCTGAGATTATAGGCATGGGACATTATGTGTAGCCTATATATTTTCTTTTGAAAAATGTCTATTCAGTTTTTTGCCAACTTTTTAATAGGATAATTTACCTTTCCCTGTTGAGTTGTTTGAGTTATTTGAATGTTCTGCATATTTGTTCCTTGTTTAATAAATAATTTGCAAATATTTTCTCCTATTCTACAGGCTGTCACTTCATTCTGTTGATTGTTTCCTTTTCTGGGTGGAAGTTTTTCAGTTTAATATAGACCCATTTGTCGATTTTCGGTTTTGTCACCTGTGCTTGTGGAGTCTTAGCCATAAATTCTTTATCTGGTCCAATGTCTTGAAGGTTTTTTCCTATGTCTTTTACTAATAGTTATATAGTTTTGGATTTTATTTTTAAATCTATTACCCAGTTTGAGTTGATTTTTTTATATAGTAAGAAGTAGGAGTCTAGTTTCATTCTTCTTCATATAAATATCCAGTTTTACCAGCACTGTTTATTGAAGAGAGTGTTATTTCCCCAATGTATATTCTTGGTATCTTTGTCAAAAATCAGTTCACTGTAAATATGTGGATTTATTAGTGGGTTATTCTATTATGCTCCATTTGTCTATGTGTCTATTTTTATACTAATATCATGCTGTTTTGATTAACTTAGCCTTGTAATATATTTTAGAGTAGGGAGTGAAGTTTTTTTGGAGAAGTATTTGAGTTTTACTATCTATTAAATCACATCATCTTTGTTAAAGATCAGATGGTTGTAAATGTGTGATGTTATTTCTGAGGTCTCTTTTCTGTTCCATTGGTTCATATATCTGTTTTGGTACCAGTACCATGCTGTTTTGGTTACTGTAGCTTTGTAATATAGTTTGAAGTCAGGTAGTGTGATGCCTCCAGCTTTGGACATTTTGCTTAGGATTGTCTTGGCAACATGGGCTATTTTGGTTCCATACGAAATTTAAAGTAGTTTTTTCTAATTCTGCGAAGAAAGTAAATGGTAGCTTGATGGGGATAGCATTGAATCTATAAATTAATTTGGGCAGTATGGCCACTTTCATGGTATCAATTCTTCCTATCCATAAGCATGGAATGTTTCTCCATTTGTTTGTATCCTCTCTTATTTCCTTGAGCAGTGGTTTGTAGTTCTACTAGAAGAGGTACTCCACATCCCTTGTAAATTGTATTCCCAGGTATTTTATTTTCTTTGTAGCAATTGTGAATGGGAGTTCACCCATGATTTGGCTCTCTGTCTATTATTGTTGTGTAGAAATGCTTGCGATTTTTGCACATCGATTTTGCATCTTGAGACTTTACTGAAGTTGCTTATCAGCTTAAAAATTTTTTTGGCTGAGATGATGGGGTTTTCTAAATATATAATCAGGTTATCTGCAAACAGAGACAATTTGACTTCTCTTCCTATTTGAATACCCTTTATTTCTTTCTCTTGCTTTATTCCCCTGGCCAGAACTTCCAATACTTTGTTGAATAGGAGTGGTGAGAGAGGATATACTTGTCTTGTGCCAGTTTTCAAAGGGAATGCTTCCAGCTTTTGCTCATTCAGTATGATGTTGGTTATGGGTTTGTCATAAATAGTTCTTATTGTTTTGAGATATGTTCCATCAATACCTAGTTTATTGAGTGTTTTTAGCATGAAGCAATATTGAATTTTATCAAAGGCCTTTTCTGCATTTATTGAGATAATCATGGTTTTTGTCATTTAATGTTTATGTGATGGATTATGTTGACTGATTTGCATATGTTGAACCACACTTACATCCCAAGGATGAAGTCGACTTGATTGTGTTGTATAAGCTTTTTGATGTGCTGCTGGATTCAGATTGCCAGTATTTTGAGGATTTTTGCATCAGTGTTCATCAGGGATATTGGTCTGGAATTTAATGCGGAAAGGATTCCTTATTTAATAAATGGTGTAGGTATAACTGGCTAGCTATATGTAGAAAACAGAAACTGTAACTCATCCTTATGCCTTATAAAAATTAACTCAAGATGGATTAAATACTTAAATGTAAAACCTAAAACCATGAAAACCCTAGAAGAAAACCTAGGCAATACCATTCAGGACATAGGTATGGGCAAAGACTTTAGGACTAAAACACCAAAAACAATGGTAACAAAAGCCAAAATTGAAAAATGGGATCTAATTAAACTAAAGAGCTTCTGCACAGCAAAAGAAACTGTCATCAGAGTGAACAGGCAACTTACAGAATGGGAGAAATGCTTTGCAATCTATCTATCTGACAGTGGGCTAATATCCAGAATCTACAAAGAACTTAAACAAATTTACAAGAAAAGAAGAAACAATCCCATCAAAAAGTGGGTGAAGTATATGAACAGACACTTCTCAAAAGAAGACATTTATATTACCAACAGTCATATTAAACATATCTTATCATCACTGGTCAGTAATAGATGCAAATCAAAACTAAAATGAGATATCATCTCACACCATTTAGAATGGAGATCCCTAAAAAGTCAGAAAACAATAGATGCTGAAGACAATGTGGAGAAATAGGAATGTTTTTACACTGTTGGTGTGAGTGTAAAGTAGTTCAACCATTGTGGAAGACAATGTGGTAATTCCTTAAGGATCTAAAAGGAGAAATACCATTTGACCTAGCAATCTCATTATGGAGTATATACTCAAAGGATGATAAATCATTCTACTCTAAAGACATGCGCACATGGATGTTTATTGCAGCACTATTTACAATAGCAAAGACTTGGAATCAACCCAAATGCCCATCAGTAATAGACTGGATAAAAAAAAATGTGGCACATATACACCATGGAATACAACACAGCCATAAAAAAGAATGAGTTAGTGTCCTTTTCAGGGATACAGATGAAGCTGGAAACCATCATTCTCAGCAAATTAACACAGGAACAGAAAACCAAACACTGCATGTTCTCACTCATATGTGGGAATTGAACAATGAGAACATGTGGACACAAGGAGAAGAACATCACACACTGTGGCCTCTCACGGGATGGGGGACAAGGGTAGGGAGAGCATTAGGACAAATACCTAATGCATTCAGGGCTTAAAATCTAGATGACAGGTTGGTAGGTGTTGCAAACCACCATGGCACATGTATACCTGTGTAACAAACCTGCATGTTCTGTACATGTATCCCAGAACTTAAAATATAATAAAAAAAATCATGTCATCTTCAAAGATGATACAATTATGTTCCCCTTCCCAATTCGCATGGCTTTTATATTTTTCTCTTGTATAAATTGCTCCAGCTAGAACTTCCAGCAATGTGTTAAATAGGGTAGTGAAAATATGAATCCTTGTCTTAATCCAGTTATTAGAGAAAAAGATTTCAGCTTTTCCCCATTCAATATTATGTTACTTGTGGGTTTGTCATATATGTCCTTTATTTCATTGAGCTATGTCCCTTCTATGCCTAAATTATAGAGAGGTTTTATTATAAATGTTAAATTTATCAAATAATTTTTCTGTATCTATTGAGATGATCATATAGTTTTTGGCCTTCATTCTGCTAATGTGCTGTATTACATTTATTAATTTACATATGCTAAAACATCTATGCATCTCTGGGATAAATCCCACTTGATCTTGGTATATTATATTTTTGATGTGTCATTAGTTTCAATTTTCTATTTCTTCCTAGTCCAATCTTGATAGATTGAATGTATCCAGAACTGTTCATGTGTTCTTCTTGGTTTTTCGATTTCTTAGCATATAGTTGTTCACAATAATATCTAATATTTCTTTGTATTTCTGTAGTATCTTTGGTCTCTGTTTCATGCTTAGTTTTATTTATTTTGTTCTTCTCTCTTTCTCTTTGTGTTTTGGCTAGTCTATCTAGAAGTTTATCAATGTTTTAAATCATTTAAAAGTCCAGCTTTTTGTTTTGTTGATCTTTTCGTATTTGTATTGAATTCTCCATTTGTTTAGTCCTACCCTAATCTTTATTATTTCTTTATTTCTACTAATCTTGAGTTTGGAATGTTCTTGCTTTTCTACTACCACAATGTGAATAATTAGGCTGTAATTTTAAATCTTTCTTTTTTTGTGACAGCGTCTTGCACTATTGCTCAGGATGTAGTTCAGTGGAGCAATCATAGCTCATTGTCATAAACCCAAACTCCTCAAGCAGTTCTCCCACCTCAGTCTCCAGAGTAGCTAGAAATACAGGCACACAGCACCATGCCTAATTTTTTGTTTGTTTGTTTTATTCTTTTTATTTTATTTTGTTTATTGTAAAGTAAAGATTAAGTCTCACTGTACTTTCTTGGGTGGTCTCAAACTCCTGGCCTCAAGAAATCCTCCTACCTTGGCCTCCAAAGTAGTGGAATTAGAGGCATAAGTCACCACACTCAGGTCTGTCTACATTTTTTTTTTTTTTGGATGTAGGTGTTTATGCAATAAACTTAATAAACTTTCCTCTTAGTACTGATTTTGCTGTGTCCTATAGGTTTCAGTTTGTTGTGATTTAATTTATGTTTGTTTCAGTAATGTTTTAATTTTTTTTCTTAATTTCTTTATAGACCCACTGGTTATTCTGGGGCATGTTGTTTAATTTTCATGTATTTGTATCATTTCCAACGTTCTTCTTATTATTGATAACTAGTTCTGGTTCCACTCTTATCTGAGAAGATAACTGATATGATTTTGAGTTTTAAAAATTTGTTGAGACTTTTTTTGTGTCCTAACACATTGTTTATCCTAGACAATGTTTCATGTGCTGATGAAAAGAACGTGTTCTCTGCAGCTGTTTGATGAAATGTTCTGTAAATATCTGTTAGGTTCTTTCGTCTATAGTGAAGATAAAATCTAATGTTTCTTTGTTGATTTTCTGTCTAATGATATCTGTCCACAGCTAAAAGTTGAGTACTGAGGTCTACAACTATTATTATATTGGGATCTATCTCTTTAGCTTTGATACCTTTTTTTCACATAGTTGCATCATATATATTTAGAATTGTCATATATTTTTGTTATATCAATCTTTTTATCATTACGTAATGACCTTCTTTGCCTCTTTTTATGTTTACTGCCTTAAAACCTATCTTAACTAAGTATAACTACTCTGGAATGTTTTTGTTTTGTTTACTTCTAATATTTTTTACATCTCTTCACTTTCAGTCTTTATGTATCTTTATAGGCAGTTTCTATTAGGCACATATAGTTGGGTCATTTTTTTTTTTCTTTTGTCCACTCAGACATTTCATATATTTTTATTTGGAGATTTAAATTATTTACATTAAGGGTTGTTAATGTTAGATGAGAAGATACTCCTGTCATTTTGTTAACTGTTTTCTGATTGTTTTGTATATTTATTCTTTTATTATTTAATTTTATAATTTGATGAAGCTCTTGGTAGTGCTTGCATTTGATTTCTTCTTTCTCATTTGTGTATCTGATCTACCAGTAAGTTATATACTTTTGTAAAAAAAAAAAAACACTTCAGGGCTAGTCTAGTGGTGATTAATTCCTGCAGTTTACTTGCCTGGGTAAGATTTTATTTCTCCTTCATTTCTGAAGGGTAGCCTTGCTGGGTATTGTATTCTATTTTTTGTTTGTTTGTTTGTTTGTTTCAGCACTTCAAATATATCATTTCATTTTCTTCTGGTTCATAAGATTTTTGCTAAGAAGTCTGCTGTTCGTCTGATGAAGATTCCTTTATATGTGACTTAATGCTTTTCTTTTGCTAGTTTTAGACTTTCCTCTTTGTCTTCGACTTTTACCAGTTTGACCATAATATATGTGCCTTGAAGAAAACCTTTTATTTTAAATTATTAAATATATTTAGGGATGTTCCAGCTTCCTGTATACGTGTGTTTATATCTCTCAAAAGGCTAGGGAAGTTTTTAGCTACATTTTCATTAGTTCTTTTTTTTTTTTCCTTTTCCCATTAATTTCCTTCTGGAATTCCAAATATTCAAATATTTGTTCACTCTATGGTGCCCCATATATCATGTACACTTTTTAAATTTTTAAAAAATTATTTCCTTATTTTTTCCTGACTGAGTTATTTCAAAACTCCTGTCTTGAAGAAATTATTTTCATCTATTTGATTTAGTCTACCAACAAAGCTTTTCATTTTATGTTTTTATATTTATTTGTATTACTTACATATTGCTGAGTATCCTTAAAATTATTAGTTATGCATTCCTCTCAGTTTACAAATTTCTTTTTCTTTGAGATTTGTTACTTAAGAATTATTATGTTCCTTTAGAGGTGTCAGGTTTCCTTGCTTTTTCATGTTTTTTGTGTCTTATGTTTATATCTGCAAATCTGGTGTAACAGTCAATTTTTCAATTTTATGGATTGGCTTTTGTAGATTTTTTTTTAATTTTTGAGTGTATTTATAGTATTGACTAAGCAGGATGCTTCAGCTCTGATTCTAGATGAGCACCATAGTGTAGTCCTCTCATGATTTCTTCAGCTATAATCAAAGTTAGTGATATCTGTGTGTTCTGCAGTGGCTTAGGCTGCAGTTGTCAGGGGAGGTTGCAGCAAGGCTTTGTTGGAGACTGGGACATCAATCATTCCAATCCTCACACTCCCAGGCAGTTTATGTGGGTCTGGTGGTGGCAAGGCTACTGTCAGTGGTGGTGGCAAGGCTACTGTCAGTGGAAGTGGCCTTGGGCAGATGACTTGGAGGCCCTGGGGAACGTGTGTTTTCAGTTCCCTTTCCACTTGGGGAAATCTGTCTGGTGTGATGTACCTCCTTCTCCCCTGGTGTAGAACATTGCATGAGCTAGAGTTCCAGGGGCCCAGTCACACTGTGTCCAGCTCATGTCATGATGTAATTTAGGTTCTAGGGTACATGTGCAGATCATGCAGGATTGTTGCATAGGTACATACATGGCAAGGTGGTTTGCTGCTTCCATCTGCCCATCATCTGTATCTGGCATTTCTCCCCACATTATCCCTCCCCACCCCTCACTGTCCCTCCCCAGTCCCCCACAACTGACCCCAGTGTGTGATGCTCCCCTCCCTGTGTCCACATGTTCTCATTTTTCAGCACCCACCTATGAATGAGAACATGCGGTGTTTGATTTTCTGTTCTTGTGTCAGTTTGCTGAGAATGATGGTTTCCAGATTCATCCATGTCCCTACAAAGGACACAAACTCATCATTTTTTATGGCTGCATAGTATTCGATGGTGTATATGTGCCACATTTTCTTTATCCAGTCTGTCATAGATGGGCATTTGGGTTGGTTCCAGGTCTTTGCTATTGTAAACAGTGCTGCAATGAATGGGCATTTGGGTTGGTTCCAGGTCTTTGCTATTGTAAACAGTGCCGCAGTGAATATATGTGTGCAAGTGTCTTTATAAAAGAATGATTTATAATCCTTTGGGTATATACTCAGTAATGGGATTGCTGGGTCAAATGGAATTTCTATTTCTAGATCCTTGAACAATTGCCACACTGTCTTCCACAATGGCTGAACTAATTTACACTCCCACCAATAGTGTAAAAGTGTTCCTGTTTCTCCACATCTTCTCCAACATCCATTGTCTCCAGATTTTTTAATGATCACCATTCTAACTGGCGTGAGATGATATCTCAATGTGGTTTTGATTTGCATTTCTCTAATGACCAGTAATGATGAGCATTTTTTCATATGTTTGTTGGCCTCATATATGTCTTCTTTTGAAAAGTATATGTTCATGTTCCTCATCCACTTTTGAATGGGTTTGTTTTTTCTTGTAAATCTGTTTTAGTTCTCTATAGATTCTGTATATTATCCCTTTGTAAGATGGATGGATTGCAAAATGTTTTCCCCATTCTGTTGGTTGTTGGTTTCTCTAATGATTGTTTCCTTTGCTGTACAGAAGCTCTGACGTTTAATTAGATCCCATTTGTCTATTTTGGCTTTTGTTGCCATTGCTTTAGGTGTTTTAGTCATTAAGTCCTTGCCTATGCCTATGTACTGAATGGGTTTGCCTAGGTTTTCTTTCAGAGGTTTTAGGGTGTTAGGTCTTATGTTTAAATCTTTAATCCATCTGGAGTTAATTTTAGCGTAAGATGTCAGGAAGGGGTCTGGTTTCTGCATTGTGCACATTGCTAGCCAGCTTTCCAAACACTACTTATTAAAGAGGGAATCCTTTCCTCATTGCTTACTTTTTTCAGGTTTGTCAAAAATGAGATGGTTGTAGATGTGTGGTCTTGCTTTCAAGGCCTCGGTTCTGTTCTACTGGTCTATGTCTCTTTTTTGGTACCATTACCATGCTGTTTTGATTACTGTAGCCTTGTAGTATATTTTGAAGTAAGGAACCTTGATGCCTCCAGCTTTGTACTTTTTACCTAGGATTCTCTTGACTATGCAGGCTCTCTTTTGGTTCCATATGAATTAAAGTGTTTTTTTCCAGTTCTGTGAAGAAGGTCATTGATAGCTTGATGGGGATAGCATTGAATTTCGAAATTACTTTCAGCAGTATGGCCATTTTCATGCTACTGATCTTTCCTAACCATTAGCTTGGAATGTTTTTCCATCTGTTTGTGTCCTCTCTTATTTCCTTGAGCAGTGGTATATAGTTTTCCTTGAAGGAGTCCTTTACATCCTTTGTTAGTTGTATTTCTGGGTATTTTATTCTCTTTGTAGCAGTTGTGAATGGGAGTTCACTCTTGATTTGGCTCTCTGTCTGTTATTGGTGTATAGGAATGCTTGTGATTTTTGAACATTGGTTTTGTATCCTGAGACTTTGCTGAAGTTGCTTATCAGTTTCAGGAGATTTTGGGCTGAGACAATGGGGTCTTCTAAATATACAATCATGTCATCTGCAAATATAGACAATTTGTCTTCCTCCTTTCCTAATTGAATATCCTTTATTTCTTTTTCTTCCCTGATTGCTCTGCTAGAACTTCCAATACTATATTGAATAGGAGTGGTGAGGGAGGGCATCCTTGTATTGTGCCAGTTTTCAAAGAGAATGCTTCCAGTTTTTGCCCATTAGGTATAATATTGGCTGTGGGTTTGTTGTAAATAGCTTCTATTATTATGTGATACATTCCACCAATCCGTAGTTAATTGAAGGCTTTTAGCATAAAGGGCTGTTGAATTTTGTCGAAGGCCCTCTCTGCATCTATTGAGATAGTCATGTGGTTTTGTCTTTGGTTCTGTTTACATGATGGGTTATGTTTATAGACTTGCATATGTTTAACCAGCCTTGCATCTCCATGATGAAGTCTACATGATTGTGATGAATAAGATTTTTGATGTGCTGTTGCATTCAGTTTGTCAGTATTTTATTGAAGACTTTTTCATCTATGGAAGTTCATCATGGATATTGGCCTGAAGTTTTCTTTTTTTGTTGAGTCTCTGCCAGATTTTGGCATGAGGATGATGTTGGTCTCCTAGAATGAGTTAGGGAGGATTCCCTCTTTTTGTATTGTTTGGAATAGTTTCAGAAGGAATGGTAACAGCTCCCCTTTGTACGTCTGGTAGAATTTGAATGTAAACCCATCTGGACCTGGACTTTTTTGTTGGTAGGCTCAATATAGCTGCCTTAACTTCAGCCCTTGTTATTTGTCTATTCAGGGTTTCAATTTGTTCCTTGTTTAGTCTTGGGAGGATGTAAGTGTCCAGAAATTTATCCATTTCTTCCAGATTTACTGGTTTGTGTGCATAGAGTTGTTTGTAGTAATCTCTGATGGTAGTTTGCATTTCTTTGGACTCAGTGGTGGTATCCCCTTTATCATTTTTTATTGATCTATTTGATTCTTCTCTCTTTTCTTCTTTATTAATCTGGCTAGCAGTCTGTTTATTTTGTTGATACTTTCAAAAAACCAGCTCCTGGATTTATTGATTTTTTGGAAGGTTTTTGTGTCTCTATCTCCTTCACTTCTGCTCTGATCTTGGTTATTTCTTGTGTTCTGCTAGCTTTTCAGATTTTTCGTCTTGCTCCTCTAGCTCTTTCAATTTTGATGCTAGGGTATCAATTTTAGATCTTTCCTTGTTTCTCATGTGGGTATTTATTGCTATAAATTTCCCTCTAGACAATACTTGAAATGTGTCCCAGAGATTCTGGTATGTTGTGTCTTTGTTCTCGTTGGATTCTCAGAACATCTTTATTTCTGCCTTCATTTCATTGTTTATCCAGTCATCATTCAGGAGCCAGTTGTTCAGTTTCCATGAAGTTGTGCGGTTTTGAGTTAGTTTTTTAGTCCTGAGTTCTAATTTGATTTCGCTGTGGTCTGAGAGACTGTTTCTTATGATTTCCATTCTTCTGCCTTTGATGAGGAGTGATTTACTTCCAATTATGTGGTAGATTTAGAGTAAGTGTGATGTGGTGCTGAGTAGAATGTATATTCTGTGGATTTGGGGTGGACAGTTCTGTAGATGTCTATTAGGTTCGCTTGGTTCAGATCTGAGTTCAAGTCCTGGATATGCTTGCTTATTTACTGTCTCGTTGATCTGTCTGATATTGACAATGGAGTGTTAAAGTCTCAGACTATTACTGTGTGGGAGTCTAAGTCTCCTTGTAGGTCATTAAGAACTTGCTTTATGTACCTGGGTGCTCCTGTATTGGGTGCGTATATATTTAGGATCCTTAGCTCTTCTTGTTGCATTGATCCTTTTACCATTATGTAATGCCCTTCTTTGTCTGTTTTGATCTTTGTTGGTTT
>PVKV010001298.1:135620-214211 GCA_004027835.1 Alouatta palliata
TTTTTTTTTTTTTTTTTTTTTTTTTCAATTTCTGGTACTGGTTGTTCCTTTCTGTGTTTAGTGCTTCTTTCAGGAGCTCTTATAAGGCACGTCTGGTGGTGACTAAATCTCTCAGCAATTGCTTGTCCGTAAAGGATTTTATTTCTCCTTCACTTATGAAGCTAGTTTGGTTGGATATGAAATTCTGAGTTGAAAGTTCTTTTCTTTAAGTATGTTGAATATTGGCCCCCAATCTCTTTTGGCTTGTAGAGTTTATGCCAAGAGATCCACTGTGAGTCTGATGGGCTTCCCTTTGTGGACCTTTCTCTCTGGCTGCCATTTTTTCCTTCATTTCAACCCTGGTAAATCTGACAATTACATGCCTTGGGGTTGCTCTTCTTGAGGAATATATTTGTGGTGTTCTCTGTATTTCCTGAACTTGAATGTTCGCCTGCCTTGTTAGGTTGGGGAAGTTCTCCTCAATAATATCCTGAAGAGTGTTTTCCAGCTTGGATTCATTCTCCCCATCATATTCTGGTACCCCAATTAAGCGTAGATTAGGTATTTTCACATAATCCCATATTTCTTGGAGGCTTTCTTCATTTCTTTTCACTCTTTTTTCTCTGATCTTGCCTTCTGGTTTTATTTCATTGAGTTGATCTTTAATCTCTGATATCCTTTCTTCTGCTTGATCGATTAAGCTATTGAAACTTGTATATGCTTCATGACGTTCTTGTGCTGTGTTTTTCAACCCATCAAGTCATTTACTTTCTTCTCTAAGCTTGTTATTCTATTTAGCATTTTGTCTAACCTTTTTTTTTAAGGTTTTTAGTTTCTTTGCATTGGTTTAGAACATGTTACTTTAGCTCGGAGAAGTTTGTTAATACCTACCTTCTGAAGTCTGCTTCTGTCCATTTGTCAAATTTGTTCTCCATCCTGTTTTGCTCCCTGGCTGGTGAGGAACTGTGTTCCCTTGGTGGGGGCAAGGTGTTCTGGTCTTTGATGGTTTCATCCTTTTTGTCCTGGTTTCTTCCTACCTTCTTGGATTTATCTAGCTTTGATTTCAGGTAGCTGCTTGGGGAGGTGGCCTTTCCTTTGTCTGCCTGCAGAGGTGCTGCTGGGCTGCCACGGATTCAGTGAAGCTCTGCGTGGATTTCCTGCATCTTTTATTTACTCAGGAAGAGTAGGCCTGCCTCTGCAATGGCACTGCCCGTCCACCTGCAGAGTTCAATCATTCCTGGTCACTCTCTAATTGATGTGCTGGCGGCAATACTCTAAAGTGAGAGGGTTTCAGCCTGCTGGACTTTGTGAGGAGGGGATCCTCTCAGCCATATTGCCTGATTCCCTGCTTTCAGTTCCCTTTCTTTCTCCTGGGCAGGTAGCTCTGTCCTGCAGGCTTTCTCAGCATCAGCCAGTGCTCCCACCTAGATCTGTGCTGACTGCCCCAGCACAGCTGGAGTTGCTGCTCAGCCCTGTTCAGGCAGTTTGTGGGGGATTTTCAGACCAGCAAAGATCTCCTATTTTGTGGGTTATAGAGGGGTTGGGTAGAGTGCAGTATCTGAACTGAAGTCCCAGAGGGGGAGAGCCACCAATCCTCCAGTCAGTTGCATGCACCTCCCAGATGGGGTAGTGTCCCACCCTGCCTCAACTTGCCCTCTTTGTTTTACACCCACTGTCCAACCAGACCCACAAAATGAACCTGGTACCTCATTTGGAACTGTGGAGATCACTAGGCTTCTGCATCTCTCTTGCTGGGAACTGCATTCCAGAGCTACCTCTATTCGGCCATCTTGGAAAATCCCCCAGATATTTTATTTTTGATTTCACAGTTCTGGATAAATTAAGTAAATATTAATGTATCAGAATTGATTTTATCTTTCATCGTAACTATCTCTGATAATATTTGCCTTGCCATTGTACTGTAATATCCCTAAGTGACCAGCAGGGTAATAAAAACCCCAGCTGAGATTTCATTTGGGACCCTCCTTCTAAGGTGTTTTGCGTTAGGCAAGAAACACCCTATATTGGTAGTTCTTGATCTTACAGGGAAATTTGTATTGTTACACAGGAAGGTAAGGAATCCTGTATATTTTTCTCCCCAAATATGGGACCTCGGTATGCTGATTATCTTAAATTGAAGGCCCTTGAAGAGCAGTAGGTGCTGACCAACTTTACTCTGATATCCTTTTTCTATCTTCAGACTTGACTTACCAATTGCGTTCCATCCCCTCCCTGAAATGTCATTTCTCTATTAAGGAAAAGAAGATTGAGCAATGTAACCACATCTAAATCAACTTTTTCACAAGATAATGTCTGCCCCTCGGGCTCATTCCAACTCCAAAGAAAATTATTTACAAACTATTGTCTTGTCTTAGGGGTGACAATACTCATTTACAGCTCCCCAATCACTTCTCTCTCCCTAAGGAAAAAGGTATTTAAACTTCAACCACTTTCTTTATTCAAGTTTTTATATTTTTTTGTCTTGCTCCTGTGCCTATGCAGGTTAAAAAGCTTGTTATGCTTCTCTCTTGTAATCTGTTCTTTGTCATAGTAGTGTCAGTGACTACCCTTATGTTAGAAAGGAAAAGGATCACCCCCTTTCTGCCCCACAGAAGATAATTGTAACTCCCTCTGATGGCTTGAGAACTTGGACCCTTTGCTGTTGAGGTAGACTTTAGCTGTAATTCATATCCTTACTTTAATGCATTTTCTGTATTGTATCCTTTTGTTTTAATAAACTAAGTTTGTCAGCATTGTTATGTTGGATTGATCATGGGTCACTGCAGCTTCATCCAGCCTCATCTCCTGGGCTCAAGCAATCCTTTCACCTCAGCC
This sequence comes from Alouatta palliata, assembly GCA_004027835.1. NCBI lineage: Eukaryota > Metazoa > Chordata > Mammalia > Primates > Atelidae > Alouatta > Alouatta palliata. Next base: position 138,435 of record PVKV010001298.1, read on the forward strand.
TCCGGAGTAGCTGGAACCACAGGCACACACCACCACACCCAGCTAATTTTTATGATTTATTTTAGAGATAGGGTGTCACTACATTGCCCAGACTCATTCTGAAATCCTAGTTTCAAGTGATCCTCTTGTCTCAGCCTCCCAAAATGATAAGATAACTGGTGTGAGTCATCATGCCCAGCCCATGAGTACTTTTTTGACACTGAACTCTCTTTAACTGCAACCATTGGTGCAAAAACTCACATTCTTTTATTTCATTAAAGAATCAGAAAACACTGAGGAATCCACGGCCTCTGAAAATTGAGATGGGGAATCCAATTCTGTGTTCAGAGTTTGCCTATATCCATGTGTGATCCCTGAACTACACATGTTAGCAGTAGACTGCAAAAAGTACAGCTTATGAAAATAATGAATTGAATGGAGTTTTGAGCTACTGCACAAAACATGTTTACATCTTTAATCCAATCAAGTTAAATGTTAAACAAAATAATGACAAGCTCTGTTATTCACAGAAAGATAACAGATAACAGAAACTAGAGTCGGCACAGTAAAAGATTACTTACAATGACCAGAATATAATATAGCACTGTTATTTTATAAACAATGAGCTAAAAAAATGTATCCTATTTTTAAAAAAAATAGTGTAGGCCCTTTATATGATCTAAATGTTGGAATTGGCAAACAAAGACTTTCATGCAATTGTTATAACAATGCTAATGAGAAAAAGAAAAGAAAAATGTGCCTGAATGAATGGCTGAAAAGATTGTAAGTATCTCCAGAAAGTTAGAAACTAGGAGGTGGAACAAGATGGTCAAAAAAAGAAAAAAAACAAAGACTACCAATAGTTTTCCCCACAGGAATACCAAATTTAACAACTATCTGTACTAAAACATCACCTTCACAAGAACCAAAAGTCAGATGAGCACTCACAATAACTGGTTTTAACTTAATACTGATGAAAAAGGTACTGAAGAGGATAGGAAAGAAAGTTGTCACGACACCACTCTTCTCTCATTCTCTAGCAACAGCCACGTGGCGTGCAAAGGGAATCTGTGCACTTGGAAGAGGGAGAACACAGCAACTGTGGGACTTTAATTGAAATCAGTGCTGCTTGTCACAACAAAAAGCAAAACTCAAGCTAAACTCAGCTGATGCTCACTCACAGAGGGAGCATTTATATAAGCCAAGGGGAAATTGCCAATTGCAGTGGTCAGAACTTGAGTTCTGACAAGTCTTGCTCCTGTAGGCTAAAGTGCTCTGGGGCTCTAACCCCACTTGAAAGGCAGTCACAGACACAAAGACTGTAATTCCTAGGCAAGTCCTAGTGCTGAGCTGCTCCCACAGCCAGTAGACACTGGGGGCACATGACCTACTAAGACAATAGTCAGCACAGCTAAGGAAATGCTTGTGCCATTGCCCCCCTTAACCACAGGCTGTGCAGCTCGTGGCTCCAAAATGGACCACTTCCTTCTGCTGAAGGAGCAGAGTGGTGAGACTAAATAGGATTTTGTCTTGTATTTTGAATACTGGCTCAGCCACTGCACAATAGGGCACTGGTCAGAGTTGTAAGGCCCCTATTTCATGCCCTAACTCAGATGACATTTCTAGACACACCCAGAGCCAGAAGGGACCTCACTGCCTTGAAAGGAAGGATGCAGAACAGGCAGAACTGATCACCTGCTGAATAAAGACTCCTTGGCCCATGATTAACCAGCAGTGATACCCAACTAGTACGCCATGGGCCTTGAGTGAGACTCTGAGATATGCCAGTTTCAGGTGAGAGCCAGCACATTCCCAGCTGTGTAGACAGAGCACGAAGAAGACACATGAGGTTCCTGGTTCCAAGCATGGGGTCTCGGACAACATATATGGTTCTGCCCTGAGCCCACTGTCACTAATTATGAATACCAGGCCTGGCAGTTTTTACTGCAAGCTGACTGAAGAGGCCTTGGGCCTTAAAGGAATATCGGCAGCAGCTTGGCAGTACTATCCATGGTCCTGTGATGATGTTGGCCATGGGGTCAGGCTCCTCTGTCTGTGGAAAGAGGAAAGGAGGAGTAGGAAGAACTGCTTCTCCTGGTTGGAGTGTCACCTCAGCCATAGTAGAACAGAACACCACCTAGATTTCTAAAGATTTTGACTGTCCCTGGCTCCCAGCTGACATCTATGGAACTTTCTAGGCCTATGAGGAATTTGCCACCTTGAAGGGAAAGAGAAAAACCTGGCTGGATTTGCTCCCTGATAATTGCAGAGCCCTAAGGCCTTAAGTGAACATAGGCAGTAGCCAGGTAGTGGTTACAGCAGGCCTTGAGTGAGATCCAGTGCTGTGCTGGATTCACGTCTGACTCAACACAGTCCCAGTGATGGTGACCATAAGGATGCTTATGTCACTGCACAACCACCTTCAGGCAGCTGAGAACAGAGAAAGATTCCATTTGTTGGGAGAAAATCAGGGAAGAAAACAGGAGTCCCTACCTGGTAATTCAGGGAATTCCTACCGATCTTGTACAAGACCACCAAGGTGGTACCTCTATGAGTCTGCAAGAACCTCAGCGTTACTGGACCTGGAGTGCCCCCTAATGCAAGTATGGCCTAAATCACAACACTCAAGTCTTTTCAAATACCTGGGGAGACTTTCCAAGAAATATGGCAACAAACACACCCCAAATCCAAAAATTGCAATAAATACCCAATTCCTCAATGTCCAGACACTGACAAACATGCAGAGACCATCCAGGAAAATATAACCTACCAAATCAACTAAATAAAGTACCACCAATCAATGCTGGAGGAGCTAATATATGTGACCTTATAGATGAAAAATTTAAAATAGGTGTGTTGAGGAAACTCAGAGAAATTTAAGAGCACACAGAAAAGGAAATCAGAATTTCATTATATAAATTTAACAAAAAGATTGAAATAATTAAAAAGAATTAAGCAGAAATTCAAGAGTTGAAAATGCAGTTAACTTACTGAAAAACACATCAGAGTCTCATAATAGCAGAATTGATCAAGCAGACAAAAGAATTTGTGAGCTTGAAGACAGGCTATTTGCACAGACACAGTAAGTAGAGACAAAATAAAAAGGAATAAAAACAAATGAAGCACAACTACCAGATCTAGGAACCAGTCTAAAGGGGGCAAATATAAGAGTTCTTGGCCTCAAAGAAGAGATAGAGAGAGAGAGAAAAATAAAAAGGTTTTTTCAAATAGATAACAACACAGAACTTCACAACCTACAGCAAGATATCAACATTCAAGTACAAGAAGCTTATAGAACACCAAGTAGATTTAACTCAAGAAAGACTATCTCAAAGTATTTAATAATTAGATTTCTCAAAATCAAGGATAAAGAAAGAATCCCAAAAGTAACAAGAGAAAAGAAACAAACAGTATACAATGGAGCTCCAATACATCTGGCTGCAGATTTTTCAGTGGGAACTTTACAGAATAGGAGAGCATGGCATGACATATTTAAGCGCTGAAGGAAAGATAAAATTACTCCAAAATAGTACATCTAGTGAAAACATACTTTAAGAATGAAGGAGAAACAAAGAATTTGCCAGATAAACAAAAGTTCAGAGATTTTATCAACAGCACACCTTTCTTACAGGAAATGCTAAAAGGAGTACTTTCATGAGAAAAAAAGAAATGTTAACGAGCAATCAAAAATCACATGAAGGTACAAAAAACTCACTGGTAATATCAAGTACACAGAAAAACACTGGATATTATAACACTGTAACTGTGGTGTATAAACTAATTCTAAGTAGAAAGACTAAAAGATGAATCAAAAATAATAACTAAAACAACTTTTTAAGACACGGTACAGTAAGATATAAATAAAAACAAAAAAATTTTAATAGTGGGGAAAAATGTAACTGTAGAGTTTTTATTAGTTTTCACCTGGCTTGTTTGTTTATGCAACAGTGTGACATTATTATCATGTTAAAATAATAGGATATAAGATAGTATTTGCAAGCCTTATGGTAATCTCAAACCAAACAACACACAATAGATGCACAAAAGAAATGAAAAACAAGAAAATAATGTCATGCCAGTTACATATGTCATGCCACTCTCTTCTGACCTGTAAGGTTTCCACTGAAAAGTTTGCTGTCAGAGGTATTGGAGCTCCATTGTATATTAATAAATGCCATTCAAGAAAATCAGCTTCAATAAAAGGAAGACAGGAAGAAAGAAAAGTAGGAAGAAGAGACCACAAAATGAAAGAATACAAATAGCAAAATAACAAGAATAATTCCTAACTTGTCAATAATAACAGTGAAGGTAAATGGACTAAACTCTCCAATCAAAAGACATAGAGTGGTTGAATGGATAAAAAAATAAGATTAAATGATATCTTGCTGGTGAGAAACACACTTCACCTATATAGATACACATAGACTGAAAATAAAGGGACAGAATTTGTTTCAATTGTCAATGACAATGGAAACCAAAGAAAAGCAGAAGTAACTGTACTTCTATCAGACATAATAGATTTCAAGGCAAAAACTGTAAGAGACAAAGATTACTATATAATGATAAAGAAGTCAATTTAGCAAGAGAGCATAACAATTTAAAAAATATATACCACTTACACTGGAGCACCCAGATATATCAGGAAAATGTTGTTAGAGCTACAGAGAAAAATAGGCCCCAGTACAATAGTAGCTGGAGACTTCATCCTCTACTTTCAGCACTGGACAGGTCCTCCTGATAGAAAATCAACAAAGAAACATGAGACTTAATCTGCACTATAGAAAAAATGGACTTAATAGATACTTACAGAACTTTCATCTAACAGCTGCAGAATACACATTATTCAGCACATGGATCATCTTCAAGCATAGATCATATGTTAGGTCACAAAACAAGTCTTAAAACATTTAATAAAGCTGAAATAATATCAAGAATCTTCTCTGACCACAATGAAATAAAACTAGAGATCAATAACAAGAAGAATTTTGGAAACTACAAAAAAAATTGAAATTAAACAATATATTCCTAAATTATCATTGGATCAATGAAAAAATTAATAATAAATTTGAAAAATTAATTAAAACAAATGATAAAGAAGCACAACATATCAAAACTTATGGGATATAGTGAAAGCATTCCTAAGAAGGACTTTTATACCTATAAGTGCCTAGAACAAGAAAGAAGAAAAACTTCACACAAACAACCTAAGAATGCATCTTAAAGAACTACAAAAGCAGTTCTCACCTATTCATGAGCTCTAAAAATCAAAACAATTGATCTTATGAACATGGAGAGTAGAAGAATGAATACCAGACACTGGCAAGTAGAGTGGGAGGTTTGGGGGGAGGGGTTATATAGGGTTTGTTAATGGGTACAAAAAAGAGAAAAAATGAATAAGGTCTACTGTTTGATAGTACAAATGTGACTATAGTCAATAATACCTTAATTATACATTTTAAAAATAAACAGTGTAACTGGATTGTTTGTAACTCAAATGATTAATGTTTGAGGAAATAAATAGTGCATTCTCTATGATGTTCTTATTTTACATAGCATGTTTGTATTAAAACATCTCATGTTCCACATAAATATACATACACTGATGACATAAACAGAAATTAAAAAATAAAATAAAAATAAAAAATTAATTACAAAAAACAGCAAACTGAATTGCAAATTAGTAAAAGAAGTAAAAATCTGAGTCAAAATAAAATTGAAATAATGAAAATAAAAAGGATCAATGAAACAATAAATTAGTTTCATGAAAAGTTAAACAAAATTGACAAACCTTTAGCCAGACTAAGAGAGGAAAAAGGATAGAAGAGCCAAATAAAGAACATCAGAGATGAAAAAGTCCAAAATCTCACCTGAGACAAGGCAAATTATTTCTACCTATCAGCCTGTAAAATCAGTAATAAGTTAGTTACTTCCAAAATACAATGAGAGTACAGACACTGGGTTCATGCTCCCATTTTAAAAGGGAGAAATTGGCCAAAACAAAGGGGCTATAGGCCCCATGTAAGTACAAAACACAGCAGGACAGTGATTAAATCTTAAAGTCTCAAAATAATCTCCTTTGACCCTATGTCTCACATCTAGGGATGTGAGCACTAATGCAAGCGCTGGGCTCCCAACGGCTTGGGCAGCTCCACTTCTGTGACTGCATGGTACATCCCCTGCAACTGCTTTTATGGGCTGGCATTGAGTGCCTATGGCTTTTCCAGGGTCATGGTGCAAGCTGTCAGTGGATTTACCATTCTGGGAGCTGGAGAACGATGACCCTCTTTTCACAGCTCTACTAGGCAGTGTCCCAGTGGAAACTCTCTGCAGGGCTCCCACCAGACATTTTCCTTCTGCACTGTGCTAGCAGAGGTTCTCCATGAGGATCCTGCCCCTGCATCAGACTTCTGCCTGGACATCCAGGCATTTCTATACATCCTCTGAAATCTAGGTAGAGGCTCCCAAATCTCAACTGCTGCCTTCTGCACACCTGCAGACTCATCACCATGTGGAAGATGCCAAACATTGTGACTTGCACATGCTGAAGCAACAGCCTACAAGATACCTTTGCCCTTTCTGGCCACAGTTGGGGCAGGAGTAGCTGGGAGGCACGATATTATGTTCAGAGGCTGCAAGGACCAGTGAGGTCCTGGGTCTGGCCAGTGAAACAAATTTCGTATTCTAGGCCTCCAGGCCTGTGATGGCTTGGGCTGCCATTCAGGTCTCTGAAATACCCTGGAAAAATTTTCACTATTATCTTTGATATTAACATTCTGTTATTCTTTACTTATGCAACTTTCTGCAGTGGGCTTGAATTTCTCCCAGGAAAATGGCTTTTAAAAAAATTTCTACCACATGGTCAGACTCCAAATTTTTCAAATTTTTACACTCTGCTTCCCTTTTAAATATAAATTTCAGTTTCAGATAATATTTGTTCATGCATATGAGTGTATGCTGTTTGAAGCAAACAGGCTACATCTTCAATCCTTTGCTTCTTAGAAATTTCTTTTATAAGATACCTTCAATAATCTCTTTCAGGTTCAAAGTTCCACACATCCCAGAAGCAGGGGCACAATGTTACCAGTCTTTTTGCTAATGCATACCAAGAGTGGCTTTTACTTTATTTCCTGGTAAGTCCCTCATCTCCATCTGAGGCCTCCTCAACCTGGACTTCATTGTCCATAACACTATAAGCATTTTGGTCAACACCATCCAGCAAGACTCTAGGAAGTTCCAAACTTTCCTACATCTTCCTGTCTTCTTCTGAGCCCCCCAAACTGTTCCAACCTCTGACTGTTACCCAGTTTCAAAGTTGCTTCCACATTTTCAGGTATCTTTATAACAATACCCAACTTTTCTGGTACCAATTTTCTGAGTTAGTTCATTCTCACCCTAATATAAATACCCAAGTCTGGGTAATTTATGAAGAAAGAGGTTACTTAATTCACAATTCTGCAGCATGTACAAGAAGCATGGATGGGAGGCCTCAGGAAACTTACAATCATGGCAAAAGCATGAAATGGAAGCAACAATGTCTTCACAGGGCTACCAAAGAGAGAGTAAAAGGGGAAGTGCTACACACTTTTAAATAACCAGATGTTATGAGAATTTCCTATCATGAGAACAGCAAGGGAGAAACCTACCCCCCATGATCCAGTCACTTTCCACCAGATCCTTCTGCCAACATTGGGAATTACAAATTGATATGAGATTTAGGAGGGGACACAGAAGCAAACCATATTAAACTATATGCCAATAAATGGAAAATTTAGAAAACATTGACAAATTTCTAGACACATACAACATACCAAGATTGAACCAGAAGGAAATCTAAAACCTTAACAAAACAATAATGAGTAACGAGATTGAACTATAATCAAACTTTTCCCAGTAAAAAACAGTCTAGGATCCAATGGCTTCTGGCTTCACTGCTGAAGTCTATTAAAACTTTAAAAACTAATATCAATCCTATTTAAATTATTTTTTTATATAAAAGTGTAAGGAATACTTCCAAACTCATTTTATGAAACTAGTATTGCCCTGACTCCAAAATCAAAGACACATCAAAAAAAGAAAACTACAGGTCAATATCCCTGATGAATATAAATGCCAAAAAAACCCTCAACAAACTACTAGAAAACTGAATTTGCAATACATTAAATATATCATTTTCCACGACAAAGTGGAATTTTTCCCAAGAACTAAAGGATGGTTCAATTTATGCAAATCAATCACTGTGATACAACTTACCAACAGAATGGAGGACAAAAATCATATGATCATTCAAACTGAGGCTGAAAAAGCATTTGATAAAATTCAACATCCCTTCAGGATAAACACCCTTAAAAAACTGAGTATAGAAAGAACATACCTCAACATAATAAAAAACATATATGATAGACTCAAGATAGCTTCATACTGAAAATTGAGAAAAACTGAAAGTCTTTCTTCTAAGATCTGAAACATAACAAGGATGCTCACCGTCACCACTGTTTATCAACATAGTACAGAAGTCCTAGCTAGGGCAATCATACAGGAGAAGGAAATAAAGGATATCAAAATTAGAAAAGAAGGTGTCAAATTATCCTTGTTTGTAGATGATATGATCTGATATTTGAAGAAACCATAAATCTCTCACCAAGACACTATTATAACTGATAAACAAATTCAGTAAATCTCCTGAATATAAAATAAACATACAAAAATAAAAAGCATTTATACATGCAGACAGCAAACAATCTAAACAGGATGTCAAAAATTAATCCAGCTTACAACAGCTACAAATAAAATAAAATATCTAGGAATTAACCAAAGAAGTGACAGATTTCTACAATGAAAACAACAAAATATCAATGCAAAAATTGAAGAGGACACACAAAAATGAAAGACTTTCCATGTTTGTGGATTGAAAAAATCAGTATTGTTGAATCATCCATATTATCCACAGCAACCTAAATATTTAATTCAATTCCTATCAAAATACCAATGAAATTTTTAACAGAAATAGAAAAAAAAATCCTAAGATTTATATAGAACTACAAAACCCCAGACTAAATATAACTATTCTAAGCAAAAATAACAAAACTGGAGGAATCACATCACCCAAATTCAAATTATACTACAGAGCTATAATATCCAAAATAGCATGCTACTGGCATAGAAACAGACATATAGACCAATGGAACAGAATAGAGAACTCAAAAACAAATTCTCATACATACAGATAACTCATTTTTGACAAAGGTGCCAAGAACATACACTAGGGAAAGGAGAGTCTCTTTAATAAGTGGTGTTAGGAAAACTGGATATCCACATGCAGAATAATTAAACTAGACCCCTATCTCTCACCATATACAAAAGTCAAATCAGTATGATTTAAAAACTTACCCATGTTTGTTGCAGCACTGTTCACAATAGCCGAGTTGGTAGCAACCTAAACACCCATCAACATATGAATAGGTAAAGAAAATGTGGTACATGTACACAATGGAATACTATTTGCCATAAAAAATGCAATCCTACCACTTGCAACAACATGAATAAAATTGGAAGTCATGTGTTAAGTGAAAAAAGCCAGGCACAGAAAGACAAAACTCACATATTCTCACTTACTTGTGGAAGCTAAAAGTTAAAAGAACTGACCACATGGAGATAGAGAGTAGAAAAATGGTTATCAGAAGCTAGGAAGTGTGGTTATCAGAGGCTAGTGTTTGCTAGAACAAAAGAATAAGTATACTAAAAAATAATGTAATTGCACATTTAAAAATAACAAAATGAGTATAATTGGATAGTTTATAACTCAAATGATAAATATTTGAGGTGATGAATAACACCATTACTTTGGTGTGATTATTACATATTACATGCCTACATCAAAATATCTCATGTAATCCATAAATATATACACTTACAATGTACCCATAAAAATTTAAAAATAGGAAAAGAGGGCCGGGCGCGGTGGCTCACGCCTGTAATCCCAGCACTTTGGGAGGCCGAGGCGGGTGGATCACGAGGTCAAGAGATCGAGACCAACCTGGTCAACATGGTGAAACCCCGTCTCTACTAAAAATACAAAAAAAAATAGCTGGGCATGGTGGCACGTGCCTGTAGTCCCAGCTACTCGGGAGGCTGAGGCAGGAGAATTGCTTGAACCCAGGAGGCGGAGGTTGCGGTGAGCCGAGATCGCGCCATTGCACTCCAGCCTGGGTAACAAGAGCGAAACTCCCGTCTCAAAAAAAAAAAAAAAGGAAAAGAGAAACTATGTAAAAAAAAAACTCTAATGAAAATAACAAAACTGAAAAATGTGTTTGAACTGACTTGAATATATTTATTTACCCCTGAAACTCCACTTTTTTTCCTATAAACTGAACACTAGAGCATTTCTGTCTACTTTAAAATTGTGTCACCCATTGTAACCTCTTAATAGCTTACACAAATATGACATACTGTTGCATTTAAAAAGGGCACATTTTAGTTTATATTTTACTTACAAATATAATTATGAGTGTGTAATAGTTATTGGAAAATAATTAGAAATTTATCAATATTTTATTAATACTTTAAGATATATACTCATATAATAGTTTAAAAAGATGCATCTTATTTAGAAATGATCATATATATATTAAGTATAATATACATATCATCTATATATATATTACAGAACCAGCAAGATATAGGATTATTGTATGAGTTATTTTGTACCTACCTGTGTAAATCAAATAAATTACTTATCAGCAATGACAATTTTTATAAGTTAAGAATACAACAAATGAAAACAAACAGCAGTTTTTCTGGTGAATCATAGGGCCTTGTAATGTGATCAATCTTTATTAATGAAACCATTTGTAATATGGCAAATTGTATAAGTGAATTAATGAATACCATCCATCTGTGAAGTTCTTTCTCACGTTTCTAAAATGGATCCTGCTGTCTACACTAACTTTACTTATGCTTAATTCAGTGACCCCATTAGTCCAGAAGCCTTTTTAAAATTGTGGAATTTTACCACTTTAGATGCCAATAATTCCCGATCAGCCATAACGAGGTAATGAAACAAGAGAATGCTCCAGGTATCATGTATCATGTCAACTATATGTGCAAAACAATCAGGAAAGTTTTATCATTTAAAAAAAAACAATTTTCCTACTATTTTTGTGTTACAATGTGATTACTTTATTGTTATTGACATTACGTTCACTTAAAAAATTACATCAAAGTTCAGGGATCGCCTGAATGTACAAGCATTATTATTTTACTATTGGCTATCTATCTGCAGCATTTGTCTGTATCCTGGTTTAATCTTTTTCTCACGTTTTAACTAGTTAATTTAATCCTCATTTTCAGAAGATAAATAACTCAAATTTCATTTGAAAAGTAGGAAAATAAAATAAAAACTGTGTAATCCTACTTACTTTCAGGCAAATATTTGTTTTGCCAAACAGAAAATTACTTTTAAATGAACATTTGCATGTATCTGAGTTTATATGGTACAACACACTTAAAATCATTTTAAATGGCATATTTTTATTTAAGCTGAACAGATAAATTTGGACAAGTGAACACATGCATTTGCAGTTCAGGGTTAGAAACCATCATAAATGTGCCCTGAAGGGTCAGTTTGTAACAAGAGTTAACACACATTTTACAGGGTGGTAGATCACCACATAATGAGCCAAGTCATTCGAAGCAATAAAACTAGGGCACTGCTTTTTTACTTCTCATTCCCAAACAACAACACGTGGGCATAATTGGGGAATTTTAAATGATGTATTTTACTAAGACCTGTGGTGAAAATGACTGTTGTTATTAAGGATTTTTTTTTTTTTGCTTTGTTTTGGTTGTTATTACTAATTCCTGCTTTTTCTCTACTTACTTCCTTTTAAAAGATTTTTTTTCAACTAAACTACCAAGCAAGACTTTCCATTTCAGTTAACTTACCATTAGTATTTGTATTTTATCTTTTCAGGCACTCAGATTTCCCAAAGTTCAATCAGCCCCATGCCCACAGCACTTTGACAGTGTGCAGTTTCTTTAATCTTGCAAAAGAGTGAATAGTCATTTTTACCCTCTATGTAGAATACATTGTCATTCAAGTAAATAAAATGGCTTTTAGTCTCTGTGCTTTTAAACTACAGGGCACACATGCTCAGCTTTCAGGGAACTCATCATAGAAATTTATTGCTAAAAAAGAAATTCCCTCTCATCTGCTAAAAGTATGAGTCAGTGTTAATCTTAGTTGATAGTGTGTATCCCATTCACAGGAATTACTTTTTTATAAGTAAATGGTCACTGTTTTTAAATGTCATGCTATATTTCAATCAAATAATGTTATATAAGAGTAATAATGCATTATAAAGGGAAAAGAAAAAAACCCTTGTAATAAAGGAGTTACTATCTTGAAATTTTACCCACACTAATTCATGAACCAAAAGGAATAAAATCTGACATTATAGAAGTTGTTGGGGCTCAGCAAATGGTACCCCAGATTAAGGTGCTTTGGCATGCTGAGTATATTGAACTAAAGGACATTAGAAGGACTCAGAAGCGGCCTCATATTCAAAGTCTCTCACCTAATCCTGCCCTCTTGCCTCTCACTTTTCATTCTTCTCTGAAGTTAGTCATAGAAACCAGAATTCCTCTTCCCAAAAGTGAGTCATAGAAACTAGAACTCCGTTTCCCCAAAGCCAGTCATAACAACTAGGATTCCTACTTTAACCATTTCTCATCTTTCTGTCAAGAACCTGCCATAAATAAAATTTCCGACCTACCCATGTTTAGTAGTTGGTAATAAAATCCTCATTTTAGAGGTCTGCCCCATACCTGGGAGGAAGGAATGCCATGCAAAAAGGCCAAGAGGAATCGTGATACACAGATGGTGTTGGGTTTTCCCACTGAGCCTGTTACTATTATATTGTTTCCTTTTTGTCCAATTACATTTCTACACAGCTGTCCAGTCTTCATCAAAACTAAGCACAAAAGTGACAGTTTTCCCTTGGGTCTCTGGGTCTTCATTTCTGAAGTCTTTATGTCCTTTAACACTATGATTAAGTAGATTTGCTATGTTATTCTTTTGTTACAGGAGTGTCAGCTGTGACTCATGATGGGTGAGGAAAGATATCACAGACTTTCTGCCCTTACACAGTACAGATGTCTGATGAATAAAATGTTGCAAAGCTAACAAGAAAACCTTCTCAAAAGTCTCTTACTTCCATCAGATGTGATCTGATTTATGTTTTATAACAGCTATTTTATTTTACTTGTGAACAAAGAGCATTAATATAGCAATGTGGAGAGTACAGGAATCTAAGCTTGATCTATAAAATGAATGTTTTACCACACATGAGGAAGAAAAGTTCAGAAATATCATATCGGAAGTAACACATTCAAGACTCATGGAGCTTTCCTTATCTCCAAGAACTACACCCTGTGGTAATACAATTACTGTGTCCCTGATTTTTTCAAAAAATAATATAACCATTTTTCATACATTAAGTGTGATATGAACATGTGTTAATCTTGTAAATTTACCTTATTTTATAAATATATGTATATACATACATCTATTCCATAATATTAACAAAATATACTTATGCACAAAAGAGAAAAACTCCTCTAGTTTCATCATGATGTGTTTTGAAAAAATGTAAAGAATATTTCTAGTCTCATTTTGAGAATATATTTTAAAATCATTTAAGGTATAAAGGCAATAATATGTCCCATATTGTGTAAGAAAAAATTTAGGGCATTTGCAACAAAAGTGTTCCTAATAGGAAACTATGTATTCTTTAGAACACATCCTTCCAATTTATTTAACCCTGTTAGAGACTCTGTGCCTTTCATTTACTTTTGAATTATTTTGTAACCCTAACCTGTAAATAATTAATATCAATGCAAAATAATTCTTGTGTATAGGCATGCAAACTAATTCTGTGGAAATTCACTTGCGTTTCTTCCTCAACTGCATTAGAAGTAAGTTTTGCATCTGTTTGCAGATTTATTCAACATTCCACATCTATACATCGCTCTCCTTTGGATTCTCCTTCAAACCAGTTGTAACTTTTTTCCAGTCCTCTCATTTAAATAATGACTTAAATATTTGATCTGTGTTCATTTTATTAATATGTGAACCATAATTCTTACTTGAAAATTATTTTTTTTATCTTAGGTATATTCCAAAATTGTATTTTCAAAATTATAATGAATCTTAGATATTTCTATTTGAAGGTAGAAAAAAAAAGGGTCCATAAACCTCAGTAAAGTGCTAATCACCAAAAACACACTGAGTAAAAAGGGAAGTCAGAACTGGGATGCGAGAAGGAGTGCTTTTGGATTTCCTCCATTGATTTGTTTGAATCTGCCAACATATTCCTTATCTGTGAACTGGAAATGAATGACTGCTCTAAAGTAGAGGCCCTGAAAGGTTTAGAGATCAGAAGAACACTCATTTTGTTGTTGAACATGGCAACACAGAATTGTAAGTAGTAGGCTGGAGACAAGACAACATTTCAAGAACTGACAGGAAAGTAAAACTAGAAATTGAAAGAATGCCATATAAAGAGAGCAAGGATAGAAAAACAACATATACTACTAAGTTCCAGCATCAAGAGAGCATAAAAAATTAGATGAAGAGTTACTAGATGTATCATCTGGACATTCCAATCTTGTATTTTTCACTTGTTTCAGCTCAATTTTCAAATACAAATGAAGAATGAGCAATGGGACTGATACGTAGACATCAAAGCATCTGAAGAAACATAAACTCTATCCTGTTTCAATGAAAAAAAAAAAACAGCAGTTTATGTTTTTCTCTAAAAGTTACCTACCACTTTCAAGAAATAAGTGACCATTAGAAAATGATCTGCCCTTTATTTCTAAACCTGTATTCTTCATATTAGACAGCAATTTGCCTTTTCCAGAAGACTTTCTCATGGATACCCAAGGTTGTAATTTAAAAAGAATCAATTTCTAATTTCTCAACTTCCACTTTACAAAGAGTGATTTGCCTGGGAATGTGTCTTATGATCCTGTAGATTTTCCAGGTCTAATCCTCTTTCCTAAAATTCTTTTACTTAGGAAAGCATACCCTTAACTCATACTAAATTTTAGTATTGTGTATGGACCCAGGTTTAAGCACCTCAATCCTCAAAGAAAAGGGCACATTAAATTACTAAAACCATCTGATATGGTTTGGCTCTGCGTCCCAACCGAAATCTCATCTCGAATTGCACTCCCATAATTCCCAAGTGTTGTGTGGGAAACCCAGTGGGAGATAATTGAATCATGAGGGCGGTTTCTCCCATACTGTTCTCATGGTAGTGAATAAGTCTCATGAGATCTGATGGTC
The DNA here is from genome assembly GCA_004027835.1 of Alouatta palliata. NCBI lineage: Eukaryota > Metazoa > Chordata > Mammalia > Primates > Atelidae > Alouatta > Alouatta palliata. The sequence continues at coordinate 153,760 of PVKV010001298.1, forward strand.
TGGTAAAGGGAAGCCTGTTTCACTTGGCTTTCATTCTCTCTCTTGCCACCGCCATGTGAGATGTGCCTTTCACCTTTCGCAATGATTGTGAGACCTCTCCAGCCACATGGAACTGAAAGTCCAATGAACCTCTTTCTTTTATAAATTTCCCAGTCTCAGGTAGGCTTTTATCAGCAGCGTGAAAATGAACTAATACAGTAAATCTGTACCATTAGAGTGGGGAATTGCTGAAAAGACACCTGAAAATGTGAAAATGACTTTAGAACTGGGTAACAGGCAGAGGTTGGAGCAGTTTGAAGGGCTCAGAAGAAGACAGAAAAACACGGAAAAGTTTGGAACTCCCTCGAGACTTGTTGAATGACATTGACCAAAATACTGGTGATATGAACAAGGACATCCAGGCTGAAGTGGTCTCATATGGAGATGAGGATCTTGTTGGGAACTGGAGCAAAGGTGACTCTAGTTATGTTTTAGCAAAGAGATTGGTGGCATTTTGCCCCTGCCCTAGATTTGTGGAGCTTTGAACTTGAGGGAGATAATTTAGGGTATTTGGTGGAATAAATTTCTTTTTTTTTTTTTTTTTGAGACGGAGTCTTGCTCTATCACCAGGCTGGAGTGCAGTGGTGCGATCTCGGCTCACTGCAACCTCCGCCTCCTGGGTTCAGGCGATTCTTCCGCCTCAGCCTCCCGAGTAGCTGGGACCACAGGCATGGGCCACCATGCAAGGCTATTTTTTGTATTTTTAGTAGAGACGGGGTTTCACCATGTTGGCCAGGATGGTCTAGATCTCTTGACCTCGTGATCCACCCGCCTCGGTCTCCCAAAGTGCTGGGATTACAGGCATGAGCCACCGCGCCCGGACAATGGTGGAATAAATTTCTAAGTAGCAAAGCATTCAAGAGGTGACTTGGGTGTTGTTAAAGGCATTCAATTTTAAAAGGGAAATGGAGCATAAAAGTTCAGAAAATTTACAGCCTGGCAATTTGAAACAAAAGAAAATCCCATTTTCTGAGAAGAAATTCAAGCCGGCTGCAGAAATTTGCATAAGTCAGGGGTAGACAAGTGTCAATCACCAAGGCAATGGGAAAAATGTCTCCAAGTCATGTCAGACACCTTGTAGCAGCCCCCCTCCCATCACAGGCCCAGAGAAAAAAAATGGATTCATGGGCTGGGCCCAAGTCCCTCTGCCGTGTACAGTCTAGGGACTTGGTGCCCAGTGTCCCAGCCACTACAGTTGTGGCTAAAAGGGGCCAAGGTATAGCTCAAGCTGGAAAAAGAGGGTGGAAGCCCAAGGCTTGGTAGCTTCCACATGGTGTTGAGCTTATGGGTGCACAGAAGTCAAGAATTGAGTCTTGGGAACCTCCGCCTAGATTTCAGAAGATGTATGAAAACACTTGGATGCCCAGGCAAAAGTTTGCTGCAGGGGCAGGGCCCTCATGGAGAACCTCTGCTAAGGCAGTGAAGTAAGCAAATTTGGGGTGGAAGCCCCCACACATAGTCCCCACTGGTGCACCACTTAGTGGAGCTGTGAGAAAAGGGCCACTGTCCTCCAGACCCCAGAATGGTAGATCAATTGACAGCTTGCACTGTTCACCTGGAAAAGCCATAGACAGTCAACACCAGCCCCTGAATGTAGCCAGGAAGGAGGCTGTACTTTGCAAAGCCACAGGGCCAGAGCTGCCCAAGACAGTGAGAACCCACCTCTTGCATCAGCATTACCTGGATTATGAGACATGGGGTTAGAGGAGATCATTTGGGAACTTTAAACTTGGACTGCCCTGCTGGATTCTGGACTTATATGGGACCCGTAGCCCCTTTGTTTCCACCAATTCCTCCCAGTTGGAATGGCTGTATTTACTGAATGCCTGTACCTCCATTGTGTCTAAGAAATAACTTTCTTTTGATTCTAAAGGTTCATAGGTAGAAGGGACTTGCTTTGCTTCAGATGAGACTTTGGAATGTAGACTTTTGAGAGACGTTGAGAGACTCTTGGAAAGGTATGATTGGTTTTGAAATGTGAGGACATGAGATTTGGGAGGGGTCAGGGGCAGAATGATAGGATTTGGCTTTGCGTCCCCACCCAAACCTCAACTTGAATTGTACTCCCATAAATCCCATGTGTTGTGAGAGGGACTCAGTGGGAGATAATTGAATCATGGGGGCACTTTCCCCCATACTATTTTTGTGGTGGTGAATAAATCTCAAGAGACCTGATTGTTTGATAAGTGAAAACCCATTTCACTTCGCTCTCATTCTCTCTCTTGCCACTACTGAGATGTGCCTTTCCCCTTCTACCATGATTGTGAGGTCTCCTCAGCCACATGGAACTGTAAGTCAAATAAACCTGTTTCTTTTGTAATTTACCTGGTCTCAGGTATGTCTTTACCAGTAGTGAGAAAATGGACTAATGCACCATCATAAATTTTCCTTGTAGCTATCATTCCTGTCATACATGTATTTCTGTTAGAAATAAAGTATGGCTTTACATCAATAACATGATCTGTTAGAATGTTCTCACTCAGACCTAAAATATTATGGAATACATTTAATGTGAAATGTGGAAGTACAAAGAGTAGCTTAGGAAATCTTCCACCTCCAACTAAAATTTTATTTTTCGTTTCTTATTCCAACATTCTTCCTACATATCTCATGTTAAATTTTAAACTCTTCATTTGGCATTTAAATTTCTACTTTCCTTGTAGTTTAGTTTTGATTGACTTTTTGAAGCAGTAGGCTGATACTTGAGTAAGACGTTTCTTACTGAGAAAACAACATACATTTGGATAATCTGGTTTCTGTTTTATAGTTGAATACCAGAACTGCATATGTCTGTGATGTCTGTGTATAATATGACATTTTAAATACCTTATTTTGCTTTCTATTCTGGGTAAGACTTTTGTTCTAGGAGAGGATATTTGAACACAAATATATCTAGTATTTTAAGTTTATCATTCAAGTTACAGTTCCTTCCAATATATCATTATAATTCTTGAAAAAAAAACCATAAGCTTCTTTATAGTGCTAGCACATGGGGGATTGTTTTAACATCTATAAGACAAAAGAAGATGAATTGGCAAAAAAAGTTTTGTTCAGTATGAATGTTGATGCTTAAAACAGAGCAAATATGCTAATCAAAAGAGGGCTACAATACATTTCATTTTCATCTACCATATTACCCTGAATTCAGAGTTGTGAAGTATATAAGAAAATAAAGTTATACTCCAAAGGCATTGGTTTCTAAGGGCACTGATTCAAGTACCTGTGTTATCTGTACTTCAACCTTTCTCAGCACTTCTCTACATCTATTTGTGATTTGAAATGCCCACAGAATATGGATAAGAACTTAGGAAGTGAAAATGGTGGTTTTGATGGTGGATTTTAAAAGTTGTTCATTTAACAATAAGACCAGGGTTGGGATAGGTATAGTCCTAGTAATTAATGTTTCATGTTGAAGACCTTGGTTACTTAACTAAAGAAGCTTATTTTTAAACTGATCAAAATGCAGACAATAAAAGTATGAAATAATCTTAAACCTGGGGAGATAAATTAGATGATAATTTGTAGGCAAACTGAGCAAGAGTAATAAAACTTCAACCTATACTCCAACTCTTAGTTTGAATAGGAAACTACTATCATCCAAAGAACAGTGAGTAGGGACAAACATCATTTTAAAATAAATAAATAGCAAGTCTGAAACATCTTGCCTTGAAAGATAATAATTAAAGGAAGGAAATAAAAACCAGCAATAGGTGGACTACGAAAACAAATTCAAACATTATGGAAATAGATTATGGATCACCCATGTGGCTGAGAGGAAAAGTATATAATTCACTCACATTCTGGACAGAAAATCAGCCTCTGTCTGAATTTAAAAAGGGCAGGGATTTTGGTTTATTTGTTTTAGTTTTTGCTAGTTAAGCGAATCAGTGGGAGTAAAGAAAAAAATCACAAAAATCTGTAACTGGTTTTGGTAAATTAGTTGTAAGCATTACTGCACTTGGATCAGCCAAAAAATCTCTAATGCTTTAATTCTCTGAAGAAATATGGTGAATCCATTTAAATATCCCAGATATTTACTGGTGAAATATGCTGGCATGTTTCAAATATATATAGTCAGCATTTTTAATATTTACTAAGTTAACACCACTTCTGTTGCTGACTATGGAAGAAAACTTTATGTTTTCTTTAAGAGCACCTTGAGATTCCTCTTTCCCTACTGATAACAAAGGATACGTTAGGTTATGTCTGTTTATAACAGAAATTTACAATTTTGATGGGTTTATATGGAATTCAGTAAGATAAAGGAGGAGATAAAAGAAACTATAACTCTAGGACTTATCTTGGATCTCTACAAAGCAGAAAAATGCAGAGACACAAAGCAAAGGTATGGAGAAGATGCTCTCTATAGTGTAAATAATAAAATAAGGAACATGAGAAAAAAATGTGGTGGATACAGACAATAGAGAAAACTAACGCTTAATGTCAAAATTTTGCTTCTGGAAAGGGCAGAATAGCTTCAGTCAAAGTAAACCTACTGCAGATAGCAATTATTAAATCTGAAAAAATATTTTTCAAAGAAACTATTTGAAAGCACTAGAGAAACCAAAATCAGGCCAAAAGTAGAGAATAGTTGACTCTTGAAAGAATAGAACTGTGCGGAGTGAAATTAATGTTTATGTGGCTTGCCACTGAAGTCACTGTGAGTCCACTGGCTGTAAAGTTGCTGCAATTCAAAACAGACCCATAGCTCTATGGATAAGAAGATGAAATGCACAACCACAGTGTATGGAATGTGGTGTTTGGTAGGGCAGAGGGAAGGATGGGCATAGAGAGGAAGAGACACCCAAGAGATATCCCACAAAATCTCTATTCTAACTTTACCTAAATCCTTGGCAAGCCCCAGAACAGCACATGTGTGATCAAGATGCCAAGAACTCTATTATAATCAAATGTGGGAGGTCTGAAAGAATGACAGGAGAAACAAGTTTGGAATTTGAGTCTTGTGAAATTAACCATCTGTTTGAAGAGATATTAATACTCTTCAGAGGATGATAAATAAACCTAAATTCTTTGCAACATATCAAATATAGTACCAAGTATAGAAGAAAAGAATGGTAATATTGCAGAAAAGCCAAGAGAATAAAAATCTTTGATGCAGATAGAAAAACATAAAATGCATATTAAATGTTAAAGAAGCAATAGACACAATGGCTGACTTCTCATCAGAAGCAATAAGGGAATGATGACAAATGTGGAGGAGGAAAAATTTTGTTTCTCCCTCATCACTATGTTCACAGCTGAGATCCTTATAACAACAACAACAAAAAAAAATTAACAAGAACAAAGATTACACATTTATTTAATATAAATTTACTTGACTTGAGAGATACTTTATAAGGAAATGAAGACCTAAAGAAACAGAAAAATCTGTTCAGTTTACACTACTTTTTATAAAGAAATGGATAGTTGTGGAGAAGTATGGTTGAACAAAGAGAGTATAAACTAATAGTAATAAACTGGGGAAAACTTAGCAGTGCCTATTTGTTCATATTCTCTGTGTCTTCTGAAATAAAGACAGTCCTTTCCTCTGCATAGAGGGTGGGTACCTCTGCAATGAGAGTCTTATGACCGGCTTCATGATAGAAGGGCAAGAGAAAAGTGAGAGTAATCTTTCTGCTTCTAAAGTTTCCCATAGTTGGGGTAGCATGTCCTGAAACCCACTAAAATGAAAGTACATTTTTAAAGTGCCTAAATAAATTTGAAAATAAATAAATAAACTATCAACCAAGACTCTGGTAACTAAAAATGTTTTTCAAGACCTGAAGGCCAAATAACAACAATTTTAGATAAGTAAAAATTATATTAGTTTTGAAGGGTCTTGCACTTCAAGAAATGATAATGATGATCTGTGGGCTGAAGGGAAATGTCAACATATGGAAACCAAGATATACAGGAAGAAAAGAGGAGCAGTAGAAATGATAAATATGTGGAAACATACATGTTTATCCAGTTAAAGTTATAGGTCATGTTAGGAAATCACATGCTTCTATATTCTCTTTGAAGGAAGAAGAAAACCTAACGATAAAGGTTTGAAATAAATGATATGCAGAAGTAAACATTTGGGAAGAGTGTTTCTCTGCATTGATTGCTTAATTCAAGTTGGATAATATGGTGTGGGTCGAAATTTTTCCAGGAGTAGTCAGCAGCCTTGATTCAGACAGAAAAGGTCAACAAGTAGAATTTTACAGGAAGGGTAGGCAAAAGAAAATGAAACAACAAATACTGTCAAGAGAATAGTTCAAGTAATGGATTGCAGAATCTCACTGGACAGTAAAGGAAAGAAAAAACAGGAGAATTTTGATGGGGAAAAATGTTAAAGAAGATAAGGGGTTCTCGTGAGGTCCAGTAAAAGGGAGTAAGAGAATGAGTGAGGGAGCTGAAAGCTCAGACTTTGTGGCGGCAGTCTGGGTGATTTGAAGTATGGTTTTTGTGGTGGAATAGTTAAGATGAGTGAAAGGATTGCTGTGAGAGTGCGTCTATAAGGGAAAGGTGAAGATCTAATTACGGCTTTTGTACCATTGTTTAGCTAACCTCCATGCCCAATGAAAATATCTACAATGGTAGGCAGGTTTGGAGTAGAAAGAACTACATACCATAAACAACATGACACATTTTCACAGTACAAGGGATAGGAACCAGGCCAGTAAACTATGGTCAGAAAGAGAGATAGAATGGGGCATGATCTTCAAAATGGGAAATTGAATCATGAGGGTACATGTAGAATTCTTTGTGTGTGGCAGTTGGCACATGGAAGAACATTAATCTTGATAACTCTAGTAAGGGGAAATTAGTTTCCATCTCTCATGGTTTTGAGGAAGTATTAATCACAAGAGAGATTTTTGTTTTGGCTTTTTAAGTTGAAAAATGGGGATTCCAAGAAGTTATATTAAAAAGAATTCAAAGGGAAGAGAAAATTGGACATTAGTATCAGGATGACAGTATTAGGGCTTACATCTTGAGTGGTGACCAAGGATAATGGAGTTGTGAAACATGGTAGGTGCAGTTGTTCTCAAGAATCCATTGTGACAAACCTATTGGATAGAGGGTTGCTGTCAGGGCATGGAGATTCAAGGGTTTGTAGGCACTGGTCATGACCAATACCAGTCTGGGCTCTTTCCTTGAAATTGGAACAGAGCCTTCCCTTGGCTGTATGGTTGAGAGAATACAGAATAAGTAAGGTCACAGTGTTGATGATGGTAAGGACATTTTGGAAGACTGTTTTGTGGATTTCAGTATTAGGCACAGCAGAGCCATCTGTTCAAACCTATCCCAAATATACGAAGACTATGCTATTATAATTATGATAATGTCACAATCTCCTTATTTTAGATCTAGGGAACATTTTTCTAAATCTCCTGATTTATATTTTACATCTCTAGATAGAACTATCTGTCATTAATAGTAAGCTTGTGACTCAAAATTTAGGACTTTTTCTGTCATACTAAGAAATTAAAAGATTTTAAAAAAAGAAAATGACATTTTTCAGTGTTTTTCTTACTTAGTATCGCTGCTTCTTTAGTATACCTCAGGAGTGGTTAATTTGGTATACAGAGAACACAAAATTGACCCCTGAGTCAATTGCTGGTGGTTATTATTTTTCTTGATTCAGTCTCTGAATGTGCTTCTTCATAGACTCTCCTCCCTTCTTTCCTTTCCCTTTTTCATTTCTTCTTTATTTTTCTTTTAAAAAATGTTCTTGTTTCCCCCCCCCCGATTTTCTTCACCTTTCTCTTTGTCTAATTCTTTTGGGGGTGTGTGTTTAATACTATCGTTCAGGCTGAAGTGTTAAGTGGCCAATGTTTTGAGGTTTACATGTCCCTTGTATAATAAACCAGAAACTCATGATGACAAACATGGAAAAGGAGGAGTGTTCTGATAAACTGGTGAGAACAATACTGAAAAATAAAGTCAGAGAAAAAGAGTGACATATGGCAACACAGAACAAGAACATTAAAAATGAAAAATTCACTTTTAATATCTATCAATGTAAAGATTAAGTTTCTCCTAAGATACAGAAATCACTCTATAGATTGAGAGTAAAATAAAAACATTGCCATAAAGTAATTAAGTATAATCCAAAATAGTAGATATATTCATTTAGTCACAGTCCACTTAGCATGTCTCCTTACCATATGGTATATATATTTTTTTTTTTTTTGAAATGGAGTCTCACTCTCTTGCTCAGGCTGGAGTCAGTGGCACAATCTTGGCTCAATGCAACCTCCGCCTCCTGGGTTTAAGTGATACTCCTGCCTCAGCCTCCTAAGTAGTTGGGACTACAGGCACCCACCAACACATATGGCTAATTTTTTATTTTTAGTAGAGATGGGGTTTCACCATGCTGGACAGACTAGTCTTGAACTCTTGACCTTGTGATATGCCAGTCTCAGCCTCCAAAAGTACTGGGATTACAGGCATGAGCCACCATGCCCGGCCCACCATGTGGTATTATAAGTACGATTTGTTTTCTAATTACTTGATTAACCACAGTTTATATCTTGATCTGTTCTTTATACGCAAAAATTCTAAAAGTTTATGTTGTTTGGCAGAGTCACAAAAGCCTGCCAAGAGAAAAATGATTCTTTCAGCTGAAGTAGCAGAAACTAGAGAAACTATTGCCCCAGGGACAAAAGAAATAAAGTTAAAATCCAGAGGGGAATGAGCTTAGTATACACAATATACTAAAAGGAAAAACTATTTTGAATCTGACAACAGTGGGAATTACTGATAGTCACTTTGCTGAAAATTGAAACATAGATAAACAGGGAGAAATACCCATATACAATAAAGTGAATAGCTAATTGCTTCTATGACATTGAAATTTTTCCGAAGATTATTTTCCATATATTAAAATTTTACATAGCATATTTGTACATTCATTTGAGATTAAATTTTAGTTTCAAATATATTTTTCTACACTACTATAATTATTTGATATACATGACATTATTTTCATTATAATAGAATTCTAAAACAAAAATACAAATTTGACTTTGAAGGAGTTAAATTGAATACCAATGCTCTGTTTATAATTTCCTAGAAATTTCAGTTACTAATTTCTTAATAGTACTTAATCAAATGATAATTTTAAAATTCAGAAATGTCATTGAACATATGGATTATATCATTGAAAGGGATTAAATATCTCTTTAAAATTCTGCTCCCATAAACTGAATCCTCTGCCTGTTCTCTTCTCAATAATGGCAATATAAGATTTCTAATACTCAGACTAAAACCTTGAGAATCTTCTAAGACTTCTCTCATTAATTTACCTCTCATTTCAACAATTTGACAAGTTATTCAGATTTCATCACCTAAATATCTCCCAAATACATCTCAGCTGAAAAATTAATGATGAATTGCCTTGACATATATAATTAAGTTCATAGCCTTGGCAATACATAGTCTCAAAGTTCTTTTCTATCTTCTACATTTTCATACTGTCATGTCTACTTTAACCCCACAGTGAACAAGTAACCACCCTATACTCTATTTATTAGAAATATTTGTCATTCAATGAATGCACACTGTCAAAGTTAGTACAAATGTCAATGTTTGTGCCTATTTCTGTAGTATCTATGCCCCAGAGCAGACCAGTGCCATAGTCCAAATAGAGGCTGCAATTTTGGTACCTAGGAGTAGTAAGATTGCTCCACGCTCTCTTGCCAGTCCAGGCTCAGTGCCAGCTTCTGAACCAGTGGTCCCACTTGACCTGAACTTGGCTGGCCACTCCACCCACCCTCACCACTGGTAGCCAGGTGGGCAACACTTGCTAGAGCTTTTAGCCAAGCTAGCTGCTTCTATGTAAACTCAGCTGGAGGGCACAGTATCCTGTTGTTCTGGGAAACACTGGGATGGCAGAGTTCACAATCCCACCTGCCAATGCCACTGGTAGTCAAGTGGGAAATCAATGTTAGAGCTTTGGGTACAGTGGTCCCACTTTTGTGAAAAGTTAGCCTGCAGACACAGCCTCCTGTTGTCCCAGGAAACACCTGGATATCAGAGAGTGTGACCCCATCTACTCCTGTTACTGATTGCCAGGCAGGCAACACACACTAGACCTTCTAGCTCAGCAGCCCTCCTTCTGTGTAAACTCAGCTAGAGGATGCAGCTTCCTGTTGCCCCAAGAAACACCTAGAAGGCAAGGCAAGCATCCCCAGCCACACCCACTGCTGGCAGCTGGGCAAGCCATGCCTATTAGAGCTTCTAACCCTGCAGTCTTACTTCTGTCTCAATTTGCTGAAGGGCACAGCCTCCTGTGGCCATGCAAACACCTCGATGGCAGGATGTGAATCTCTACCCACACCAGCCTCTTGTAGCCAGATGAGTCACACCCACTAGAGCTTCCAATCCAGCAGTCCCACTTCTCCCTGAACTCTGTGGATAGGCACAGATCTGTGTTTCTTCACGAAACACATGGATAGCCAGTCTGAGAAGGATTCAGCTTGTCTGCCAACTGAGGCAACTTCCTGAGAGTGCCCTATGGACCAAAACACCCCAAAACAACAACAATAACAACACCACCAAATGGACATAATCACAGTAATCAGAGAGGGCTCCTCCAAGACTTAGGAGTGAAACAGAATCAAAGCCAGTTAATTAAACCCACCTTATACCATAATTATACCCTCAAGGGTATCAAAGAAGAAAAAATCCATCCAAAGAATCCATCCAAAGAAATCCATCCAAAGAATAGTAACTTCAGATATTAAAGGAATCAGGCACACAGATAAGAAAGAATTAGCACAAGAGCTATGACAATTCAAAAAACCAGGGTGTCTTCTTACCTCCAAATCATCACACCAGTTCCTCAGCAATGGTTCTTAACCAGGCTGAAATGGCTAAAATGCCAGAAATAGGATTCAGAATGTAGATAGTAATGAAAAACATCAACATACAGGAGATAGTCAAAACCCATTCCAAGAAATCTAAGGATTACAATAAAACAATACAGGAGGTGATAGATGAAATGGCCATTATAGGAAGAATCAAACTTATCTTATAGAGCTGAAAAATACAGTAGAATTTCATAATGGAATTTCAAGTATTAACAACAGATTCAACCAAGCTGAGAAAAGAATGTCAGAGTTTAAGACTGACTCTCTGAAATAACTCAGTCACACAAAAATAAAGAAAAACCAATAAAGAATAATAAGCAAAACCTCTGAGAAATATGGAATTATATAAAGAAACCAAATCTACAACTCATTGGACTTCCTAAAAGGGAAGGAAATAAATCAAGCAACTTGGAAAACATTTTAGAATATCATCCATAAACATTTCCCCAACCTCTCTAGAAAGGCCAACATTCAAATTCAGGAAATGTACAGAACCCTCTTGAAATACTGCACAGGAAAACTATCCAAAAGACACACAGTTGTCAGATTTTCTAAGGTCAAAATGAAAGAAAAAATGTTACATGCAGCTAAAGAGAAGGGTCAGGTAACATGCTTAAGGAACACCATCAGACTAACAGCAGACCTGTTAGCAGAAACTCTACAAGCCAGAAGATACTAGGGGCCTATTCTCGGTATTCTTAAAGAAAAAAAATTTCAACTGAGAATTTCATATCCAGCCAAACTAAGCAGCATAAATGAAGAATAAATAAAAATCCTTTTCAGACAAATAAATGCTGAGGATGTTTGTTACCACTAGGCCTGCCCTGCAAAAAGGTCCTATAGGGAGTGCTAAATATGGAAAAGAAAGACCACTTCTGGCCACTACAAAATCACACTTAATTACATAGACAAGTGACACCATAAAGCACCCATGCAAACAAGTCTGTGTAAAAACCACCTGACAACATAATGACAGGATGAAATCCACACCTATCAATGATAACTTTGAATGTAAATGGACTAAACAATTAAAAGGTACAGAGTAGCAAGTTGATTAATGAAATGGTATGTCCTTTTCAGGAGACCCATTTCACATTCAGTGACACACCTAGTATCAAAGTAAAGTGATGAAAAAATATTAACCTAGCAAATGGAAAACAGGAAAAACCAAGGGTGCTATTCTAATTTCAGAAAACACAGACTTTAAGCTGGGTGTAGTGGCTCATGCCTGTAATTCCCATGCTTTGGGAGGCCTAGGCAGGCAAATCACCTGAGGTCAGAAGTTCAAGACCAGCCTAGACAACATGGTGAAACCCCATCTGTATTAAAAATACAAAAAATAGCTAGGCATGGTGGTGTGCACTGGTAGTCCCAGCTACTTGGGAGGTTAAGGCAGGACAAATGTTTGAACCTAGGAGGCAGAGGATGCAGTTAGCCAAGACTGCCCCATTGCACTCCAGCATGGGTGACAGAGCAAGACTCCATCTCAAAAAAAAAAAAGGAGAATCCAAGATGGCCAAACAGGAACAGCTCTAGAATATAGTTCCCAGCAAGAATAACACAGAGGGTGAGTGATCACCACATTTCCAAATGAGTTTTTACTGACCACAGACCAGGAGATTCCCAGGCAGAAAAGTGCCACGTGTTTCCAGCACTGCTGTTTGAGCTGGTGCCACAGGGTTCCATGCAAAAACTCACATAAATCTCCCATAAATCTCGTCAGTCAATTCAACTAGCACCTGGAAAGCCTGGGAGACAGAGCCACCCATTCAACTGAAAAAGAGAGGGCTGAAACAGGGAGCCAGGTGATCCCCCACAAAGACCAGCAATCTGAAATGCTCTGGATTGAGAATTTCTCAGCAAGCGCATCTGGACCCTGGACAGTCTGGCTCAGTGTGGGGAAGGGTGTCCACCATTACCAAGGCAGTCCACCACTACTGAAGTGGTCCACCATTACTGAGACAGTCCGCCATTAACAAGGAAGTCCGCCATTACTGAGGCAGTTCACCATTACTGAGGCAGTCCACAATTACTGAGGCAGACCGCCATTACTGAGGCAGTACTAACCTCTGTAAACAAAACCACAAGAAAGTTTACACAGCAGCTGGGCAGAGCCCACGGCAGCTCAGCAATGCCCCTGTTGGCAGACTGTGACTAGACTACCTTCTTGCTGGGCAGTGCATCTCTGATAAAAGGCAGCAGAACATCAGGAACTTATAAATAAAGCCCCACCTTCTCAGGACAGAGTAGCTGGGATAAGAGGTGGTTATGAGTTCCAATGCAGCAAACTTAAACACACCTGCCTAGCAGCCCTGAATGGAAGAACTGAGCTCCCAGCACAGCACTTGAGCTCCTATAAGAGACAGATTATCTCCTAAAGCAGCTTTCTGACCCCTGTATATTCAAAGACACACCTCATGAAGGAGAGCTCAGGCTGATATCTGGCAGATACCCTTCTGGGACAAAGATAACAGAAGAAGAAACCAGCAGCAACCCTTACTCTTTTGCAGCCCCTGTGGGTGATCCCCAGGCAAGGAGTGTCTGGAGTGGACCTCCAGCAGTCCTGCAGCAAAGGGGTCTGACTGTTAGAAGGAAAACTAAAAAATAGAAAGGATAGCTTCAAAATCAACAAAAAGGAGGTTCACTCAGAGACCACATCTGAAAGTCACAAACTACAAAGACCACAGGTAGATAAATCCACAAAGATGGGAAGAAACTAGTGCAAAAAGAATGAAAACACCAAAAATCAGAATGCCTCTCCTCCTCCAAGGGGTCAAAACTCCTCACTAGCAAGGGAACAAAGTTGGATGGATAATGAGTCTGATGAATTGACAGAAACAGGCTTCAGAAGGAGGGTAATAACAAACTTCTCTGAGCTAAAAGAACAGGTACTAATGCAATGCAAAGAAACTAAGAACACTGAATAAAGATTACACGAAATGATAACTAGAATAAACAGCTTAGAGAAGGTTATAAATGACTTGATGGTGCTGAAAAACACAGCATGAGTGCTTTGCGAAACCTACACAAGTTTCAATAGCTGAATTGACCTAGCAGAAGAAAGGATATCAGAGATTGAAGATCAAGTCAATGAAATAAAATGAGAACGCAAAATGAGAGAAAAAGAGTGAAAAGAAATGAACAAAGGCCTCCAAGAAATACAAGATTATGGAAAGACTGAATCTACATTTGATAGGTGTACCTGAATGTGATGGAGAGAATGAATCCAAGCTGGGAAACACTCTTCAGGAAATGCAGCCCCAAGGCACATAAACGTCAGATTCACCAGGGTTGAAATGAAGGAAAAAATGCTAAGGCAGCCAGAAAGAAAGATCAGGTAACCCAAAAAGGGAAGCCCATCAGATTCACAGCAAATCTCTTGGCAGAAACCCTATAAGCCAGAAGAGATTGGGTCCAATATTCAACATCCTTAAAGAAAAGAACTTTCAACCTAGAATTTCATATCCAGCCAAACTAAGCTTCATAAGCAAAGGAGAAATAAAATCCTTTATGAACAACTCATTGCTGAGATATTTCATCACCACCAGGCCTCCCTTACAAGAGATCCTGAAAGAAGCACTAAAAACAGAAAGGAACAAATTCACACATAACAATATTAACCTTAAATGTAAATGGGCTAAATGCCCCAATCAAAAGACACAGACTGGCAAATTGGATAAAAAGTCAAGAACCATCTGTGCGCTGTATTCAGGAAGCCCATCTCACATGCAAGGACACATTTAGGCTGAAAATAAAGGGATGGAGGAAGATTTACCAAGCAAATGGAGAGCCAAAAAATAAAAAGCAGGAGTTGCAATCCTAGTCTCTGATAAAATACACTTTAAACCCACAAAGATCAAAAGAGACAAAGAAGGACATTACATACTGGTAAAAGGATCAATGCAACAAGAAGAGCTAAAGATACTAAATATATATGCACCCAATAGAGGAGCACCCAGATACATAAAGCAAGTGCCTAATGACCTACAAAGAGACTTAGACTCCCACACAATAACAGTGGGAGACTTTAACACCCCATTGTCAATATCAGACAGATCAACAAGACAGAAAATTAACAAGGATTTCCAGGACTTGAACTCAGATCTGGACCAAGTGGACCTAATAGACATTTACAGAACTCTCCACCCAAAATCCACAGAATATACATTCCTCTCAGCACCACGTCACACTTACTCTAAAGTCAACCACATAATTGAAAGTAAATCACTCCTCAGCAAATGCAAAAGAACGGAAATTGTAACAAACAGTCTCTCAGACCACAGTGCAAACAAATCAGAACTCAGGATTAAGAAACTAACTCAGAACTGCACAACTTCGTGGAAACTGAACAACTGGCTCCTGAATGTAAACTGGATAAACAATGAAATGAAGACAGAAATAAAGATGTTCTTCAAAACCAGTGAGAACGAAGACACAATGCACCAGAATATCTGGGACACATTTAAAGCAGTGTCTAGAGGAAAATTTATAGCACTAAATGCCCACATAAGAAGCAAAGAAAGATCTAAAATTGACACCCTATAATCAAAATTGAAAGAGCTAGAGGAGCAAGATAAAAAAACTCAAAAGCTGGCGGAAGACAAGAAATAACTAAGATCAGATGAGCACTGAAGGAAATAGAGATACAAAAAAAACCTTCAAAAAATCAACAAATCCAGGAGCTTGTTTTTTGAAAAGATCAACAAAATAGACAGACCACTGGCCAGATTAATTTAAAAAAAGACAGAGAAGAATCAAAACGATGTAATAAAGTATGATAAAGGGGATATCACCACCAATTCCACAGAAATACAAACTACCATCAGAGATTACTACAAACAACTCTATGCACATAAACCAGTAAACCTGGAATAAATGGATAAATTCCTGGAAACTTGCACTCTCCCAAGCCTAAACCAGGAAGAATTCGAAACTCTGAATAGACAAATAACAAGGGCTGAAGTGCAGGCAGCAATTATTAGCCTACCAACCAAAAAAAGTCCAAGTTCAGATGGGTTCACAGCCGAACTGTACAAGATATACAAAGAGGAGCTGGTACCACTCCTTCTGAAACTATTCCAAACAATCTACCTATCTGAAAAAAGGGTAATATCCAGAATCCACAAAGAACTAAAACAGATTTACAAGAATAAATACATAAATAAATAAATAAGTCCATTCAAAAATGGGTGAAGGATATGAACAGACACTTTACAAAAGAAGACATACGTGATGCCAACAAACATATGAAAAAATGCTCATCATCACTGGTCATTAGAGGAATGCAAATCAAAACCACATTGAGATACCATCTCATGCCAGTTAGAATGGTGATGATTAAAAATCTGGAGATAACAGATGCTGGAAAGGAAGTGGAGAAATAGGAACACTTTTACACTGTTGGTGGGAGTGTAAATTGGTTTAACTGTTGTGGAAGACAGTGTGGCAATTCCTCAAGGACATAGAAATAAAAAATTCCATTTGACTGCAATCTCATTACTGGGTATACACCCAAAGGATTATAAATCATTCTATTATAAAGACACATGCACATATATGTTCATTATAGCACTGTTTACAATAGCAAAGAACTGGAACCGACTAAATGCCCATCGAAGATAGACTGGACAAGGAAAATATGGCACATATACACCATGGACTACTATGCAGCCATAAAAAACGATGAGTTCTTATCATTTTAGGGACATGGATGAATCTGGAAGCCATCATTCTCAGTAAACTGACACAAGAACAGAAAATCAGACACCTCATGTTCTCACTTGTAGGCAAGTGTTGAACAATGGGAATACATAGACACAGGGAGGGAAGCATCACAAGCTGGGGTCTGGGGAGTCCAGGGGAGGTACAGAGGGGAGGGTAGGGAGTTGGGGAGGGATAACATGGGGAGAAATGCCAGATGTGGGTGAGGGGGGGATGGAGGCAACAAACCACATTGCCACATATGTACCTATGCAACAATCCTGCATGATCTGCACATGTACCCCAGGATCTAAAGTACAATATAAAAGTAAATAAAGAAATAAATAAATAAGAAAAAAAACTAAAGATCAAAAAAGATAAAGGAATTACATAATGGTAAAGGGCTCAAGTGAATGAGAGTACCTAACTATCCTAAATATAAATACACTGAACATAGTAGCACCTAGATTTATAAAGCAAGTTCTTAGAATATTATGAAGAAACTTAGACTCTGACACATAATAGTGGGAGACTTTAACACCCCACTGACAGTATTAGATCATCAAGGCCGAAAACTACCAAAGATTTTCAGGACCTTAATTCCATACTTGACCAAATGGACCTAATAAGCATCTTCAGAGCTCTCCATGCAAAAACAACAGAATATACATTCTTCTCATTTGATATGGCACATACTCTAAAATCAACTGGGCATAAAACAATCCTCAGCATATTCAAAAAAACAAACTCTTACTAACCACACTTAGATCACAGTACAATAAAAATAGAAATCAATCCTAAGCAAGTCACTTAAAACCATACAATTACATGGAAATTAAACAACCTGCTTCTGAATGACTTCTGGGTAAATTATAAAATCAAGGCAGAAATCAGAAAATTTTTTGAAACTAATGGAAACAAAGATACAACATATCAGAATCTCTAAGACATAATCAAAGCATTGTTCAGTGGGAAATTTATAGTACTAAGCATCCAAATAAAAAAGTTAGAAAGATCTCAAATTAACAATGTGATATCACAATTAAAATAAATAGAAACACAAGAGCAAGTCAAACACAGGCTAGCAGAAGACAAGAAATAACCAAAATTAAGTTGAACAGGAAGACACTGAGATGTGAAAAACTATACAAAAAAAAAAGTCAGTGAATAGAGGAGTTTCTTTTATTGAAATAATAGGACAGCTATACTGCTTGCTAGACAAATGAAGATATAACAAATAAATAAATGAGGTGGTCAAGGTGGTCAACTAGAAGCAGCTAGTGTGTGGCTTTCATGGAAAGGAATGGAAAGAGTGAGTAAATTAGCATCTTCAACTGAAAAATCCATGTACTTGCATTTAGGTTAATCAAGGAAACAACTTCACCCATAGAAAATAGAGAAAAGCGAAGCAGAACAATGGGCCACCTGTGAGTGACACAGAGCCAAGGAAGCAGTAAGTGAATACGCAAAACGATGCTTCAACCATGGGTCTTTGCAACCCTTGGGTCAGGAGATCCCCTTGAGAGTCTACCTCACAAGGGCCTTTAGACTTCACACACACAGCTACGTGGGGTCTCAGCAAAGCAGCTGCTCAGGCACATGTAGAGACTGGGGCTTTTCTTGCTTCCCAGCATAAGTAGCTGCAACTTTGATAAAGTGAGAGGTTAGACCTCAGTACATACGCCTAGGAAAGAGGCTAAATCCACAGTCTGCAGACCCCACTTTCATGGTACCTCACAGGATAAGACCCCCTGGCTTGGAGTTACAGCCAGATAACTGGTAACAAGTAACTGGTAACAGCATTGTACCTCCCTGGGACAGAGCTCCCAGGGGAGGGATTGGCCTTCATCTTTGCTTTGTGGGCAACTTAGCTATTTCAGCCACTGGGCTTTAGAGAGTCCAAGCTAACCAGGAGAAGAAGGGATCCCCCAGCACAGCACAGCTGCTTTATGAAAATGTGACCAGACTGCCTTTTTAAGAAGGTCCCCAATCTCATTCTTCCTCACTGAGCAGGATCTCCCAACCAGAGCCTCCTGCTACACCTATCAGTGTTCTCTATTCAACAGAGATTTGAAGCCTCCATGGGATGAAGATCCAGAGGGAGGGACACACTGGCATATTTGCTGTTTGGACAACTTAGCCTTTCCAGCCTTCAGATATTGGAGAGTCCAAGACAACTGGGGGTGGAAGTAGTCCCGCAGCACAGCACAGCTGCCCTATGAGAATGTGGCCAGACTGCTTTTTTAAGCAGATATCCAATTCTGTTCCTCTTTCCTGGGTGGGTTTTTCCAGCCAGAGCTTTCAGCCACTACCAGAGCTATCAAGCCAGTAGCAACTCAACAACTCCCTGGAGAAAGCCCACAGAGGTAACTGAAAACTTTTCTGCCCCTTGTTCTACAGCAGAACTGTACTAACTGTTGCTCCTTTTTTAGTCCACTAACATGAAAGCAAAAACCCTAAGTGATTTATCTGCACCTCCAACAAGCTGCAGTTGACCCAAGGAGAGGAAGCCACTTTGTCTCCCATGGGTCCCACACACCCCCTATTGCTCATCATCAGACAGGGAACTCCTGCCTTGGGCCTGCAGCACAAACCCTCCATCCTGGGATGATTGCACTAAGTAAATGCTGACCCACATGTTTCTGGGATGGAGTCCCCAGGAGACAAGCAAAAGACCATAGTAGAGGTCTCATTCCCTGCTGCCTCCAAGTTTGGGAAGAAGCATAAACACTGATATCACTCCAGAGCTGCAGTGGGCAGCCCTGGAGTTTTAAGCCAGCTCTCAATGGGGAGAGGAACCCACAATTTCAGAGCATTGAGAGAGAACATAGCTGCACCTGTAAGGAAACATACAGGAGACACACAACTGAGCAACAGCCTACCAACTGACCAATAAGCCTAAGTGCCACCAAAAATATCTCACTAAAGTACCCCTGTCTGAAACCAGAAACAGAATATTACCTTCAAATAAAGACCCTGCACAAAACCTTAGCCCAGTGAAAACATCCAGAAAAGATGTCTATTGACGGTACTTAATCTACATTGCAATTAAAGGAATACCTACACATACAAAGATGAAAAAGAACCAACACAACCACTCTAGTAACTCAAATGACCATAATGCTGCATGTCCTCCAAATGACCATAGCAGTTCTTCAACAAGAGTTCTTACTTAGATTAAACTGGCTGTAATGACTGAAATAGAATTTAAAATATGGATAGAAACAAAGATCATTGAGATTCAGGAGGATGGCAAAACCCGGTCTAAGAAATATAAGAATCACAATAAAGCTATATAGGAGTTGAAGGATAAAATACCTAGTATATAAAAGAACTCTATGGGTCTGACAGAGCTGAATAACACAATAAAATAATTTCACAGTGAAATCGCAAGTACTAACAACAGAATAAACCAAGCCGAGGAAAGAATCTTAAAACTTAAAGACTGGTTCCCTGAAATAAGACAGCCAAACAAAAATAAAGAAAAAAGAATAAAAAAAATGAACAAAACCTCCAAAAGTATGGGATTATGTAAAGAGGCCACATCTATGAATCACTGGCATCCCTGAAAGGGAGGAAGGGAAAGTAAGCAACTTGAAAAACATTTCAGAATATTGTCCGTAAATACTTCCCTACCCTTGCTAGAAAGGTCAACAGTCAAATTCAGGAAATACAAAGAACTCCTGCAAGACTCTTCACAAGAATATCATCCCCAAGACACATAATTGTCAGATTTTCCAAGGTTAAAATGAAAGAAGAAAATATTAAAGGCAGCTAGAGAGCAAGAGCAGGTCAACTACAAAAGAAACACCATCAGGCTAACAGCAGACCTCTCAGCAGAAGCCCTAGAAGCCAGAAGAAATTGAGGGCATATATTCAACATTCTTAAAGAAGAAAAATTTTCAACCAAGAATTTCATATCCAGCCAAACTACGCTTTCTAAGCGAAGGAGAAATAAGATCCTGTTCAGATGAGCAAATGACGAGGAACTTCATTACCACAAGATGTGCCTTAGAAGAGATCTTGAATTGAGCACTAAATACTGAAAGGAAAGACTGCTATCAGCTAATACAAAAAAACACATAAACACACTGATTAGTGTCACTATAAGACAACCACACAGAAAAAACAACATAATAACCTGTTAGCAACATAATGACAGGATCAAACTCACACATATCAGTAATAACCTTGAATGTAAATAGGCTAAATATTCAACTTAAAAGGCACAGAGTGGCAAGATGAAAAAAAAAGGCAGGACCCAATGATATGCTGTCTTCAAAAACCCATCTCACATAAAATGACACCTATAGGCTCAAAATAAAGGAGTGAAAGAAAATCTAACAAGCAAATAGAAAACAAACAAATAAAGCAGAAGTTGCAATCTTAATTCCAAACAAAACAGTCTTCAAACCAACAATGATCAAAAAAGAATAATGGTAAAGGGTTCAATTCAATAAGAATATCTAACTTTCTTAAATATATATGCACACAACACAGGAGCACCCGGATTCCAGAAGCAAGTTCTTAGAAACCTTCAAAGAGACATAGACTCCCACACAATAATAGCAGAAGACTTCAATACTTCAGTGACAATATTAGCCAGATCATCAGGGCAGAAAATTAATATAAATATACAGCATATGCTCTCAACATTAAACCAAATAGATCTGAGAGATTGCTACAGTGCTCTCCACTTCAAAACAACAAAGTATACACTATTCTTATGATCACATGGCAGACATTCTAAAATTGACCATATAATTGGACATAAAATAATCTTCAGCAAATGCAGAAGAACCTAAATCATATTGAATGCACTCTCAGACCACAGTACAGTAATAACAGAAGCCAAGACTAAGAAAATCACTTAAAACCATGTAATTCTGTGAAATAAACAAGATGCTCCTGAATGCTTTTTAGGTAAATAATAAAATTAAAGAAGAAACCAAGAAGCTCTTTGAAATTAATGAAAACAAAGATACAACATACTAGAATCTCTGGGACACAGCTAAGGCAGTATTAAGAGAGAAATTCATGGCTCTAAATGCCAATATCAAAAAGTTAGAAAGGTCTTAAATTAACAACCTAGCATCACAACTGAAAGAGTTAGAGAAGCAAGAACAAAAAAACCCCAAAGTTAACAGAAGACAAGAAATAACCAAAATCAGCGCTGAACTAAAAGAAATCAAGACAAAAAAAAAATTCAAAAGATAAACGAACATTTTGCTAATTGAGTTTCTTCAATAATTTGTTTGTTGAAAACATTAATAAGATATATAAGTCATTAACTAAATTAATGAAGAAGAAAAGAGAGAATATCCAAATAATCACAATTAGAAATGTCAAAGGGAACGTTACCACTTACCCTAAAGAAATAAGTATAATAATCAGAAACTAATATGAGCATCCCTATGCATACAAACCAGAAAACTTAATAGAGATGAATAAATTCCTGCACACTTACACTCTCTCAAGACTGAACCAGGACTATTTAAATTACTTGAACAGAATGAGCTCTAAAATTGAATCAGCAATTAATAGCCTACTAACAATTAAATCCCAGGACATGATGAATTCACAGCTGAATTCTACTAGATATACAAAGTAGAGGTAATACAATTGCCACAGAAACTCTTCAAAAAATTTGAGGAAAAGGTACTCCTCCTCAACTCATTCTATGAAGCCAGCATCATACTGATGCCAAAACCTGTCAGGGCCACACACTCACACAAAAAAAGAAAACTTAAGGCCAACATTCCTGGTGAACATCGATGCAAAAGTCCTCAACAAAAATACTTGCAAACTGAATACAGCAGCACATCAAAAATCTAATCTACCGAAGTCAAATAGGTTTCATCCTCAGGACGCAAGGTTAGCTCAACATACACAAATCAGTAAATGTGATTAATCACATAAACAGAACTAAAGACCAAAACCACATGATTTTCTCCATAGATGCAGAAAAGGCTTTCAATAAAATTCAACACCACTTTATGTTAAAAACTCTCAATTAAATAGATATTGAAGGAGCATACCTTAAAGTAACAAGAGCCATCTGTAACAAACCCACAACAAACAATTAAACTAAATGGACAAAAGATGGCAGCATTCCCCTTGAAAACAGGCGCAAAACAAGGACGTTGTCACCACTCCTATTCAACGTATTATTGGAAATATTAGCCAGAGCAATCAGTCAAGAGAAAGAAATAAAGGGCATTCAAATAGAAAGTGCAGAAGTCAAATTATCTCTATTTGTAGAAGACATGATTCTATATCTAGAAAACCTCCTAGTCTTGGCCTAAAAGCTCCTGCAGTTGATAAACAACTTCAGTAAAGTTTCAGAATGCAAAATCAATATATATAAATCACTAGCATTTCTATACACCAAAACCAGCCAAGCCAAGAGCCAAATCAGAATGGCAATCCCATTAACAATTGACACTAAAAAAATAAAATACCTAGAAATATAGATATCCAGGAAAGTAAAAAATCCCTACAATGAGAATTACAAAACACTGCTTGAGAAAATTAGAGAAGACACAAACAAATGAAAAAACAATTCATGCTCATGTCTAGGAAGAATCAATTTCATTAAAATGCCTGTACTACCTGTATTAGTCCCTTTTCAAACTGCTGATAAAGACATACTGGATACTGAGTAATTTACAAAGCAAAAGAGATTTAATGAACTTACTGTTCCATGTGGCTGGTGAGGCATAACAATCATGGTGGAAGGCAAAAGGTACTTCTTACATGGCTGCAGCAAGAGAGAAAATGAGAATCAAGTGACAGGAGTTCCTTCTTACCTAACCATCAGATTTTGTGAGACTTATTCACTACCATGAGAATAGTATGAGGAAAACTGCCCCCTGATTCAATTATCTCCCATCTATTCCCAACAACACATGGGAATTCTGGGAGCTACAATTAAAGATGAGATTTGGGTGGGCAACATATCATTCCATCCCTGACCTCTCCCAAATCTCAGATCCTTAAATTTCAAAACCAATCATGCTTTCACATCAGTCCCCCAGAGTTTTAACTCATTTCAGGATTAACTCAAAAGGCCATAGCCCAAAGTGTTATCTGAGACAACAAGCCTATAAAATTAAAGCTAATTAATTACTTCCTAGATACAATTTGGGTGCAGGCACTGGGTTGATATAGCCATTTAAAATGGAAGAAATTGGCCAAAACAAAGGAACTAAAAGCCCCATGCAAGTCTGAAATCCATCAGGCCAGTCAAATCTTAAAGCTCCAAAATGATCTCCTTTAACTTCAGGTCTCACATCCAGGTCATGCTGATTCAAGAGGTGGGTTCCCAGGGTGTTGGGCAGCTCAACCCCTGGCTTTGCAGGGAACAGCCTTTCTACCAGCTGCCTTCACAGGCTGGCATTGAGTGTCTGTGTCTTTTCCCGGAGAATGATGCAAGCCATCAGTGGATCTACCATTCTGGGGTCTGAAGGACAGTGGCCCTCTTCTCACAGCTCCACTAAGAAGAGCTTCAGTGGGGACTCTGTGTAGGGGTGCCCACCCCACATTTCCCTACTGCACTACCCAAGAAGAGGTTTTCCATTATCACCCTGTCCCTGCAGCAAACTTCTGCCTGAACATCCAAGTGTTTCTATACATCCTGTGAAATCTAGCTGAAGTTTTCTAAATCTCCATTCTTGACTTTTGTGTACCCACAGGCTCTACACCACATGGAAGCTGCCACAGCTTGAGGCTTGTATCCTTTGAAACCAACTGCCTGAGCTGTACCTTGGTCTCTTGTAGTCACATCTGCTGCAGCTGGGACACAGGGCACCAAGTCCCTAGACTGCACAGAGCAGAGGGACCCTGGGCCCATACCACAAAAACATTTTTTCCTCCTAGGCCTCTGGGCCTGTGATAGGAGGAAAGCCACAAAGGTCTCTGACATGCCCTGAAGACATCTTCCCCATTGACTTTGTGATTAATATTCAGTTCCCCATTACTTATGCAAATTTCTGCAGCCAACTTGAATTTTTCCTCAGAAAGTGGGATTTTCATTTCATTCAGTTTGTCAGGTTGCAAATTTTCCAAACTTTTTGCTGTTTCCCTTTTAAAATTGAATGTTTTAACAGCACCCAAGTTATATGTTGAATGCTTTGTTGCTTAGAAATTTATTCCACCAGAAACCCTAAATTATCTCTCTCAAGTTCAAAGTTTCACAAATCTGTAGGGCAGGGTTAAAATGTCCCCAGTCTCTTTGCTAAAACATAACAAGAGTCCCTTCTACTACAGTTTTCAACAAGCACCTCATCTGCATCTGAGACCATCCCAGCCTGGATTTAATTGTTCATATCATTCTAAGCATTTTGGGCAAAGCCATTTAAAAAGTCTCTAAGGAGTTCTTCCACATTTTCCTGTCTTCTTCAGAGCTCTCCAAACTGTTCCATCCTCTGCCAGTTACCCAGATCAAATTCACTTCCACATTTTTGAGTATCCTTTCAGCAACACCATAGTTTAGGTAACAATTTACTGTATTAGTTTTCATGCTGCTGATAATAAAAACGTAGTCTAGACTGGTTAATTTACAAAGAAAAAGACGTTTAATGGACTTATAGTTCCACGTGGCTGGACAGGTCTCAATCATGGCAGAATTTAAAAGGTACTTCTGACATGTTGGCAGCAAGAAAGAGAATAAGAATCAAGTGAAAGGGATTTCCCCTTATAAAACCATCATATCTTGTGAGACTTATTCACTACCATGAGAATATTACTGGGTAAACTGCCCCTATGATTCAATTATCTCTCACTGGGTCCTTCACACATCATGTGGGAATTATGGGAGCTACAATTCAAAATGAGATTTGGATGGGGACACAGCTAAACCATATCACCACCCAAAGCAATTTACAGATTCAATGCTATTTCTATCAAACTACCAATGACATTCTTTACAGAACTAGGGAAAAAAATCTATTTTAGAATTCATACAAAATGAAAGAAAAGACTGGATAGCCAAAGCAATACTAACCAAAATTAATGAAGCTGGAGGCATCATGTTACCCAGCTTTAAACTATACTACATGGATACAGTAACCAAAGCAGCATGGCACTAGTACAAAAACAGGGACATGAACCAATGGAAGGCAATAGAGATCCCCAAAATAAAGTCACACATCTACCACAACCTGATCTTCAACAAGGCTGACAAAAAATAGTCAATGGGGAAAAGTATCCCTATTCATTAAATGGTGCTGAGATAACTGGCCAGCCATATGGAGAAGGCTAAAGCTGTACCTCTTTTTTACACCATATATAAAAATCAATCAAGAAGAATTAAAGACTTAAATTTAAAACCCAAAAACCCTGAAAGACAAACTAGGCAATAACCATCCTAAACAAAGAAACCGGCAAAGATTTTATGACAAAGACACCAAAAACAATCACAACAGAGGCAAATGAGACAAATGTGATTTAATTAAATTAAGCACTCTTGCACAGCAAAATAAACTATCATCAGGGTAAACTGAAAACCTAAAGAATGTCAGAAAATATTTGCAAACAATACATCTGACAAAGGTCTAAAAATCAGCATCTATAAAGACCTAAACAACTTTATAAGGGAAAAACAAACAAAAAGTGGACAAAAAACATGGACACTTTCTCAAAGAAAACATATCCGTGGCCAACAAGCTTTATGAAAATAAGCTTAATATCACTGATCATTAGAGAAATGCAAATCAAAACCACGATGAGGTACCATCTCACATCAGTCAGAATGTCTATTACTAAAAAGTCAAAAAATAACAGATGCTGGTGAGGTTGTAGAGAAAAAGTAACACTTATATACTGTTGATGGGAGTATAAACTAGTTCTACCATTGTGGAAAGCAGTATGGTGATTCCTCAAAGAACTAAAAGAAAAACTAAAATTTACCCCAGCAATCGCATTACTGGATATAGACCCAGAAGAATATAAATTATTTTACTATAAAGATATAGGCATGCCAACATTTGTTGCAGCATTATTTATAATAGCAAAGACATGGAATCAATCTAAATGCTCATCAATAACAGATTGGATGAAGAAAATATGGTACACATATAGCATGGAAGACTATGCAGCTATAAAAATATACAAGATTGGCCAGGCGAGGTGACTCAATCTATAATCCCAGCACTTTGGGAGGCAGATGCAGGCAGTTTGCCTCCGAGCTCAGGAGTTGGATATCAGCCTGAGTAACATGGTGAAACCCTGTCTCTACTAAAATACAAAAAATCAGTCAGATGTGGTGGCATGCACCTGTAATTCCAGCTTCTGGGGAAGCTTAGCCAGGAGAATCACTGGAACTCGGGAGGCGGAGGTTGCAGTAAGCCAAGATAGTGCCGTTGCACTCCAGCCTGGGCAACAGAGTGAGACTCCATCTCAAAAAAAAACCCTTTTATGGGAAAATGGATGGAGCTGGAGGGTATTATCCTCAGCAAACTAATGCAGGAATAGAAAACCAACTACCTCATGTTCTCACTTATAAATGGGAGCTGCATAATGAGAACTTATGAACACAAAGCAGGGAACAACAGACACGAGAGTCTACTTGAGGGTAGAGAGAGGGAGTAGGGAGAGGAGCAGAAAAGATAACTATTGGGCACTGGATGATGAAATAATTTATTTGGGTGATAAAATAATCTGTACAACAAACTTTCATGGTATGAATTTACCTATGAAATGAACCTTTACATGTACCATCAAACCTAAAATAAAAGTTAGAAAAAATAGAGACAAATATTCAAATAAATACAATCAGGTTTGATAAAAGGAATGTATTGCCAGTCTTGTGCCTATATATATATTTATAATATATAATATATAAAAATATATATAATATATTATATATTATATAAAAATATATATATTATATTGTATATATTATATATAAATATATATTATATATTATATATTACATATAAAATATATTGTATATAATATATTATATATATATTTATACATTATATATATTATTTGCATATAATACATATTTATATATAAATATATATTACATATATAATTATATGTATTATATATATAACTATACATATTGGCACAAGACTGGCAATACACACACACACACACACACACACATATATATATATATATATATATATATATTTTTTTTTTTTTTTTTTTTTTGGGGACTGAGTCTTGCTCTGTCACCCAGGCTGAAGTGCAGTGGTGTGACCTCCACTCACTGCAACTTCCGCCTTTTGAGCTCAAGCAATTCTCCTGTGTCTGCCTCCTGAGTTGCTGGAATTACAGGTATTAGCCACCACACCTGCTAACTTTTTTTGTACTTTTAGTAGAAACAGGGATTCACCATATTGGCCAGGCTGGTCTCGAACTCTTGACTTTTTGATCTGCTCTCCTCAGCCTCTCAAAGTGCTGGGATTACTGGTGTGAGCCACCCTGCCTGGCCAAGACTGGGTAATTGATAAAGGAAAGAGGTTTAATTGACTCACAGTTCTGGATGGCTGGGGAGACCCCAGGAAACTTACTCTGGTAGAAGGCAAAGGAGAAGCAGGCATCTTCTTTACAAGATGGCAGGATGAAGTGAGTGCAAGCAGGAGAAATGCCAGATGCATATAAGACAATCAGAAATTGTGAGAACTCACTATGCGAGAACAGCATGAGGGAAACTGCCTCCATGATCCAATTACCACCAACTCACCCCACCCTTGATATGTGGGGATTATAGAAATTACAGTTCTGAGGTGAGATTTGAGTGGTTACACAGAGCCAAATCATATTAGGAGACATTCCTACTGACTCCACATAAACTCAAAAAAAAAAAAAAAAACCCTCAGGGAATAATATGAACACATCTATGCACACAAGCAAGAAATCATTAAATTACTGGAAATACACAAACTCTCAAGATTGAACTAGGAAGAGATTGAATCCCTAAAGAGATCAATAATGAGTTCCAAAATTGAATCAGTAATAAAAAGTCTACTAACAGAAAAAGCCCAGGACCAGATGGATTCACAGCCAAATTCTACCGATGCTTAAGTAAAAGCTGGTATCAATAATACTGAAACTATTCCAAAAATTGAAGAGGAGGGACTCCTTCTTATATTACTCTATGAGGCTGGCATCATCTTGATACCAAAATCTGGCAGAAATACAATAAAAAAATAAAACTTCAGGCCAATAACCTTGGTGAACAGAGAAGCAAAGGTACTCAAAAAAATACTAGCTGAATCCAACAGCACATCAAAAAAAACTAATCCACCACCCTCTAATAGCCTTTATCACTGGGAAGAATAAGATTTAAAGTTTAGAAAAATTCACTAATTTTCCCAAAGCCACACAAATAGCTAGGATTTGAAGCTAGGATTTTGAATTTTAAAATCATGGATTTTTTCATTAACCACTAGTAAATGAATTAGATTTATTAACTTCTGAAGCATCCTAAATGGTGATCAAACAGGCAAATGTCTTCTTCAGAAGCCTACGGGTCAAAACAATTCTATTTGAAAATGTAAAGTTGGTACTCTACACTCTGCTTCTTATACATACATATATTTTTTAAACTATTATTGTGAAAAACTTCTAGGTCTTCTTAATTATTTATTCTTTAGTTATGGCCTTGTGATCCTATTTAAATGCACATCAAACACTGCTCTGTCTTTTCTTGATTTCTTAAATTTCAGAAAAGAACACAAAATAGTACTTAGTCACTCACACAAGCAATGCTCCATTCATCAATGTATTGGGTGCAGCTAATAATGCTAATAGGATTGACTGTAAAATAACTAAAGTTGATATTTCTCTCTTCACATACAAAAAGTGAGCTTAGTAATAACCTTGTATACCTCATTTAGTAGACTGGCCAGAGAACAGGAAAAGGTTTATTCAAGAAATTTTACATGGTAACGGTGGAGGTGCCTAAACTAATGATCTTCTGTTCAGTTCTTGTATTTTATAGGCTATACTAGTCTTTCTTTTGTCATTCCAAATTATCTCATTACTTCACATGCATTAAGACATTATCTGACATGCATGGCTCATGTCTTTTATCTCAAGCTATTGAAAATGGAATAGAAGTCCACAAAACCTATGTTTTATTTTAGAAGCATAGCATTTTTGCTTTGCTCTGAATCTAGATGGACATATGATCAGATGAATATATCAACCTTAGAGGACCTTTTTCAATGAAGAATGACATCACACGGAATTCTGCTAAGTTAAACAGTCCATTGCTTCCCTTAGAAAACTTGCCACATGGCTCTTACGATCCACACTTTTCACTTAACATTGGGTCAATTCTTATGTGCCCGTTTAAGTATGTTTTGAAGAAACTGCAAAGTTGTATCATATTTATTTATGCCACTGTGGAATCTATAACTTTATTTTTCTGGTAGAAAGTACAGTCTATTTTTACTAAGAAAAGAAGACATTTAGGCTTTCTCTCTCTGTTCTTTTGTTCTTTACTCATCTTGGACACTTTAGAATGTGTCCAAATTTCGAAGATCACCACTCAGAATGTGCTAATTTTACCATTTTCTAAGTGCACCAAACTGAAGAAAAAGAGGCTAGGTGGACTCATGACAAGCTCAAAGAAAAGAGCATATCAAAGGAATTTGATAGCACAGAGTTAAGCTTTCAGAAAAAAAAAAAAACTGCGGGAAAGAAATTGTAACTGTTGTTAAGAAAAAGGCAAGTTTCAGAGTTCAGGATTTAGAATTGGAAACATTTGAATTCAAGTGTCCATATCTTTACTTTTTTAAAAACATTTTCTAAATTCAGCTCTGAAACAAAATGATGTAATAATGTAATAACACATTATGACATTCTTGTAATAGTGCAATGAGGTAATGCATGTAAAGACACACAGACCATGCTAACCATTCGATAATCTACCTGTCTTTAAAGAACAACGTACCTTCTCATAACTAATCACTAAATTATCATGAAATTCTTATAAGGATACAATTGCTTTTTCAGATAAAACAATTAAAAAATTCAGTGAGGAAACTTGCCTTAGTAACAGCTTAAGCTTATGACAATGAAGGAGTTAGGTTCTGTTTCTTCAGCTCTCAAATAACACTGGAATTTTTTATTTCCTACAGTTGATTTGACAATGTCTGTAAACACTCTTAATACAATGAATTGGTGTTTCTTAATTATAAGGATGGACAGGTTGTTCACCTTTGAGGATATATATCTTCTTTAAAAAAGTAAAAGTGGATACCTATCTTCAGGCTTTGTATACTGGAGTGGAGATTAGACAACAGACACATGGAAAATATTCTGTGTGGTACCATAGTAATGTGCAAGACAAGTGAGATTAACTGCACAACTGTGGAAGAGGGGAAATCAATCACGCAGCAGAAATTGCTGTTTGGGGTCCTGGACTTGTCACAGATACAGTGTTTAGACTTATGGTGAACTGCTAAAGGAGAGATGATACAATTCATTCAGATGGATAACAAAGCAGGGCTGATTTGGGAGAAGACAATATCGATTTTTTTCTGTGCATTTTGAGACTGTAGCTCATTCTTGGAAAGACCTGCTTCAGTCAATAGGCATTTGGCTTTGCTTCACCGAGAATGAGGATTTGATATAATGATTTGAACCTCTATCAAAAAGGTGAGAGTAGAACCATAAAAATGTAAGAACAATGTAGAGAAAGGAAAGGTAGAGCCCTAAGAGAAAGCACAATGCCAGACACACAGCAAATGATCAATATATGTTAATGAAATAAGTGAGAGACAGGACTACCTAATGTTACTACTACGATATCAACTATTAATCTTGCTTCCCCTACTGGTACTGCTACTGTTTTTACTATTACCATGTTTCTATTACCTGTTTTTCTTTTTCACTTGAAAATGGAGCATCATTTTTCCTCTCTGAGCCTATATTCTTGTGGAAGAAAAGTACCAAATTCAAGGCAGACCTAAGTGGCTTAAGATAAATTTCCAGACATGCCATTGGGTTGTTTTCCCCTCCCAAATATTAAGTAGGAAAAAAAATCAGATCAAATGATCTTTAGTCACTGGAGACTAACAATATTCACAAAAAGGATTTGACATTGATATACAACAAAGATGATTGTAGCAGCATCTAGAATAACTTGAGTAGAAATGGGAGCACATAGGGGAGCCGCTATTGATCATCAAGGGGAACTGAAGTAAACTAATAAGGCAAAGACAATGTGAATTAGGGTGTCAATCCATGGGCTGTGGGGCTGCCTTTCTGTGTTTGAATGTTGCTGTTTGAATGGTATGGGTTTGAGTGCTGGTGTTGCTGATTACAAGATCTCTAACCTTTGACAAGTCATCTGACCTCTCTTTGTGTGCCTCAGTTTCCTCAATTTTAAAATGTAAATAATGACTCATTAAAGTATATAAAAAATTAAATGAGTTAATATACTTGGAAATGTGTTAGCTGATGTTCTTTATACATTGCCTCATTTATCCTCAGAAGAATCCTATGAGATTCCCATTTTGCCCATCAAGACCTAGGCTTAGAGATGTATTGCAATTTGTTCAAACTTATTCTTTAATAACCAAGAGGTAAGGGCCAGGATTTGAAACTAGAGGCATATTTAAAGCACAAATACAGAAAAAATAATACCAACAAATTCTGAGTGTTGATCTCCCAATAGACCACCAGGAAACCTTGTGGATGAAACAAAACTAAGTTTATTAGACTTGTGCAAAAGGTAAAACTCCACTTTGCAGAGCCTTACTTTAAAGGTAATATATTTATAGGGCTTTAGAGCCTAGGCTGTATAATTTTTAAGGTGAATCTTGACAAACAGGGAATTGATTGGATAGAGTTTATGACCTAACACCCTTTGGGTTGGTGATGGCAGTGAGGGAGAGTCATGAAATTATCAACAAGCAAGTTGTTAGCCATGAAAAGTGAGCCATTAGTTGGTCCATAATCTTGTCTTCTAGGAGCAAGTATTTCTTGGACCAAAGAGTTGGGATATTTTGCTTAATTTTAGCACATTCCTTCACACAGAGAAAAGGAATTATGTTGACTTCAGTTCTCTGAAAGAAGCAGCAAAAATAACGGGAGGAGACCAGCTAAAAGAGTGCCACTAAAGGTCATCTGAAGAGATCTATGTTGATTTATAAATGTCCTGCAAGAACATGGACAAGACGGGACATAAAAATAAAGGTCTTGTGGCACCATTTCTTTTTTATTATAATACTTTATCTAGAGGCACTGGATATAAAAATTACTTGATTTTTGCTTTAATGTAATAGTCCAACTCAAATTGAAACATGTAAAAATGAATGACTTACAAAAACCTTCAACAGCAGAATTTTGAAACCCAATTTAATACTAAGTTCTAAACTACTAGTACAGTATATAAATGTCCATGTTTTAAGCAATCTTTCTTAATCCTATTATTTGATTCATCATTGCTGCCACTTCTTACTCTATTTCACATACAGTAAACTTATTGTCAGGAGTAACATTGCTAAAGATATTTAACTTTAAGTTGGAAATGCTTAGAAAACACCAATTAAAATTATTTCCTTTTGGAGAAACTTGAATAAACCCATTTGGAGACTGAATTAAAAATGTGCACTAATTACTCATGTCACTGAAGCACAACAACTTATCTCCATGAATGCACAAATGGAGTAGGCCTGCATTGACATGGGCAACAGATAGGGGTGAAGGAATGAGATATAAGAGGGGGTATATGCTGGGTTCAACTTTCTTACTAAAAGTTCTCCAGAGAAATTTGAAATTGATAGAACAGCTTTGATATGTATAAAACAATTAATGGTTTTTATTTATTTAGTGAGCTAGTGTTCATGCATGTGTGTGTTTTGTGTGTGTGTGTGTGTGTATGCATTATGTTCAAAATATTGTATGTTGAACACTTGGCTGAGAGGGAAGCAGAGATAAAGATCTCTAACAATTTTTTTCCCTCTAGGAGCTTACCATCTAGTGGGATATTTTAAATATGTGCACAAATAACATTTAGAGAAGGTAGTATATGAAAAGCCCTGAATGAATTGCTCAGTTAGCAGTTTATTAGGAGTCCAAAAATCTAATCATAGGAAATTTCAGAAGCTTAGAAAATATTGGGTAGAATTTCTATTGATGATATTTCTATTTCTATTTCTACTGATGATACTTTTTAATGCTGTACCCAGTACTTAAAATTTAATGTTGTCTATCCAGCAACCTACATATAACAAATCTTATTAAATCTACTACTATAAATCCTAGGAATATAATCATGAAATAAACAGTAGTTCATGAACTTTACTATCTGATGGAAAAAATCAGAAATTAATCAATGAGCCACACTAAATAAATATGAAATTGTTACTGTAGAAGCTTCAAAGAAGAAGAGATACACACAGTGCCAGGAGGCATTGTTCACTAATTTCATTTGGGAAGTCAAGGAAGGATATCACAAAGCAAGCGTTGAATGAAGCTAGGATGTGAAAAAAATAATAATAGAAATTAAGTCAGCTGGGGGAAGGTCGGAGAATGAAAGATGATTCAGGAAGAGGAAGGGAGTACGTTGAGTTTCACAGGCATAGGAAATCCACAGTGCTCTAATCACAGTAAGCACTATCCCCTTGCACCCTCTACCCCCTACACACACACACACACACACACACAAACACACACACACATACAAATGCTAAGACAATGAAGGAGGAGATGGTTGTGGCTGGAACTCTTGGGTTTAATTTTTAACTTGAGCATTTTAAGTAGGGAATTATGTGATTGGATTTACATTTGATTGGAGAGTGTTGCAAAGGAAGGGTACCTGTTGGAAAACTACAGTATTTGCTCAGACAAGGGTAATTTGGACTGTAAGTGCTGGCAGTCAGAATGAAGGAACGTCAACTTCTTTAAGAGATGTTTAGGAAGAACTGGGAGAGATTTGTTAAGCTGGGGCAAGTGGAAAAAAGAAAACAAAACATACATGATGACTCCTAACTTTCTGATTTGGCTAGCAAGATCATAGTTCAAACAGTAACTGCAGTAGGGGATTGGGTTTAGAGGAAGCTCATGAATTAGGTTCGAAAATACTGATTTTCAGGTACATTTGAAACATTAACTGGATATTTAATGTAGACACAAATGCCTTGATTGTCAAGTTTGAAGATGGCAACAAAGCTTTAAAAGAGCATGGAATAAAAACTTTTACAATTAGAAATAAATACTGATATCAAGTACAGCGACGTTAGTTTTAATAGAAAGACATGTATTCAAACTTATCCGTCTTAAAAGGAAGTTAATAAACACAAATTAGTGACTATATCAAGTATAAAATATTGTGAAATTTAAATGGGAAATACAGAAATAATTGCTTCAATAATGTAAAACCTATACAACTAGTTGTTTAAATTGGTTGTTTAATTTTAGTTTTTAAACTCTATTTGTGTTATTTTGTATGTGCCTACATTTTACTCCAAATTAAGTTATATTCCCATGACACAGACATCTCTATTTTGAATATAAAAGTTTGTTAAATACACAGGATGTTGAAAAATGTTTAAAAGCTATATATGTAGTAGCTTGTATATTTACTTTTCATTAGTCTCTAAACATCATACAGACATGCCTTTCAAAAATTATTTGGAAGAGTGACAAGTCACTTTTACACTTGCATATTGTATTTCATACTTGCTTTCTCAGCAGTATTCAGCTAATAAAGCTTTGTGATTCTGTTTGAAGGCTTGCTCCAGAATACCGATAGCATTCACTCTTATTCCTAGAGTAAAATATGATACACAAACGGCCTAACTACAAAAGACTAATCCACCCTGCTTTCTACATATTTATAGATGAGGTGTTCTATTCAACTAATATTATGAGTAGATACAATACTTTTTCCTTTTCTAATTCGTAACTTTTGCACATAGTCTGATGAAATATATCCTCTACTTAAAAGCTACTGCACCTCAGGTGAATGCACAGTTGGTCCCACATGCAGATAGAGTGGATATTTACCTACCTGATATTAGAGAAAATATTTGGAGACAGCATATATATTCCAGAATGTATGCCCTAAACATTCCTAACTTATTACTGTATGTGTTTAAAATTCTACTGTATGGTCTTTAATTATTTGAGCAAAAACTTTTAACAGTAGTATCCTCTTGTTAAAGACTAGACTTTTCTTTGTAATTTATTTAGAGTAATTGAGCTATTATTAGTCACAAACAATATAATCTAAAGCACAACCCTAGAATTTAGAGGTACAGGCCCTAGGCAGAACAACACTGTGGGAGTTCAGAAAAGCCCTGGAGCACAGGAGAGAACTGGAAGAGTACTGATACGGTTTGGCTCTGTGTTCCAACACAAATCTCACTACGAATTATAATCTCCATGGTTGGGGGACAGGCCAGGTGGAAAGTGATTGAGTCTTAGGGGTGAACGTGCCCCTTACTGTTCTCCTGATAGAGTTCTCATGAGATCTGGTTATTTGATAAGTGGTGCGCCCCTCTCCCATCCCCCATCCTTTTTCTCTCCTGACACCATGGGAAGATATGCCTTGCTCCCTCTTTGCTTTCCACCATGATTTTAAGTTTCCTGAGGCTTCCCCAACCATGAGGAACTGTGAGTCAATTAAATCTCTTTTCTTCATAAATTACCCAGTCTCAGATATGTCTTTATTGCTGTGTGAAAATGGACTAATACAAGGGCCATCTTCAGAAAGGGAAAAGACCCTGATGAGAAATTTAAGAGGGCTTTAAAGGGCAAAACTGCTGACATAAATTTTGCAAAGAAGGATTGCATAAGCCCCGTGTAATCTGCTAACAAACATGGTGGGAGCTGTATATTGCATCAGACTTTATGCTTTACATTTTCTTAAAAAAAGCAATAAGACAGTTTAATTTTTTTCCAGTTTAAAAATGTATAAGTCCATCTGATCCCAAAAAGACTTGAAGTGTGCAGTTGTATATCAGCTGTACATTCACGTACTTTCTGAATATGAGAGGACCATGCAATCTTTTTATTCAGCCCTCTCTTATATATGTGTGTGGATATATATATATATATATATATATATGCACATCTCCTTTCACCTTTCCAATATATATGGAGAAAGAGAGAGAGAGAGAGAAAGAGAGAGAGAAAAAGAGTATGTGTTTGTGATATTTTATTAGTTTTCTTGGAGATATACAAATCTTCAACTTAAAAAAATTGTCTTATTGTTCATGATAAACAAATTCAAGGTATCTGAGCCTTTGTTTATGATTTTGATGCCTGTATTTGTCTCAGTGTGTTAATCATAAGTGATTATCTAAGTGCCAATATTTACTTTTTAAAGTTGGGGAGACTATTTCTGTTTGGCCTTAGGTTAATACAGACAAGTTTCAAAATGACAGAAATTCTCCTGCACCCACTGTTGAACTCAAATTACGTTGTCAGTTATGAAGGCCAAAATTATATGTACAATTGCAAGCAATTTTAATAGAAAAGATTATGATTTCTGAAATTATTTAATAAATGGAGGCTCTTATTTTACTTCACAATAATGATAGGCAGTGCTTTGTTTCCAGTACTATCCAGAAAAGGATTGAGGTACAATTAACATGTAAATGTGCACCAAGCGAAGATGAAACGTGGTCAAGACAATTTGTATAAATAACAGTTTTACAGTAGTTGAACTAGATAATAGTAGTGGATTGTTTAAATTATAACCCAATACACCATAGTCAGAAGCATTGGAATGGTATTGGTTAAGAAAACACAATATTGAGCTTGGCTTCTGTACTTGAGAGTTTTGGTAAGTGACTTTACCCTTTCCTATGTCAGTTTCCTCGATGACAAATGTGGGGAATATATACATGCTAAATGAGTTAAAATGTGGTTAAACAGTGTCTGGAAGATTATAAGCACTGAATAATGGCTAGACATTATTATTACCAGTAGTAAAAACAAGCACATTCAAAATACTATGCACCAAAAGAGTTTCCAAAAAATACCTATGTTGTGGTTATTAATTAATCTTAGGGTGACTGATGTTTAAAAATTACTTCCTTGAAATCTACTGCAGCTCCAAATTTACGTTTCTCATTCAGTAGTTTGCTGTATAACTCCAGGTCAAAACTTACGATGATGAGCACTTTACTACCTCAGGAGAACACCAGTGAAATGTGCAGGCAGCTTTGTTTCATTTACTGAGCCAAAAATTGTGTTTCTACACTTTATATCCACCCAAGGCAGTCAGAAGTGAAACTAGTTTTTTTCTTTTAAAATTTTTAATTTTTTTTTTAATAGAGACAGAGTTTCTTTCACTATGTTGTCCAGGCTGGTCTCAAACTCCTGGGCTCAAATGATCCACCTGCCTTGGCCTCCCAAAGTGCTGGGATTATAGGCATGAGCCACCACACCCAGCCAGAAATGGAAATTTACAATAATGGTGGCAAATAGAGCACTAACTGACTTGAAGACAGTGTGACAGTTTGTATTCAAAATATTTATTCTAGATGTTAATTAGAAAGTATCATTTTGGAATATATATATATTATATATGTAAAATAAAGCCATTGAATTAGAAGAATAAAACCATCACTTATAAAAGCCAAGTGGCATTTAGAGTCACTCATATTGTGTGAAGAGGAAAGGAACTTGTTCTTTCTCTTAATAAAATAAGAGCAGCTAACGCTGATGAATGCTTTCTTTTTCAATTCAATTTGGTATAGGTCATAACTTGTTTTTATAAACATAAAAGAATGTAAATAACTTATCTTTTAACCTATACTAAATATTATACTGTTTAGGAGATTTGTTCAAAATAAATGTGTGATGTTTACTAATTAATGTCAACGAGAGATTTCTTTTATCTTAAAAGACTTCTGAATTATTCTTGAAAACACCATATTATCCTCCAAAACATGAAACTAAAAAGGTTTACAGAGAAAATTAATTTATGTGGTATCAGTAACATGTTTCGAGTATCTCAGAGGAAATTTTTAATTTATAATAGCATTTTATGTTATTAGTGTCACTACTGGTGGTTTAATTTTTTAAATTTAAGTGTTTTTTTATATTTAAAATACAATGAAATTAGATGAATTTAAAACACACTTAATGCATTTATTTTAGGAAAAAATGAATTCTTAGGACAATAACTATATATCTACATATTATTTGCATATTTATATCAATTTTCTATTTTATTCTCTTTTATTTTAAAAGTATTTTTCTTAAAAAAATTAGGTGGGTGTGGTGGCATGTGCTTGTAATCCCAGCTACTTGGGAGACTGAGGCAGAAGAATTGCTTGAACCAGGGAGTCGGAGGTTGCATTGAGACAAGATCACACCATTGCACTTTAGCCTGGCAACAGAGCAAGACTCCATCTCAAAAAAAAAGTATTTTTCATGTTTACTAGAAGCTATTAATTACCTTTTCATTGTTGTTCTTATATTTTAATGGGACAAATTTCAATATTGTCCCTAAAATATAAATTTATATTGTTCATTGTATTTGTAAAATTTTATGTTAATCAAGTAAGTAAAAAAAATACTTATTATTGGTATTCAATTTAATGAGCCATTTATCTAAGCACAAATAAAAATTGTGTGCCTTTCAGCAGGGGCAATTTCATAGTATCAGTTCTCTCCCCCATCCACTTGTATAATTTCTGTCATCCCAAGATAGAATAACTTGAAAGAATGACCTCCATTAGCTGAAATGTCAACCACTCTGAAAGTTGTATGTTTTCCACCTTCTACAGCTATGACTCTTGATTCTTTGCAGCTGTTATAGGCCTCTAGACTATTTGTAAATTCATGTTTTAATGTTTATAAATGAGATAGCAAGTCAAAATATTCTATGACAGCATAATCTTTGGACCTATAGTAAGATGGACCATTGATCTTAAAATTATTCTCATTCCTGTTTGTGCTTTCCTGAAAAAGTTATCTGAACTACACTGTCAAGTACTGTATTATACAATAAGGTTTGTTTCTCCTTATTGTAAATGGACCTAAAAAAGAACCCCAGGGATTATAAATCAAATTTTTTAAGTGATAATTTCAAAATCTTTATTGTTTTTTACTTTTTAAAAAATACAGCATATAATTTGGATTATATTTCAAGGTATGGCATAATAACAGATCTTACTATTTGCTCTGACTAAGCATATATAACTTAGTGATAGAGTCACTAAAAAAAAGATGATTGCGAAAGCTAGCCAAAATTACAAAATATATCACATTTCTTGAGTAATTGAGGATTTTGGGAGTTTATTATGATCATTAAACTTGGAAAGCCAAGACTAAACCAAGTTTTAGAACTCTTCACATGGAACTTTCTCAAATACATTAAATATGACTTTGCTTGATACTTTTTTCTCAGTCATAATATACTAACCCCTTTGGAAGAATGAATGTTGCCATCTTTGCCTTCTAAAAATTATGTTTGAGACCCAAATAAGCAATATTGTATTGAAAAAGTTGGCACATATTACTCTCAGCAGGGTATACGGTATATATATATATCATATTGACATACATTATCCTATCATATGATACATGTCAATATATTAGTCATATATATCATATATGTCTTAGTCATACTACATATATATACTATATACATGTATATAATGTATATAATATCCTATTATATGTATATATAATGTGTATATACATAATATCCAACTATTTGTATATACAATGCATATAAAATGTATATATAATGTATATATAATATCTTATTATATGTGTATATATAATGTATATAATATCCCATATAATGTATATAATATCCTACTATATGATATATATGTCAATATGATATATAAGTCATATATATCATACATGTGTTATTAGTCATACTACATATATATACAATCTGAAAATACACACCCTCCTCTATTGGTTCAATGTAATCCTAACACCTAATGAATTTGCCACAATCTTAGCAAATTGATACTTTGGATTTTTAGAAATTTTGTGGTTTCTAATACTCAGAATAAATGGATAATGGTGGTGGTATTCCAACATGGTGGTAATATTCCAACATTTTAGGAATCTTGATCTTCCCTGCATAATACGTTTGCCTCTGTGAAGAAAATTTTACACTGTGGAGAGTCTAGATAGTTCTCAGATTTCTATAAATAGTTGTACTTACTGGATTGCGCGTAAACACAAGGGCATTCTCTTTACACAATGTCCTCCATATATTGTAGTCCTAGGATTCTGGTTCTTTCTATCAAAGTAAAAAGTTATTTTTAACACAAGAAACATTTGATTTGCCTCTGTATCTCTAGTGACTCCAGCACAGAGAAACAAAGTTTATTATTACAGTACAGAGTGAAAAGTAACCTTGAAAGTTCAAGTAAGTTAGACATGTTTCTATTGATTACAACACTACCGAGAAGAGGATGGGGCAGATAAAAGCCAGAAAATTGGAATTAGCTTAAAATTATCTCTCTAAGGAATGAGCCCTTTGGAAAAAGCAGTACTCACTTTGCTACTTGTAACTTGCAAAGTTACAAGCTGCATTTTAATAACCTTCGAGCACAAAACTGAGAAAGTACTATATATATATATATGTTTAGAAACAAAACATGACTATGTTATTTAAATACTTCTTTTGACATAATTAGTAGGTTTTCTAAGAAAAATTGCAAGAAATACCTTGCAGTTGCTATGGGAGCAGAGTCAATATGTTTTGAATGCAGTGGCCTGAACTTTGTACTGAAAAAGAAAGAAAATCTGTGTCCCTAGTGTGCTTCAGGAACAGTGCTGTGCAGGCAGCTTTCCGTGATTATGCACATATGGTAGCCCCATTTTGGTGTAGAGCTTTTGAAATGTGGCTTCTGTGACTAGGGAACAGAGTTTTTAATTTAATTTTATTTCAATTTATTTAAATTTAAGGGTAAATACACGTGGGCAGTAGCTATCCTACTTGAACAGTGTAGCTATGGAATTTAACATGTATTAAACCAGTGAGCTTTTCTTCCTACAATCTCAAAATTGTAAACATTGTAGGTAATAGATCTATCTATTTGGATAGACCTATTTAAAAAATAACAAAACTCTAATTATCTGATATACATTTGAACGGGTAAAATATTATTCTGGTGTCTAATCACAGTTTGTAATAACAAGGGAGGTGGGGATGATGCCTCAGTGGAAATATAATTCTTAGTTACATAAGTCTAAAGTAAGTCAGTGTGCCTCAAACATGAGAGTACGTCAGAACCAGATAAAGAACTTGTTAAAGCCCAGAGATTCTTATTTGGTAAGACCAGGATGGGACCCAAACATTTTTATTTCTAACAAGCTCCACGTGATTCTTGTGGTGATTCACAGACCAAAGTTTTAATAGTACTTAGTGGTTACTCGGTGCAGTTATCCTCAGTGTAGATCCTGAACTAGTATCTTCCCCAAAATAATTACTTGGGAACTTGTCAGAAATGCGAATTATTAATGTTAGGACTTACTCCAGATATATTAAATCAGAAACTCGAAGGCTAACCATAATGTTTTCCGGATGAATATGATGCATGCTAAAGTTTGATAATCACACTGACTTGGTGGATTGAGATGTTTTAAGAAGCAAGAAAACAAGCGACTAATTACAAATTAGCATAGTCAGGACAGATAAGGTTACATTTCTTATGTTGATTCTAATAAAAATCAATACATTGCTTTACATTGACTTATTAAATTATAACATATTAGCAAAATGTAGAATTTTAATAGAAAAATCATGTGATGAGATTTTGAGATTTCTTTTAATTTCATAAAATGATTATATGAAATACGCACTATAAACTATGAAGTAAATAATTTTAATATGCACTGCCTTGTGATGTGTTAACATAATAAGTCTAACATCATAACAGATGGTAAACTTGAGGGTCTTTTCCAGGAAATTTCAATAGAATCAACTTAACTCTATCTTCTTTCTGCATTGTCAACATTGAAACATTTGCATCAGGAGAAACTGTAAATCTCAGAAAGATATACTTTTACTGCAGAAATAGGTGATGCTCTACACCCAATGTCCTGTTTTCAAAGAATTTAAGGTAAAATAAAATATATATTTGTTCTTCATCCCTAATATAAAGCTCCTTAAGAGGCTTATAATTTGCTAAGTGATAAAGGTGATAAGAACATCTTTTGTTCTAAAAAGGCAAACATTGGAAGGTCCCTAGATAGCTTCAGGCTAAGAACTGTTTGCCAGAAAGACCAAACCTTAATTAGAAGATTGGAATTTTTAGCCATTCCTCCCAACCTCTGGGAAGGGTGGAGGGGATTGAGAATGAGTTAATTATCAATGTCCACAATTATACCTACATAATGAAGCAGTAAAAAAACAAACAAAACAAAACAAACTAAAAATCCCTCTATTTAAAAGAGTTTGGGAACTTCTAAGTTGGTGAACGCATCCACATGCTGGGAGGGTGGTGAACTCCATTTTCATAGAAAAGAGAATCCTGAGCTTGGGACCCTTTCAAATTTTATCCTATGTATCTCTTCATCTGGCTGTTCATTCACATCCTTTATAATAAACTATAATGGTAAGTATAATATTTTCCTATATAGTGTGATCAACTCTAGCAAATTATCTAACCTGACAGGCGGGTTTTGAGAACTTTCAATTTTGTTGCCAAGTGGGACAGACGTTTATATAACCTGGGGATAGGGGGCTGATACTTGTGACTGGTGTCTGAAGTGAAGGTGGTCTCGAGGGACTGTGCACTTAAACCTGTGGAGTCTGATACTAAACCTGGGTATTTAGTGTCAGAATGAAATGGAACTGTAGGACATTTGGATGGTGTTGGAGAATAAGAGAATTGGTTTGTGTGGGAGAAAACTTCTCAGGACTGTTGAACAAGCATGAACTAGCACTTAATGACTTGGCAAATTGTTAGCCTATTTATATTATTAATGAAAATAAGAAATTTAGGTGATTAATTATTAGGAAAGCATGCTGTGGGAGACAAGGTCACCACAGGGTGTAGCTGTACAATTTTCTTGCTGAAGAAATTAGGCATATGAACCAAGGATATATTTAATCATTTCAGTGGAAGTGAGGACTAAATGTGCGATATTCTAGGAGCAACTGGAGGACCTTCTTAACTAATGGTGTGAATTTCTGTGACATACACAGAAGCTCCATAGGGTTTCTGAAAGTGTTATATCATCAGAAACATAGTTTGGAATGAAAGAGAAATAGGGCAAAACGAAGGAAGACTATGAGACTTGGGGGATTCTACAGGTAGAAAAAAAAATGTTGGAGTTTCTCACAAGCAAACATGTGCTATCCTTCAAGAAAGAGGAAGAATTACTCCAACAGCAGAACTTTGGGCCTAAAGGATACAGCTTTAACTAAAGAGATAAAGGCTGGCATACCCATGAGCCTGGATGGCAGAGCCAGAGACCTAGATAATACAGCCTCAAGTGATAGGAGATGATTGATTCTTAGGCCTTGAAACCTAATGAAATTTTCCCTGCTGTATTTAGAACTTGCTTGGGATCAGTAACCCTTCTATTACTCCATGTTCTATTTTAAAAACGAAAATAGCTGAGACTGTTATGTTAATCCTGTTGTACCATTTTGGAAGAAGATAAATAAGCCTTTTGGAAGTAGGTATCTTTTCTCATTTCATAGGTCGACAAAGATAGCGGAAAAATTTTGCATGAGGATGGATCATGTCCAAAGTCTTATCCATACCTGATTTAGATGAATTATATGATAAGATTTGGTACCTTTGAACTAATAATATTTAGATGAGATTTTAGGCATAGCGTTAATTCTTTAAATGGGGCTGAGTATTTTGGGGGAGTTGGGTTGGGGTGAATGTACTGTGAATGTGGGACAGATGTAAATTTTGGGTGACAGAGGGCATATGGTGGTCTAGATGGTGTCTTCCAAAATGAGATTACTACCTTATTTTGTAAATAATTTTTGCATGTGGGGATTAAGTTACAGGTCTTGAGAGGAGAAGCTTATCCTGGTTTCTGCAGTTAGATCCTAAATGTAATCATGTGTATCTTTATAAGATAGAGAGAGATTAGATTGGAAACACAGAACAAAATGCATACAGAGAAGAGGAGGAGGTCATATGACTATGGATGCAGAGATTGGAGTGATATGGTCATAATCCAAGGACACCTAGAGCCACTAGAAGCTGGAAAAGGCTAGAAAAGCATTCTCCCTCAGGGGGTTTTACAGGGAGTACAGAGGTGCCCACATTTTGATTTCAGACTTATGTTGTTTTAAGCTACCCAGTTTATGTTAAATAACACAAAGAAAATAATACATTTAAGTACTAAACAACTAAGTCTAATGGTACCTCTCC
Source organism: Alouatta palliata (assembly GCA_004027835.1). Taxonomy (NCBI): domain Eukaryota; kingdom Metazoa; phylum Chordata; class Mammalia; order Primates; family Atelidae; genus Alouatta; species Alouatta palliata. The sequence goes on from PVKV010001298.1 coordinate 198,656, forward strand.
AGAGAAAGTTGGCATACAGAGAACTAACTGTAAGATTCCTATGTTTGCCTTTTCCTCTCTGTTTATCAGTGCCATTTATCCTCTTTTGCAGCTTATCAGGTGGTAATAGAGGTAAAAGATGCTATGTAAGTGTAGAAGATCTTGTGAACATAGCCAGGTATAAGCTGAGAACATCAATAAAAATGTTGACAGTATAATAGAATTTGAACTAATATTTACATAAAAATGCTCTCAAAATGAAAACCTCTCGTAATAGCAAAAATAACTGCCATGATCTTTAAAAAGTTAAAAGTGTAATTATTTCTCTTTGATTCTCATTTTTCTAGTTATTTTTGTAACCACAATTAATAAGTCAATCTTAATATGTATATTCAGTTAGAAATAGATTCTAAAATTGAATTGCTGACAATTTTAAGGCAACATAGTGCATACGACAGTGCATGTTTTCTAATTAGGGCATGTAGAAACAATGTAAGTTGCAGGGCCAAAACAGTGATTCTCAAATGGATTTAAAGTGATAGAGAAAATAACAGAGTTACCTGTCCTTTTTAATCTGCTTATGCCCTCTGAGGATCTCACAGACCCCCTTCAGGAAAACATACTTTTCATCTTGAAAATTACTGTCACTATGAGCATTTTACTAAAAAGATTTTCTAATTTTCTTCAGGCATATTGCAGTAGAAATCAAGTATTAGCTAGGATTTAGAGTTCTCTTTATAAGTTAATATCATGTATGTAAAATGTATGAAAAATTATTCATATTTATTTCTATAATATGTGCCTTTACACACGCACACACTCCCACACTTTATATAAAATTTACCATTCCTAGGTTTTACAAGACCAATACTAAAGAAGACTGCTTATTTATTCATTAGTAATTTGCCTGCATTTTCAAAGATGGGTGCATCAGTAATATAAGACTATGACTTCATTGTTACAACAGTTAACTTTACTATTGTTCAGATACAGACTCAGGGTTTTCAACCAGCACTTCACAGAATCCTTAGGTATCGTGATATGCCATTAGGTGTTCTGAGAGATCTTAGGACTAAAAGGAAATAATTTTGAACTGTGTGGTGCACAGTGATAGAGTTCAGGGTGATAGACAACACCTTTAGCAATTCTATTAGCATCTTTCAGTTCTACATAGCAGTGCACAGTAGGACACCATAAAGATTTGGTTGAGCCTTTTGTATATGTTCTCAGATTTTGACATCAGAAAGGGGTCAGGCAAGGAGGTGGGGGAACATTAAAAATTGGCAAGTGCTTGTATTAATCCATTATCATACTGCTATGAAGAAATACCTGCGAATGTGTAATTCAAAAAAAAAAGAGGTTTAATAGACTCACAATTCAGTATGGCTGGAGGGGCCTCAAGAAACTTACAATCATGGTGGAAGGGGAAGCAAACATATCCTTCATCATGTGGCAGCAGCAAGGAGAAGTGCCAAGCAAATGGGGAAAAGCCCTTTATAAAACTATCAGATCTCATGATTACTCACTATTATGAAAACAGCATGGAGGTACCCAACCACCATGATTCAATTACCTTCCACGGGGTCTGTCCCACACAACATGTAGGGATTATAGGAACTAGAATTCAATATTAGATCTGGGTGTGGACACAGTCAAAACATATTAGTGATCTATTGAGAAAGAGGAGGACAGTAGGCTGACAATGTCAACCTCTCTGTATTTTTACCTCTTTGAGCCTTCTCTTAAACACCACCTAATAATTACAGGAAAGTATTGAAAATGTTTTATCTAAAACCAAAATTCGTATGCCTCATGAATCAGAAGTCCTCTTGATACTTTGCTATTATTGTAAGTGCTGCAAAATATGAATAGTGTAGTTGAAAGAATTGTTAAGTTTTATCTTTTTTGGTTATTTTATTTTTAAATTATTTATCATGCACTTTATGTTATTCATATTTCTGTTTACAAACATTTTTGAATGTCCATAATGGTGTTTTCTTTTTTTAAAAAATATATTTTATTGCACTTTAGGTTCTGTGGTACATGTGGAAAACATGCAGGACTGTTGCATAGGTACATACATGGCAAAGTAGTTTGCTGCCTCCATCCCCCTGTCACTTATATCTGGCATTTCTCCCCATGTTATCCAACACCAACTTCCTACTCCCCTCTGTCCCTCCCTATTCCCCAACAACACACCTCAGTGTATGATACTCACCTCCCTGTGTCCATGTGCTCTCATTGTTCAACAACTGCCTATGAGTGAGAACATGTGATGTTTGTTTTTCTGTTCTTTTGTGAGTTTGCTGAGAATGATGGTTTCCAGATTCATCCATGTCGCTACAAAGGACACAAATTCATCATTTTTTATGGCTGCATAGTATTCCATGGTATATATGTGCCACATTTTCCTTGTCCAGTCTATCATTGATGGGCATTTGGGTTGGTTCCAGATGTTTGCTATTGTAAACAGTGCTGCAGTGAACATACATGTGCATGTGTCTTTATAATCAAATGATTTATAATCCTTTGGACATATTCCCAGGAATGGGATTGCTGGGTCAAATGGAATTTCTATTTCTAGATCCTTGAGGAATCGCCACACTGTCTTTCACAATGGTTGAACTAATTTACACTCCCACCAACAGTGTAAAAGTGTTCCTATTTCTCCACATCCTCTCCAGCATCTATTGCCTCCAGATTTTTTAGTGATCACCATTCTAACTGGTGTGAGATGGTATCTCATTGTGGTTTTGATTTGCATTTCTCTAATGACCAGTGATGATGAGCATTTTTTCAAATGTTTATTGGCCTCATAAATGTCTTCTTTTGAAAAGTGTCTGCTCATGTCCTTCGCCCACTTTTGAATGGACTTGTTTGTTTTTTTCTTGTAAATCTGTTTTAGTTCTTTGTAGATTCTGGGTATTAGCCCTTTGTCAGATGGGTAGATTGCAAACATTTTCTCCATTCTGTTGATTGCCAGTACACTCTAATGATTGTTTCTTTTGCTGTGCAGAAGCTCTTTAGTTTAATTAGATCCCATTTGTCTATTTTGGCTTTGTTGCTATTGATTTTGGTGTTTTAGTCATGAAGTCCTTGCCCATATTCATGTCCTGAATGGTATTTCCTAAGTTTTCTTCTAGAGTTTTTATGGTTTTAGGTGTTACATTTAAATCCGTAATCCATCTGAAGTTAATTTTTGTATAAGGTATAAGGAATGGATCCAGTTTCAACTTTCTGCTTATGGCAAGCCAGTTTTCCCAACACCATTTATTAAATAGGGAATTATTTCCCTATTGCTTGTTTTTGTCAGGTTTGTCAAAGATTAGATGGTTGCAGATGTGTGGTATTATTTCTGAGGCCTCTGTTGTGTTCCATTGATCTATATCTCTATTTTGGTACCAGTATCATGCTGTTTTGATTACTGTAGCCTTGTAGTATAGTTTGAAGTCAGGTAGTGTGATGCCTCCAGCTTTGTTTTTTAGTATTGTTTTGGATACAAGGGTTCTTTTTTGTTCCATATGAAATTTAAGGCTTTTTTTTTCCCAATTCTGTGAAGAAAGTCAATGGCAGCTTGATGGAAATAGCACTGAATCTCTAAATTACTTTGGGCACTATGGTGATTATCACAATTTTGATTCTTCCTAACCATGAGCATGGAATTTTTTCCCATCTGTTTGTGTCCTCTCTTATTTCCTTGAGCAGTAGTTTGTAGTTCTCCTTGAAGAGGTCCTTCACATCCCTTGTTAAGTATTTTGTTATCTTTGTAGCAATTGTAAATGGGAGTTCACTCATTATTTGGCTCTCTGTCTGTTTTTGGTGTATAGAAATGCTTGTAATTTCTGCACATTGATTTTGTATTCTGAGACTTTGTTGAAGTTGCTGATCAGTTTAAGGAGATTTTGAGCTGAGAGGATGGGGTCTTCTGAATATACAATCATGTCATCTACAAACAGAGGCAATTTGACTTCATCTTTTCCTAATTGAATATCCTTTATTTCTTTTCCTTGCATGATTACCCTGGTCAGAACTTCCAATACTATGCTGAAAAGGAGTGGTGAGAGAGGGTATCCTTGTCTGGTGCCAGTTTTCAAAGGGAATGCTTCCATTTTTTTCCCATTCAGTTTGATATTGGCTTTGGGTTTGTCATATATTGCTCTTATTATTTTGAGATACGTTCCATCAATACCTAGTTTACTGAGAGTTTTTATCATAAATGGCTGTTAAATTTTGTTGAAGGACAAATAGTCTCTCAGATCAAAGAGCAATCAAATTAGAACTCAGGATTAAGAAATTCACTCAAAACTGCACAACGACATGGAAACTCAACAACCTGCTCCTGAATGACTACTGGATAATAATGAAATGAAGGCAGAAATAAAGATCTTTGTAACCGATCAGAACAAAGACACAATGTACCAGAAACTCTGGGACACATTTTAAGCAGTGTCCAGAGGGAAATTTATAGCACTAAATACCTACAAGAGAAATAAGAAAAGATCTAAAACTGACACCCTGATGTCATGATTAAAAGAACTAGAGGAACAAGATCAAACAAATTCAAAAGCTAGCAGAAGACAAGAAATAACTGAGAGCAGAGCAGAACTGAAGGAGATAGGGACACAAAAAAATCCTTAAAAAATTAATGAATGCTGGAGCTGGATTTTTGGAAACAGTAACAAAACAGACTGCTAGCCAGACTAATAAAGAAGAAGAGAGAGAAGAAACAAATAGACACAATAAAAAATGATAAAGGAGATATCACCAACAATCCCACAGAAACACAAACTACCATCAGAGAATACTATAAACACCTCTATGCAAATAAACCAGTAAATCTAGAAGAAACTGATAAATTCCTGAACACTTACACCCCTTCCCAAGACTAAACCAGGAAGAAGTTGAATCCCTGAATAGACCAATAACATGTTCTGAAATTGAGGCAGCAATTAATAGCCTACCAATCAAAAAAAGTTCAGGACCAGATGGGTTCACAGCTGAATTCTACCAGAGGCACAAAGAGGAGCTGGTACCATTCTTCTGAAACTATTCCAAACAGTAGAAAAAGAGGAAATCCTCAGTAACTCATTTTATGATATCAACACCATCCCAATACCAAAACCTGGCAGAGACACAACTAAGAAAGAAAATTTCAGGCCAATATCCATGATGAACATTGATGCAAAAATTCTCAATAAAGTACTGGTAAACGGAAATCAATAGCACATCAAAAAGCCTATCCACCACGATAAAGTTGGTGTCATCCCTGGGATGCAAGGCTGGTTCAACATATGCAAACCTATAAATGTAATCCATCACATAAACAGAACCAAAGAGAAAAACCACATGATTATCTCAACATTTATTTTTTCTTAGAGAAATACTGGTGTCAAAAATACTTAAAGAGGAAATGAAAACTGAAGTGTCTGGATAATGCCACAAAATGATTTACTTTATTAAATAATGATCTGTTTACTTCAAAAAATTTTTTAAATACATGAAAACCTGTACAAAGAGCACATAATCTTTTAAACCATAAACAAATTTGGATTCCTATTAGAGGGAGAGCTCTCAGAAAAAAAAAATGGAACTGAAAGGTGAATTTCAGTGGTACGTTTGAGGAAATATTAAACCAAATTTTGTTGAATTATTTGAAAATCTTCAATGGTCACTCAAACTAACCTAATTATCAGGCATTGTTTCTTCACTTGAACTGCTGAATAAGTCTCTGCCAAGTCCTATAGGGACAAGATTCATATGTGCAAATGAAAACTAAATCTTTGAAAAATCATGTTGGAGGAGAAAATTGCTATATATTTCTAGTTTTGTTTGGGCTTGAAAATGAAGAATATCAGTAAATCTCATGTCAATCTCTCATTAATTAAAGGTGATATTTATTACTGGCCAAAAGAAAATTTCTTTAGGAAAAACTTAATAATACAAGAGCCTCTACTGACATTATAAGCTTCTTAATAATATTAAAATTCAGTTGTATCAATGCCTAGTTCTATTTGAGCTATAATAAAAAAATACCATAGACTGGGTGGATTATGAGCAAAAGAAATGTATTTCTCACATTTCTAGAGGATTTTACATACAAGATTAAGGCCCCGGAAGGTTCAGTGTCTGATGAGGGCCTCTGTCTCACAGATGTTGTCTTCTCACTGAGTCTTTATATGGTGGAAGGTGTAAAGTAGATGCCTTGGGCTTCTTTTATAAGGGCACTCATCTTATTCATGAGGACTCCACCCTCATGACATAATCACCCCCTAATGACCCCAACTACTAACAACATCATATTGATGATTAAGTTTTAACAGAAATTTTGGAAGACCACAAACATTGAGATCATACCAATCAAATAGCACAATACAGCTACTGAAAACCTAGAAAAGAAAAAAAAAGAAAATAGAAGCAGATCATGAAGAAAACAGATTTAAAAAAATGTTAATTTGTATAGTCAAAAATACGGAAAGATAGGGACCTGAAATCTCCCAAAGAGAATCAAACAAATACTCTAAAACTGAAAAAATAAATAAATGAAGTAAAATTCAGTGAACATTAATAGCACACTAGACAGAGCAGAAAAAAGAATTAGTGAAGTGAAAGATAGTTTAATAGAAAATATCAAATTAAAGTTTATAGAGAAAAAATAATTAAAAATGTAGAAAAAATTATAAGAGCTAGAAGGCATATGGATGAAAGTGTAATATTCAAGCATATTGGAGTTCCAGAAATAAAGAACAAGAGAATGGGATAATTTCAAAAACAGAAAGATAAATTTCTTTGATAAGAATTGATTTCAGGCATGTATTAAAAAAAAAGAGATCATTATAAGTTTGACTTAATCCACAAATTGAAAATAGGTTCAGCATTTGTATTAGTGTGTTTTCGCCCTCCTGCAAAGAAATACCTGAGACATGGTAATTTATAAACAAAGGAGGTTTAATTGACTTCCAGTTCTGCATGGCTGGAGAGGCCTCAGAAAACTATCATGGTGGAAGGGGAAGGAGAAGGAAGTACCTTCTTCACAGGGTGGCAGAAAAATGTGTGACAACAGGAAAAACTACCTTTTATAAAATCATCAGATCTTGTGAGAATTCACTGTAAACAGCTTGGAGGAAACCGTTCTCATGATCCAATCACTTCCAACCAAATTTCTCTCTTGAGAGTCAGGGATTATGGGAATTACAATTCCAGATGAGATTTAGATGGGAACACAGAGCCTAACTATATAAGCTTTTAAAAATGCATCAATGTAATTCAATACATTAACATAGTATGGAAGGAAAATCATATGATTATACTAATAAATGCAAAAAAACTGGTAAAATTCACAAACCATAATTTAAAAACTAATAAGCAGACTAAAAATAGAAGATAATTAACTTAATATGATATGAGTATCTACCAAATATCTTACAGCCAACATCCTATTTAATGGCGATATGTTGTAAAATTTCCCTGTGAATTCAGGAAGAAGACAGAGAAGATATGTAACACCCTTTCTACTCAATATGTTATTAGAGAGAGTTTACTGAAGAAAGAAAAATAAATACATGGCATAAGTATTGCAAAGAAAGAAATCATAGTGTAATTATTCACAGAAAATTTTAGTATATAGGAAATTAAAAAGAATATTAGAAAGAGACAATTAGATTCAATATATGATTTTAGAAAGGTCAATGTTTTAAATGTTGGCATGAAAAGATTTTTTCTTACAAACAATAACTAAGAAACAATTTTTAAAAGATTATTGATCAAAAAATGAAACTATAAAACTTGCTTAAGACTTCTACAACAAAGAATATTAATTAAATAAATTAAGACAGATTAATTAATGGAGAAGACTCTTTCGTAGGATTGTCACTTCTTCTGAAATAATACTATAGATTCAATGCAATCTCAATAAATATATCAGCACTGTGTAATTGATGAGCTTATCTCAACTCATGTCAAAATGGGAGAACCAAGAATAAGGACAATTTTGAGGAAAAGAACATTGTTGGAAGATATAATTGTCAATTGTCATAAAGATTTCTAGTAAAATTTCACTTTTTCATCAATTGTATTAAATCAAGTATAAATAGACCAATAGGATAGAATAAATAGTACATAAACTGACTTGAGTGAGACAAAGATGTTTCTGCAATGCAGTAGGGAAAAATGCTGAGTAATGGTATATCTGCATATGAAAACAAGCCTATCTACATCACATTGTACACAAAATCAATTCTAGGCAGATTGATATCTATTTGACTGTTAAATACATAATGTTTCTAGAAAAAATACAATATCTATCACTTTGGGGGTAGACAGATAAACTAGCTACAAAATGTACTAACCATAAAAAAGATTGGTAATTGAACTCCATTAAAATTAGAAATTTGGTTTACCAAAAGAATTATTAAAAGGGAGAAAATGCAAGTTACAAAGTGAGAAAAGATTTATTTATATCCAACAAATAGCTTATATATGGAATAAACAAAGAATTCATAAATAAGTGAAAAAAAACACAAATTCTATAAAATGGGTAAAAGTTGAACTGGTCCTTACAAAGAGTAATCAAATTACCAATAAATCAATGTAAAGAATTTCAACATCAATAGTTATGAGGTAAATAAAAACTAAAGCCTAAAATGAATGTCATACCTTCACCACAACAGTGGCAATAATTAATAATAATAATAAAAGATTATTTTAAAGGTTGATGAGGATATGGAGCAAATGGAAAGTTCATTCACTATTGGTTAGAATATAAATTGGTACAACTGCTTTAGGAAACAGTTTTACAATATTTACATAAATTAAGCTTATAAATACTTAATGAGTTATTAAATGTAGACCAAGATTATTCATGGCAAAATCTTCAAACAACACAAATGTCCAATAATAGAATGATAAACTCTATGGTGCTATATGAAGCATGGAAATCTCACAGACACAATGGTGAGTGAAAGAAGCAAGACACAAAATAATATGTAACATTTTTATTTCATTTATACAAAACTCAATCACAGACAAAAAAAAAAAAAAAAAAAGATGGTGAGAGAAATCAAAGTAACCATTCCTTTGAGATGCCATAATAACTGGGTAGGGATGAAATGGAGACTTCTGGGATGATGGTAATATTCTATATCTTCTTCTGGATTGTGACTATGTGAATGTGTTATCACTGAGCTGTACAAATTACAATCTGTGTAGTTCTCTGTATGTGTATGATAGTTTATTTATTGTACTTTAGGTTCTGGGGTACATGTGCAGATCATGCAGGACTGTTGCATAAGTTCATACATGCTGCCTTCATGCCCCGATCACCTATATCTGGTATTTATTTCCTCATAATCTCTCCACACCCACCCCCCTGCTGTCCCTCCCATAACCCCCCTCAACTTACCACAGTATGTGATGCTTTTCTCCCTATGTCCATGTGTTCTTATTGTTCAACACTCGCCTATGAGTGAGAACATGTGGTGTTTGGTTTTCTGTTCTTGTGTCAGTTTGCTGAGAATGATGGTTTCGAGATTCATCCCTGTGCCTAAGAAGGACATGAACTCACCGTTTTTAATGGCTTCATAGTATTCCATGGTGTATGTGTGACACATTTTCTTTATCCAGTCTATCGTTGAAGGACATTTGGGTTGGTTCTAGGTCTTTGCTATTGTAAACAGTGCCGCAATGAACATACGTGTGCATATGTCTTATAATAGAACAATTTATATTCCTTTGTGTATATATCCCAGTAATGGGATTGATGGGTCAAATGGAATTTCTATTTCTAGGTCCTTGAGGAAATGCCACACTGTCTTCCACAATGGTTGCACTAATCTGCACTCCCATCAACGTGTCAAAGTGTTCCTATTTTTCCATATCCTCTCCAGCATCTGTTGTCTCCAGATTTTTTAATGATCACCATTCTAACTGGTGTGAGATTGTATCTCAATGTGGTTTTGATTTGCATTCCTCTAATGACCACTGATGATGAGCATTTTTTCCATATGTTTGTTGGCTTCATGTATGTCTTCTTTTGAAAGTGTCAGTTCATATCTTTGCCTAATTTGAATGGGTTTGTTTGTCTTTCTCTTGTAAATCTGTTTTAGTTCTTTGTAGATTCTGGATATTAGCCCTTTGACAGATGGGTAGATTGCAAAAATTTTTTCCCATTCTGTTGGTTGCTGATTCACTCTAATGATTGTTTCTTTTGCTGTGCAGAAGCTCTGAAGTTTAATTAGATCCCATTTGTCTATTTTGGCTTTTGTTGCCATTGCTTTTGGTGTTTTGGTCATGAAGTCCTTGCATATGCCTATGTCCTGACTGGTTTTGCCTAGGTTTTCTTCTAGGGTTTTTATGGTGTTAGGTCTTATGTTTACATCTTTAATCCATCTGGAGTTAATTTTAGTGTAAGGTGTAAGGAAGGGGTGCAGCTTCTGCTCTCTGCACATGGCTAGCCAGTTTTCCCAACACCATTTATTAAACAGGGCATCTTTTCCCCATTAATTGTTTTTCTCAGGTTGGTCAAAGATCAGATGATTGTAGATAGGTGGTGTTGCTTCTCAGGCCTCTGTTCTGTTCCATTGGTCTATATCTCTGGTTTGGTACCAGTACCATACTGTTTCGATTACTGTGGCCTTGTGGTATAGTTTGAAGTCAGGCAGCGTGATGCCTCCAGCTTTGTTCTTTTGGTTAGGATTGTTTTGGCTGCGCAGGCTCTCTTTTGGTTCCATATGAAGTTTGAAGTGGTTTTTTTCCAGTTCTGTGAAGAAGGTCATTGGTAGCTTAATGGGGATAACATTGAATCTATAAATTACTTTGAGCAGTATGGCCATTTTCATGATGTTGATTCTTCCCAACCATGAGCATGGAATGTTTTTCCATCTGTTTGTGTCCTCTCTTATTTCATTGAGCAGTGTTTTGTAGTTATCCTTGAAGAGATCTTTTACATCCTTTATTAGTTGTATTCCTAGGTATTTTATTCTCTTCATAGCAGTTGTGAATGGGAGTTCACTTTTGATTTGACTCCCTGTTTGTTTGTAATTGGAGTATAGGAATGCTTGTGATTTCTTTACATTGATTTTGTATCCTGAGACTTTGCTGAAGTTGCTTATCAGTTTAAGGAGATTTTGGGTTGAGACAATGGGGTCTTCTAAATATACAATCATGTCATCTGCAAATAGAGACAATTTGACTTCTTCTTTTCCTAACCGAATATCCTTTATTTCTTATTCTTTCCTGACTGCTCTGGCTAGAACTTCCAATACTATACTGAATAGGAATGGTGAAAGAGGGCATCCTTGTCTTGTGCCAGGTTTCAAAGGGAATGCTTCTAGTTTTTGTCCATTCAGTATGATATTAGCTGTGGGTTAGTTGTAAATAGCTTTTATTATTTTGTGATACATTCCATCGATACCTAATTTATTGAGGGTTTTTAGCATAAAGCACTGTTGAATTTTGTCAAAGGACTTCTCTGCATCTATTGAGATAATCATGTGGTTTTTGTCTTTGTTTCTGTTTATGTGATGGATTATTTTTATAGACTTGCGTATGTTTAACCAGCCTTGCGTCCCTGGGATGAGGCCTACTTGATCATGATAAATAAGCTTTTTGATGTGCTGTTGCATTCTGTTTGCCAGTATTTTATTGAAGATTTTTGTGTTGATGTTCATCATGGATATTGGCCAGAAGTTCTCTTTTTGTGTTGCATCTCTGCCAGGTTTCGGAATTAGGATGATGTTGGTCTCGTAAAATGAGTTGGGGAGGATTCCCTCTTTTTGTATTATTTGGAATAGTTTCAGAAGGAATGGTACTGGCTCCTTTTTGTACATCTGATAGAATTCGGCTATAAGCCTGTCTGGACCTGGGCTTTTTTTAGTTGGTAGGCTATTAATTGCTGCTTCAACTTCAGCTCTTGTTATTGGTCTATTCAGGGTTTCAACTTCTTTCTGGTTTAGTCTTGGGAGAGTGCAAGTGTCCAGGAATTTATCAATTTCTTCTAGATTTACTGGTTTGTGTGCATAGAGTTGTTTGTAGTAATCTCTGATGGTAGTTTGTATTTGTGTGGGATTGCTAGTGATGTCCCCTTTATCGTTTTTTTGCATCTATTTGATTCTTCTCTCTCTCTCTTTTTTTTTTTTTATTAGTCTGGCTGGTGGTCTATTTTGTTGATCTTTAAAAAAAAAAAACCAGCTTCTAGATTTGTTCATTTTTTGAAGGGCATGATATTTAATTGGAGCAATTTGAGATTAAAATAAGTTGTGAGGATGTAAAAGAAGAAAGTGAAAAATTCTATGTAGCTAAGATTTTATTTGTCTTTGATTTACCATTTTTTGTGCATATTAGATGCTAAAACATACTTTATTTTGAACAAATAAAACATTCAAAATTATTTCAAAAGAAAATCATTGTTTAAAAAATATAATCCTATTTTTGTCAAGCACATCTTTAACACATACTAAATTAATTGTTCTTAGATTACTAAATAACTTTGTAATTAACTTTTATCTAGGTGCCAATTTGGGATATAGCAAATCTGTCTATCTTTGGACTTTGTCTTTCCATTGATTCATGAGGCTATGCGTGTTCAGCAGCTCAACTATGTTATTCATTTTAGTTTTAGGATAAGTTTAGAATTAGCTTGACTATTTCCAGTGAGACAAAAAAACAATATTGGCATTGTACTGTGATTATATGTTCAAATTAAGCTTCATTGAATTAATATTGTTTTCCTAGCTAATGACAGAATGTGTATTTCCATTTGTTCATCTTTTTGAAAATGTTCCACAATGCTGTTTAAGAATTTTTTTCATAGAGACTTTTCTTATTTCTTATATGTTTGTTTCTTAATGTTTTATCTTTTTCATTGCTTTAGCAGATGAGTCATTTGATATTTCATGATGTTTTCCTTTATGGACTATGGGAAATCCCCTTTAAAAAATAAATGATCTGATAAGCAGCTACCTAAGTACTTTCTCTTATAGTGTGAAAAGGCTTTGTTGTTGTTTTTCTTGTTTCTAGGTACCCAGTTTTATCATCTGCAAATTGTGTTAATTGTATTTCTCTCTTTCCAAGTTTCTGATCTCTAATTTCTTATTTCTTTTTTTAATTTCAGTGGTCCACTCTACTCACAAAAATAATACATGCTTTATGAAGTCTTAATTAGGGATGCAACATGATTTGCTCAGAATCTGAAGGCAGGGAGAATAGAATGGTTGACTAAAAATGACAAATTAGGTGTTTATCTTCTGCAGTCTTCTTAAAAGACATTATGTGGGGAGGAAGAGGGAAAAGGAGAATTATAACTCTTATAACAATTATTATAGGGTCAGGCACAGTGTCTCATACCTGTAATCCCAGCAATTTGGAAGGCTGAAGCCGGAGGATCACCTGAGGCCAGGAGTTCAAAAATAGCTTGGACAATATAGAAAGACCCGACCTCTAAAAAAAATATTAAAGTTAGTAGGGCATGTTGAACGTGCCTGTAATCTTAGATATTCAGAAGTTTGAGGTAGGAGAATCACTTTTGAGGATAAAGTGAGTTATGATTGTGCCACTGTACTTTAGCCTGGGTGATAAGAGTAAGAACCTTTGTCTAAAATAAAAAAAATTTTTAAATTATTATAACATTTTCCATAAAGAATTGAAGTAAGTTTGTTTAAAAATTAACTGTTATGTTTCTAGAAATTTGTATAAGAACTAGGATAATCTATATCAGAATTTCTAAGCTGGAGGGCCACTGTTTGAGGAAGCTGAAGACTGAAGATAAGTTTGTGTCCTCAAATTTTATGATTAATCACTGAAAGGTTCAGATTTTCTCTCTCTCAAATTGACATGAAGATAAAAGTTTATTACAAAGTCATTTAATAATCTGAGAACAATTAATTTAGTATGAGTTTAACACGTGTATTTGACAGGAAAAATAAGACAGTAATTATTTTTAAGACAATGTTTTTATTTTTAAATAATTTTGATTGGTTCTTTTTTTGTCCAAAATAAAGTACATTTTCACATCCAATATGTACATAAAACACAATCAAGAATAAATAAAATGTCAGCTGTACAGAATTATTCCATTTCCTTCTCCTCTTTGAATATGTATTGAAATAGTTTGAAAATTTTTTACTATAAAAGAGTAAAGTTTCCCTTATTTTAAGTCTTTTTTGGGAGGGTATCTCTTTTCAAAGAAATAACCCTGCAGATGCAAGTGAATAGATAAATTACTTTTCAAGAAGTCTTACATGTAATTATAGACACAAGTCATTTTGATGGTTGTGATTTGCTTTCTGTTTTGTTTTTCTTTTATCTCTACTAAATCTTGAAAAGAATAGATTCAACACACTAAAAAGGGCAGTAGGTCATCAATATTCATGATCATTATTTCTGACTCATTTTTTAAGAATGAGAGAATTATAGGAGAAATACATCAGACTTTATTGAGGAGCAAAAGTACAACTGCATATTGGCAACCAATTTCATGGGATAAAATCAAGGACTAAAAAACAAAATTTAGTCAGATTATCATCAGGATGAATATTACTGATTTCTGAAAGTAACCCAACCCAAGAATTTTGAGCTTACAAATAGAGGTAATAGCCCTAGTTGTCACAATTTCCAATAGTTTTTATATTCTTGCACTTAGTAGAGGTAGATAATCCATTTCAATTTCTCTAAGCAATTTTCCTCTTTCTTCAGCCATTAACTTTTATAACCTGGAAGCAAATTTACCATTAATTAAAAAGAATGTACATAAATTAACATTTGGGAAGCAAAGGATCAATGCTACTGTAAGACACAGATATCATAGTTAGGCTGTTTCCATTCATAACCAGTTCAATCACTTTGACTAAAAAGCTTTATTTAATGGATAACTTATTAGTCAAAATGGTTAATTAGTATGTGCATTTTTTTAATATATATACTTTTTATTGCATTTTAGGTTTGGGGGTACATGTGAAGAACATGCAAGATTGTTACATAGGTACACGCATGGCAGTGTGATTTGCTGCCTTCCTCCCCATCACCTATATCTGGTATTTCTCCCATGCTATCCCTCCCCAACTCCCCACCCCCTGCTGTCCCTCCCCTTTTTCCCCCCGATAGACCCCAGTGTGAGATGCTCCCCTCCCTGTGTCCATGTGTTCTCATTGTTCAACACTCGTCTATGAGTGAGAATATGCGGTGTTTGGTTTTCTGTTCCTGTGTCAGTTTGCTCAGAATGATGGCTTCCAGGTTCATCCATGTCCCTACAAAGGATGCAAACTCATCGTTTTTGATGGCTGCATAATATTCCATGGTGTATATGTGCCACATTTTCGCTGTCCAGTCTATCATCGATGGGCATTTGGGTTGGTTCCAGGTCTTTGCTATTGTAAACTGTGCTGCAACGAACATTCGTGTGCATGTGTCCTTAGAGTAGAATGATTTATAATCCTTTGGATATATACCCAGTAATGGGATTGCTGGGTCAAATGGAATTTCTATTTCTAGGTCCTTGAGGAATCGCCACACTGTCTTCCACAATGGTTGAACTAATTTACACTCCCACCAACAGTGTAAGAGTGTTCCTATTTCTCCACATCCCCTC